>CM060832.1:116587500-116930000 GCA_030762175.1 Metallyticus violacea
TAAATTTCATTGCTACAGGCTCCTTAAAAACGGAATGTTTTAATGAAACCGCATTGAAATACTTATTAATGTTAATAGAATTGAATTTATTTTGAATTAATGATTCCATCGCTAAGTTCGCGTATTACAGTTGCTTAGATATTATTCTTATAGAGATATTTTTTCTGCAGCAGTCACAGAATCTGAATGGCTAATGCTATCAGCCTTCATGAATGGCATTCGCAAACAGTGACAACTGATAGAATTTATAAAATAAAAATGGACTTTGTAAAAGTAAAATTCCTAATACAAAACGCATGCTCAAGTAGGGCGCTTCGAATAGAACTGAACCCAATTGTTTTCAATAACGTGAAACGCACAGGAGAATATTAGGTGCTGGAAGCTACCGCCATTTTCCGCTAAGCACATTTTGACGAGCCGTTTCATGGTTTCACTTCCTGTTAGCATCATTTCCTTATTGCTCTTTATTTATTTAGTTATTTTGTCCTTCAGTTGCAGTTAAAAATTTCGGGGATTTTTTTTATGGAAAACCCCTTCCCAAGAAGAGATTTGGACCTTACTAGGTCTCATGGTGACCACAGGCACGCAGAAACGCTACGATTGTTAAACTGGAGACTGTTAACATTGACTGTTGAAGTATATCAGGTTGTCCCCTCTTGCTGAAAATACTCTAGCGTTAATCCTGCTTGCCTAATCGGGTTTCGAGTCTGTTGCACTGACATTTTTAAAGCCGAATTATTTTCTCTTTGACATATAGACTAACTCCTGTCCCTTCATCTTTGGTGAGATTTCCAGTTTGCCAAAGAACATCCAGTACCAAATGGTCGATATTTTCTTCTTTCATCCACATGCTTTAATAGAGCAGGCCACGTATTTTGATTTGGTTTATTGGGTAGTTAGCTCATTACTATTGTTATATATTGAAAACGAGTGTGCATAATTTTAAAAATATTTTGACAATATTTGTTTCGAATTTTTAAGTAATCAGGCATGCACTACTTTTTTTCTTTGCACTTTGTCACTAAAGAGACTAAACAGATATGCATATAAGAAATAATTAGCCGAAATTCAGGCTATACGTTTACGTCTATTTAAATGGATAATCACAGCAATGTTTGATACAGATTAAAGAATCTAGGAACTAATAAATTTACTAATTTTAATGCGGTAACTTGCATGTAACTGACTCAAATATTAATAAATTAGATAAGGGTGTTTTACCATCTAAATATTTTAGAGTAAATATAAATAAATATAACATATATTCAGAACATGCAACATAAGAACGAACAAATTAAATTTATTTCGAATGTTTTATTTTTCAAATGAGGCACTCATTATTTTCCCAGCTTTGATCTGGACTGAAAGGAACATAGAGTAGTAAATATTTTCACCAAATTATATGCATAAATGACATTAATTTAATTACGAGCGGTGTGCTAAAAGTGCTCGGCCTATCTCAGAGATGTCGTGAAGATAGCCAAATTACTATGATAGTTGTTAAGTATCTTCCTTTGGATGGCGCGCTGTAACGTTTCCAACGCGTAAGTGTAGTCATTTGTTTGTGACGATCGTGTAAACAAACTAATGATGACATTTTCTACAAAATGGATAAAACTGAAATACGAGCTGTAATAAAGTACTTCATTTTGAAGAGTTTAACTCAAACAGAATGGCAAAAGGAGTTACGTTCCATGTTAAAGAATTCCTCACATTTCGTTTTCGATAATTAAAAAGTAGACTGCTGAGTTTAAGCGAGCTTGTACATCCATTCAAGATGATGAGCGCTCAGAACGTCCCATAACTGCTATGACCGAAGAGATTATGACAAAATACACAATTCCGTACCAAATGATCGTCGATTGAAGGTACGCAAGTACGCTGACATTATAAAGACCTCGATAGGCCGTGTCCACTCTAAATAAATTACAATGTCGTTTCTGGAAGCGAATTCTAGGGATGGGAAGTGATGCAAAGAACTATGGTATACTACGAGAGGTGGGATGCTGGGAAGATGCAGTCTACAGCAAAATAAATGCAATTAGATGCTGCCTAAGAATAATTAAAGGACAACAAGCAACAATAAGCTGCCGACACCAATTAACATGCATTATCCAAAGCGGTGGTCGTCTGTTTTACAGCGAGAATTGTCAAAAATCGGTTTATTTTGCAGAAGGTTATTGGAAACAGCTATGGCGTAGTGACAAAAGTCAAAAGACGCCTGCATGGCATAAACCGGCAGGAAATAGAGACGTAATGCATCCAGATGTCATCTCTAGACCCGCAGAGCGAACTTAAAACTAAATCGGGTAAAGAGAAATATAATGGAGCTAGGTATAAAACTTAACTCGGGAATAGCATGGCTTAGACTGGAAGGCTGGAAGGCACGTAAGGTTGTTGACGAGGAAGGAAGAAAAGTATTTACCCATTATGCTCGGAACCAGAAGACTGGATGCACATTTTGGCTAAGTGCGCACAGACAGAAGATGCTAGGATAAAATTTCTCCCAGATTCATTTTTGACTTCCAGTAGAGGATGGCTGGCATGTTGGACTTAATTGTAAATAGACTATACTGGCTAAACCTGGGCATTTTCTGAAACAAAATACGTACTTTCTATAAACATTATATTAATATCAGAATTATATGTATGTATGGTTGGTGTGTGCGTGTGTGAGTGCGTTCTTGGTAATGTAGTTGTTTTCTTTTGTCGGAATCAATTCAGAAATTAAGTATGTTCTAAGAGCGTGGACGGACTTGCGGCTCATGTAACTGTGATGTGCAATATATGCATTCCTAGTTTAATTGGAATAATAAATACCGCTAACACTACCACTTTGGGTATAAGAAAGTTTTCCGCTTGAAGGATGACGGTTTTTTAACATTGGACCAAAATCGCAATCAAATGAACATTTCACAGGGGAGTATGTAGACTCTAGTGAGTTCCAGTGAGTTTCTCTGATATTTCATATCAATAGATGAAACATGGATTTTCGCTACACGCTAGAGACGAAGGAGTAGTCCAAACAGTGGGTGGTAACAGGTGAAAGTGCATCAAAGAAGCAAAAACTGTTCCCCAGCAGGAAAATGTATGATTTCAGTTTTCTGTAATTCTCATGGTGTGGTGATCGTAGACTACCTCCAGAAGGGCAGAACCATCCTAGGGATAATTACGCTTCACTATTAGATCAATTAAAGGACACTATTCAAGCTAAACGTCCATACCTGACGAAAAAATTTCATGATAATGCGCCTTCACACTCGTTCGGGATTTTTACTACAAAATTTCATGACTCTGGCTTTCAAATGCTTCGACATCCACCATATTCGCCGGATTTGGCTCCCAGCGATTACTTTTTGTTCCCAAATGAACAAATGGCTGTGTGGACGAAGATTCACATCAAACAAATAGTTTGAAGCTGAGACAGAGGCTTATTTTTTCAAATTTGGACAAATAGTATTTTACTGATGGTTTTAAAGATTGGAAAGTTTTTAAACTAAATGTATTTATTTACAAGGTGACTATGTTGATATTTTTTTAGAAAGCATCTCACGTTGAAATCAAAAAGATTGTGCCATTATGTGATTTTAGTAAAATATATCTTTCTGTGGTCTTAGCACCACATATTGCTCCTTTCAGGCCATTTTATAAGTACAAACCTAGTGGAACAGGAATGAAGTACATTCCATCATTATTCATTTCATTCTTACCAGAAAAGAATCTAGCAAAGTTTTAGCGTCTCTCTTGATTGCAACATGCACTTTCAATGATATCAAAGAAAGAGGCCTTCTTAACAGGGTCAAAAACTGAAGCTCTGAATGATTAGTGGTCTAAAGCAGA
The DNA here is from genome assembly GCA_030762175.1 of Metallyticus violacea. Lineage (NCBI taxonomy): Eukaryota > Metazoa > Arthropoda > Insecta > Mantodea > Metallyticidae > Metallyticus > Metallyticus violacea. The sequence continues at coordinate 116,591,341 of CM060832.1, forward strand.
AAATGTTTAATCATTAGGAACAGAACATCATTTACTATTAGCGAGTTGCTATCTCTACAAATGACTACGCACGCATTTCTATTTAAATTACAACGAAAGCGAGACAGCAATATGATTGAAGTAAACGACATAAGCTTTCACATTGAGCATCTCTCTTTGTGTGCTTTTGAGGACGAAAAGTTCTCCCATGCATTGGTGGCCTTAAGAGTCAGTGCGCATCCAATGTGAGAAATGCGAGAATTCCCGCAAGGAATTGTTGAAAATCAGCGAGATGAGACATCCATTCATAACTCTCAAAGCATTTGCAAACGGTCAGAACATTTGGGATATCTCTCTGATTCCTGACCAATTTGTTCCTCTGTACCGAAATGTAACATGATGGAAAAGCAAATTACCTTATCAATCGTGTTTACTGAGGCATGAGAAATGCCTCAGTAAACACAACATTAACATTATTCATAAATTTATATACATACAGTATGGTCATTTTTTTCCATTTTGCATAAAAATAATTAAGATGTATTTAATTCCATGTTGATTAAAATGACTCAACTGAAAGAATTCTTTGAAACGGACGAAGCTAAATAACCGTGACAATGTACTATTTAGTGAGCCACAAATTTGCATTTTCAACTCTAAAATATAATTCTAAAATAAAAAATAAGTATAATCGCGATAAACAGATGATTACAGAATATGAAATATGTTTATTTTAAATATGAATCAGTTGAATTTAACAGAAGAAGAACATAAATTCATGCTCATACGAAAGAATTTGATTATTCCCATTTTCCGATAAACGAAAGAATGGCGTTAAATAAATAGCCAGAATTACGATTTAGTGTGTTTTGGCACCCTATAGCCACACGACTCCTTCAAAAACATTCCAATTTCATCTTTTATATGTTAGTAGTACGTATACATATTGAATCATTATTAGTGCTAGTTTACTAAATGTTGTTTGTTGTAAATGCAGTCTTACATGAAATCAGCAAAATAAAATCATGCAGATTGCAAAGATAATTTAAATATCTAAGTTTAAATTTGGAAAATATGCACTGTGAAAAATGTTAACTCAGTTTTGACTTTCAGTTGATTTGAACATATCTGATTTTATTACTGTGGAAGGCCACACTCCTAAGGTGTAATAATTTCAAAGATAAGAAATAGTCTCACATTCTGTAATAGCTGCAACTGTCCTTTTAATAAAGAAAAGAGTTTAAGGACTGAATTGAATTCAGAACGTGAGTCTAAACTAAATTTTTAGGCGTAAAACTGGTAAATAGTTTCAAATATTCCCCAAAGCATGTAATTACGAAATGAATTAATACAAAAACTACAGCTATTATTTTATAAAGAATTAATGTATTAAACATTGGAATACAATGCACGTAAAATCCATAAACGCATTTCGTTGAAGTTTCAAAACGTAGAATCTCGGCCTCACCTACCTCTTTTGCAGGTCATCATTTTAGTAGCTACACTATACTTGACCTAAGACGCTATTCAAATGCTAACCAAAGGAGTAACTATGTAGGTTTCGAAAGGAATTTGGGAAGAAGCGTTTGCGCTCCGGTATAAATCTTACAAATGGGACAAGCTATCCCGTTCTTTTAATAAAAATTGGCAGCGCCTTTAAATCAGACTTATTGGAATCTGAGATTCTTACCCTTTTCTCCGTATCCTCGCCCGACTTTGCATGCGGGGCCATTTCTCAACTTGCCCTTTTTCATCGGTTTTCAAACTCTGAGCCTGAACTTCTATAATATAATGATATCCACTACCTGAAATGCTTTTCCTGAGCTATAAAAAGAAGTTCTCAGAGCTTTCTTTTCTTGGGTTATTACGTTGTAGGCTGTCCAACTGGTTTATCATTATAGCATATGCTGCTTTTAAACATACAGGCAGTTTCTTATGTAATATAATTAATTATAATATATCTCTAAGTAATGGTCTATGATTACGGTATTATTTTTCAATGTAGCTATGTTTGGCACTTAATTTGATATATTCGTTTTGTGACGAAATCAAATAAATAGTTATATATTAATATTACAATATTTGAGATTGAAAGATTGTTTACGAGTTAATTCAAAAAAAGCATTTCCCCAACGAACAGACTCTTCAAGCATTCTTGATTTATTTTCATATATTAGTTTGGTAACTAACTAAAACACCTAATAATTTCTTCATATTTTCTTGTTTACTAGAACAACTGGCAATCTAAATTGCTTTACATAAACAATTTAAGTGAAACAAAAACAAATTAAAATTAACACATATATTAACTTGTATATTAGTTTAAACAGCTAACACTATACCGTAAAATGCACTTGTGGAAAATCGTCTCTTTCCATTCGTCTCTATTTATTCTTTCATTCTCTTATAAGCTATCCTTCTGAATCACATGCCTTAATTTTATCCAACTAGTCTCTAAACTACCTCTCTTTTTTCCCATTAGCCATAATTTCTATTGCTTCTTTTAGTTCTATCTTCTTTCTAATATTCTCATTAAGTTGTGGTTAATTTTGAATATGACGCACATATTGTGTAAAAACTATATACTGTAAAATTTTAATCAGATTTAACATTTTTAATGTGGGTTAATTTTATCTATACATCAAATGATTTATGACATTTTTTTCTTTTTCTTCTTTGACTGTTTATCCTTCTTAATTATTTGGAATTACAACTCCTCCGATTTACAAGCTAATGCCCGGTTTGGTCGTCTGTTGGGGAACTGCGAGAAAATATCTCTTGACACACACATTCATACAAAAAACACAGGGACTGCCTGAATGAGTGGTAATTCCATTGCTAGGAACGTCTAGCATGCATTATAAACACAATGAAGATGAACGATGAAATTAAAAGTGAATCCGTAATAACGAAACACTAAGTCGGTCTTTATTCTTTCTGAAAACTAATCCAGGAAAATTATGGAAAACTGCAGTCATGTTAGCTGGCCACAGAATTATTTATAACTTGGGAATTAAAAATTGTAATTTTTGTATGATATTTTTCTCATTTCTGTTTAATGTATGTTCATTCGTTTTAAGTGATATTTTCTTATGCCGTCAATAGTAATTTTTATTTTTGTATCTTTATAATTTTTACTCTCTGGTTACAAGAAATTCCTTTGCATCTTCTAAATTTACTTCCATTAGACAAATAATTAATTTTACGCAAACTATGCTTCTTCTATGTCTTTAATATGAGGAGGATTGAAAATTATTGTCAGTTTTGTATATATTATTACTTTTAAACTGTAAAAGTATCTGTGTTTACTGATATATTTTAATTTTGCATTTTATTTTAAATCTTATGCTTAATCTCCTCTATTAGTGTTATCATGGAATTGTCATTGTATTTAGTCAAAGTGTCTAATAGAAACTGTACGAGTTTAAGCTGCCGTGCAAACCGTTCCAAAGTTTTTGAAAGCATGGGAAGAAGGAAGCACTTTTCAAACGCATAAGTTGAACATAAAAGTTTCGAACTGAACATTTCAGGCTTGAAGAGAAGAAATGAATGGAAATGGCATAAACAAGCTTGGTATTAAAATAAAAAAACAAACAAAAAAAAACAAAAAAAGTTGTTCATGACATTTTTATTAATAAAGAATAATTTTGAACTTATTAATTGTTAAATAGAGTACAAATCACAAAACTGCAATTAATTCGAAGGATTTAATATACTTTTTTTTTTTTTTTCATTTTACCATCAAGCTCCAAATTCTCCGAAATCTCAGATGCCAGCCTTCATTAATTATGAACTGCTCATCTGTACATAGTTCATATTATAACTTTAAATATGCTTATAATTTTGGTGTAGACTACTACTTGAGCTCTGATTTCATACTCAAACACCCATTCTATTTATGGAAAAAAAAAAAAAAAATTTTTGCTTCAGGATACATGGCCTCATTCCTTGGTTCAACATGATCCTTGTTTCGCCTGCACTATGTGCTGTCTGTTACCTGAAAGTAAAGCATATTTAACCGCATTAAAAAGGAAACGTATATAAATATTTATAATGCTCCGATCTTTTCACGAAAACCATGTAACTGTTTATGACATTGCATAGTGTAAGAGAATATATTGACAAGTAACATGATTTACAAATTCCTACTGTGATCAATGACCAGATTTAGTAAGTGAAATTAAATGTGTCTCCATGCAAAGGTGGCACGGAAAATCTCCCGGTGCCAAATTTCTTAAACAGAAACTTCAATAGCCGGGTAATAGCTGACATTTGCATAAGTGTGCACGCAAGAGAATCATTTGTGAGTCGCAGAGTCCATGTAATCACCATACAATTATCCAGTTCTTTGCCGGCAACCTTATAGAACTGAAATAATTTCCCCTGACGCCAAAGCGAGACAGTAAAAGTATTCGACCTTCAGAGTTACAAACTGCTATAAAAGCTTCCCTTCGTGCTAAAGGTCTCGTTTGTTAATTCGTACATTGCGGAATCGTCAAATCTGAAAATTTCTTAAGTTATGAATAATTAAAACTGTATGATGATAATAGGTTCATTTAAAAAAATACGTAAATATGCTTAGGGTACCTTAACACATATATGATGGTGAAAATTAAGAACTATAATTCTATTCTGAAATCAGACATGCTAAGCACTAAAGTAATATCTACTGTGGGGTTTAAATTTCAAAGTTTGAGCCATGTACTGTAGCCAGTAGTGGTGATGCTCTAAGATGCGGGAATGTGTTTTCACATACGAAACGTAAATAAAATATGCTATAACGTAACGTGTGCAATGTTTAAGCATTATGAAAGTTATAGCTTAGCCCAGATAACACTTGTAATTTTCTACTTTATCAGTACGACCACAATAATTGTTCAAACGAACTATACTGCTGCAGTGAGACCGGAGTGATTCGAAGATCGCAAATGCGCCAAACCATATGCGACTACAGCTGGAGTTATCGCTGTAGGCGTCCGGTGAACTAACCGCTTGAAGCCGGCTATTCGACGGAAGTTAAAAAGCAGATTTTAACAGGACGAGATTCAGGTGTATCTATTCCATATAGAGATATCCTGCGAAAACTTGTAAATAAATTTACAGAAACCATATTTATCCGCGAAAAGAAACGAAGGGTAGATTAGATTAGATAATGGGGGGTTTGCAGTTTTAAACGACTTTCGCCATATCAACCTATAATATTTATTGTGTTACCCCATAGAAAACTTTCCCAAAATCTGTTCTTTAAACAAGTTGCAGTATTTTGGTTCCAAAGCTAGCGTACTAGTCTTCCCTGGTTAGAGAAAGAGTTAAGTATCTTTCTCACCAGGAATAACGAAGGGTAAGAAGACGTACGCTTACTAAAGACGAAATTGGAGTAGGAGTTTTAGGCCCCCACGATCTCCTAATCTATATGCTATTTTTATTTATGGGGAAGTTTTAAAAATAACATTTATAACAATCCCCACACATTAGAAGAAATGAAAGAACTCGAAAGAAATTGGTTAAATTTCGGCACATGAACTGATGAGTGTAAATGAAAATTACATATATGGATGGAGGAAGACAGCATTTACAACGCGTACTAATTTGTTAATGTGCCGCAATTGCGAGAGCTTGAATCAATGACGGGAATAATATGTCCGATTTGCCGGGAGTTATCGCTATGACTGGCTGCAACGTCAGCCTCCGTGAAGCAGGCTACTGGACCGTGAAAGACGTGTGTTAGAAAATGATTTTATAAAAAATCTTGCTTTATACAAATCTTAATATTCTTAATAAATAATATATCTTATATAAACAACATAATTAGTGAATTCCATTTTTCTTAAAAATGTAATACATTACTCGCAAGCCACTCGATACCTTGCTATTAGACACCTCTATAATTACGATCTCATGAGTTTGGGTAATGATTTGTTACGTGGCCTTTTTATGATATCCCAGCATTAAAATCGAAAACGAAAGCTTTGTGAAATTACTAATGACTCTAGTAGTTAGTTGCGTGCGGTGTGTCAGTTAGTCCACGAAATAAATTAGTAATATTTAAACGTGCATATTAGCATATGATGTTGCTTAGCAATGCAAGCTAGATTCAAAGTAGTAAAATATGCAAGTTTGTATTAAGTGTTTACACTTTCTTAAAAACATATATATTCACAAGACAACAAACTACCTAACCTTTCTAAGTGCCAAGAACTAACGGCCGAGACATGTTCGTGAGGATGGGAATGGTGATGATGACGAGGACGAGCACGCATCGTAAGCTTTGCTCCCGGAATAGAACCTGAAGAGGTAATGCATACCTAACGCATAGCGACACAGAGTGGGGAGATGGTGTGATTGACAGTGCTGCGCAAGCACATCATTGCTGCTTGCGAAACGTATTGGATACTACATTAGCGATTTTAGATTTTCAGTTTGAGAAATGTTTACGAAGGCGCTGGGTATGGAACTGTGATAATCTTCTTTCCGTGGCAGATGAGTTTCTTGCTGAGATGCACCGGACTTGCTTGATTCAGATTGTCAAGATTCTACGAATAAAATCTTTGAACGAAAGTCCAAAATTCTCAATGAAAGTCGCGATAAAACTTTTCTTATCATAAAAGGCATTGTTGGCTACACTGCTTCAGGTCAGTTAAATGGTCGTAGTTTATTAAAGTCCTTTCCTAGCGGAGAAATGGAAGAAAAGGTCATCTGTTACCAGCAATCTCGTCAACATTTTGTTCTTTTTCTATCTCACACAGCGACTGTAGGCCAAACATTGCATAAGTGAGATACATCAACACCTCTACGACTTATTACTCTTCTCTCGTCACGAGTGACGTACTTTCTCCAGCGCCAATAAGACAAACTCTCCCTCTCCCTCTCCCTCTCCCCTCTTATCCCTTCACTGGCTTGCAAGGAGGCTCGGTTTGGCAGTTGGTGGAGAGACGAAGCTGTTCTCCTCTTGAACTTGGCACCTCCTGTGATAAGCAAGTTTCTCGCGATTGGTATAGTGCGATTCTCTGTTTTGGTTTACAATATGATAAATTACATTAACGGTATTTTTTTTGTGGGCTTTTGATAAGCGCGATGTTTTATAGCCTAGGAGATGCTCCGATTGAACCTATTAGTTTAAAAAAAAAAGATTTATATGTTTAAGTAGTCAAATTGTTGTATATTCTTGCTTGTTTCTTTGGCGTGTGTTATAAAAGTTGTAAATTTTAAAAAGACTAATAATGATAATATTTCACGGTGAAGCTACCATTTAAGATTATTTTTTTCTTTTAAGTTTTGCATTTTAGAGTGCTCCTATTCATTTCTGTTTTTGCTTTACTTGACTTAATGTTATATGCTAAAATTGTAATCAACTTTTTATTTATGTTAAATTTGTTTAGGCAAGTATATTTATTTCCAACAATTCAAATCATAGCACGTCACACCTTCTCGTGTTTTACCTTTTAAGGAGAGAGTATTCTCCTCCTTTGTCAAGAATAGAAACTAAACGCAACATCGGGTAGGGAACATGAATAGTATGGACACTGAATGTTTAGTGCTCGATTGCTATACGCTCACGTTATTGTCACGTCCAGAGACTTCTGGCTTTTGATCGTTCAAACACTAGTTAACCCGGACACCAGACGAAACGACGCGACAGTTCTTGGTGATCTCAAAAGAAGCTGTGGCAAAATATAATTAAAAATTGAAGAGACGCCAAGATAAGAGTATGACATCCCATTTAAAGTTATAGCTATCGTGTTTAAATAATAAATGTTTTCTCTCCGGACAAGCACTATACACATACATTCACATATTTTATGCTTGATAATTTAGCCTTACTATATTGACTTTTCTATAGATCTTAAACCTGAATAGAATGATATAACAATATCAATCTAAAGATAGGGAATAGAATTACTATACAGAATTTTAAAGCTTAAAATAATTTAGATACTTTAGAATCAAAAGATGTGATGTTAAATACTTGTCGAGCACTCTTGACTCCCGGTTCGGGTAAAAGTGCTCGAAACATTGTCTAAGAGTTTTGAAACACTGAAACATTAGCGTATTCGAAAGGTAATAGCAGCAGTGCTTTAAAGTGCTTCTAATTGTGAACGTTGGGTCTTATTTATGCCATAGAGCAGTAATTGATTTAATATTGAAAGTCTCGAAGTAACTATTTCTGATTTGAACTAAGTAATACCAGCCTAAAAATGTTCAATACAACCCGGCACTTTAAAACAATGCACGAAACTTATAGGAGAAAAGCTTTACTATTGCAAAATGGGAAAGCATTTCATCAAGGAAAGGAGTCAATTTACATGTTGGATTGGAAGTAGTAATAGTGTACTTATTTAGAAAATATATTTTTACAAATCTAATTTGTCCATTTGGCACGGGTCCTGGGATCGTATGTGCTTCCCAATACACCAAAAATACACGAAATTGCACAAACCAATATTTAACTCTTAAGAGACAAACAACATTATAATGATAACATTTGGTTGTAGAAATTAGTTAGGGAGATACACCGTGTAACAACTGCGTCGAATGCATATTAAATCCTACTGAAGATAGCATAAAAATGTTAAAACTGACAGAACATACGAAAGACAAATAGTTACAATGCGTCAAGAAGCGCATTTCCTTCCAAATTTTAAATCAGTACCATGTTCCAATTAATTAAATAAAATAATGTACAATTTACGCACATTCTCGCGGGGAATAAGTTTAGAACAAAGTGCTAAATATATAGCAAGTGCAGTGTATCCAAGTATTTCATTCAACAGCTCCAACCAAAGTCCTTTTTCCCTCTTGGTTGAATCCAAAAAGAAGTCAGAAGAAATCCTGAGATCATCATCACATCTGTAAGCGGCCAGATATGGTGAGTACGGCTTCGAGCTAGTTGTGGCATCTCGGATGAATCAAGATTCTGTCAGCGGGGAATAAATCAAACCATTTTGTTAATTCCCTGCCACTTTAATACAAACCAAATACTATTAAAATCAACTAATCAATATCAATAACAAATAAACACTCTCATAAAAACCGCCGCAAATTTAAATCCATTGATACGAAATGTTTACATACTTGTACAAACTCAGTGATTTTTTTGTTGAAACGCTGCACCACCAAAAGTCCCTTATATAAAAATGAAACCTAAAGGCAATACTCATTTGCTCAAGAATTAAATTCTCATGCTGCTGTCTAATAAAGCTATACTAAATATTGAAATGGACCTTATAAATAGAGAATATGGTTTAATATAAAGATCACCCTTCAAATAATAAGATCAAGTTCTGTGAAGTATTTTGAGACAAGATACATCCCCCATCGAATTACCTTAATACGCGGTTTCTCTTCACTGGTGTTTTCATACGCACTACTTCTTCGTACTCCATTACATTTTCTTACCCGTATTTCGAAGGCTATGCATTCAATCCCAGTCAGGTTATTTCCGCTGGTGAATCTCATTTCTTTATTGTAAACGCCGGTTATTCACCACAGAAGCAGGAAATGTATATACCAGCGAGCGATAGGAAGGATGTGTTCCCGACCAGACATCATGATACAAATCAGGACGCACTGAATGGCTGCCTTCGGGATCTAGGTCATTTGCCAGCTTCGCAATTCACGCTCTTCCTTTTTCATTTTTTCCTTTCCTCACTTCGAATATTCTTTACCTTATCTTTCGTTTTCACGGCGGGATTCACCCAATAGAGTATCAGAAAAGCGATGAAAAAGATTTTTCTCTTGAAAGTAAAAGAATGAAATACATTGATGAGGTAGTATTAGAGAAAAAACGTGTTCTTAGAGTGCATGTGTGTTTTTTCTCCTATTTCTTTCGTATGTAACATGTCAGTGTTTTTCTTCTGAAGAAATTGCGTACAGATATCATTAATCTGTTCAGTACTGTGAAGGCGTTATCGGTACTATCTGCTCAAAAAGCACATAGTTGTAATAATCAACAGGTGTTTTTAAGTTCAATGGCTGCAATTTAGATATATTTTTCCATTTAGCCATTAAACATGTTACTTTTGTATTTTTTACCACGAGAAGTACCTTAAAATGTAGATAACCACTGCTTCCCTTTATGTTTTTAGTTGGTCCTAGTATTGTAGTGATAACCATACTTGCCTCATAAACTCAAGATCGCGTGTTCAATTCCGGCCAGGGTTGATGGATTTTTTCGGGCGTAAAAATCCTAAATATGGCTTCCTTCGGAAGGGAAGTAAAGCCATGGGTCCCGTGTCGTGGATTTGTTGCACGAAAAAGAACCTCAAGCCTGACAAAATTGGCCTCTGAGCAAAATTTGTTGCTCATTTCACGGTTTGTGTTGAATGGAACGCTAATGACTTGAGATGTTAAAGAACGTCCTTAAATAAAACAAATAAAACAAATCGAATTCCCTATTTTATCCGTTTTGACACACGAACAACCGTAATCTGTTTCAAGTGTTCAGGCAATCTGTCCCAAAGTGCATAGTTGCTCTTTATAACCATATAAATATTTTACTTTTAAACCTACTGTCGCTGATTTCATTTCTTAACGGTGGTAGGTATAGGATGGGTAGGGAAATCCTATAGCCTCCCAATTTGATATTTGGTACCTACATGGAGATTTTTCGAATTGCTCAACACGAGTAAAGATATTAATGTTCTAGAGCTCACATAACACGCCCTAGCAGCGTAATCTATATAATGTATAATAAATATCCGCTTATTATTTTAGTATTTTCCGCAACGTTTGCTAGAGCATTGCACTTATCAAATGTTTTAGTAAAAGAAAGACAAATACAATTTTAACGTTTCAAAGTGGAAATATTTTGAAATTTCAGCGCATTTCTTGTCATTTATGTTGCCATCAAAACAATGATTTCAAAAATATTTAATACCAATCTCTCTCTCTCTCTCTCTCTCTCTCTCTCTCTCTCTCTCTCTCTCTCTATATATATATATATATATATATATATATATTATATAAATTAACACTAATAATAAAAGTAGATAAAGATAAAACACAGAGAAAGAGTCACACTTGAAATAGCTATATTTCGAACTACTGCGAGTTCTTCAATGGCAAGAAGCTAGACAAGTGAAGGTGATAAAAGTAAATATTGAGTATCGAAGGTAACGTTATGCATGGAAACAGATGAAACTAGAAATGAGAGTGTGGGAAGAAAAAAAAAACTAATATGTAAGATTTAAACCAGGTGGTATACGCGCTTTATGTAAAAATATAGCAGCCATTTCTCTATCTCTGAGTAAACTTTCACAGCATTGTGTAGGTAAAGCATCAATAAGAGTTAGACTAAAAGCATCATCAAAATCCTTACAGTGAGATAGGGCATGTTGGGCAACCGGCAAGGGAGACTTGGTGTTAACAGAACGTCTATGATTGTTCATGCGTAGCGAAACAACAGTAGAAGTTAAACCAATATAAAATGCTTTACAAAGCTTACAAGATAACATATATACGACATTCTTGGAAGAACAGGTAGCAAATGAAGAAATGTTGAATTCCTTGGATAAATTAGGGCTATGGAATGATTTGCACGGCATAATTAGTGCACAGGTTTTACATTTAGGACGTTGGCAAGGATACGAGCCAGCAAAGGGACGTGGTAAATTCGGAGAGGATAGGTTACGGCGAAATATACTTTTAAGGTTAGGGGGTGTTCTGAAAGTAAGGCGGGGTACAATTTTAGAAAAATCATTTAAAGATGGATACATTAACAAAGTATCGTGACATTCTTTCAAAATAGGTCTGATGCTTTCAATTCCAGGCACGTAAGTGGTAACAAGGTTGATGAAGTTCTTGTTAGAGGTTTTAGGTTTGCATTGGAAAGTTTTGTGTGATGGGATTATACGGGATTTTAAAAGAGCGGAAGGATAATTTTGGTTTTGGAACTTTTGAATAAGGTTTTTAATATACTTGTCAAGAGATGAAAAGTTGTTACAAAGACGATGACCACGGATTGAAAGAGAAAAAGGAATAGATCTTTTGATATGCAATGGATGACATCTATCAAAATGAAGATATTGTTGTAAATTGGTAGGCTTAATGTGCACAGACGTAAGGAAAGAGCCATTGCATAAAGAAATATCAATGTCTAGGAAAGTAGCAGCATTGGGAGAGACAGAAGAAGTGAACTTAACTGAAAACTTGGAGTTAAGATTAGTAAGGAACTGCTCGAGAGATTCTGAGCCATGAGTCCAAAGCACAAATATATCATCAATATATCTCAACCATAATAATGGTGCCAAAGGATCTGACTTAAGAAATTCCTCCTCTAAGCGAGCCATAAAAAGATTGGCATAAGAAGGTGCCATTCTGGTGCCCATCGCAGTACCTTTAATTTGTAGATAATGTTTATTATCAAAACTGAACGCATTGCGAGTGAGGACCAGATAAGCAAGATGGCAAATGAAATCTGTGGATGGGATATGAGGAGGTGCTCGAGAGTTCAAGAAATGTTTAACGGCAGCTAATCCTTAATGATGGGGGATGTTAGTGTAGAGTGACGTCACATCAATAGTGGCAAGAAGTATATCAGAGTGTGCCGTAAGGTCAACTTTCTTAAGCAAACTCAAAAAATGGAAGGAATCTTTAATATAGGATGGCCTAGAAGTAACAAAAGGCTGTGACAAACAATCAACTAGAGCGGAAATACGTTCAGTAGGGGAATCGAAGCTGGCTACTATTGGGCGGCCTGGACAGTTCTCTTTGTGAATTTTAGGGAGAAAATATATGGTGGGAGTACGAGGGACATGAGGAGTAAGAAGAGTGATATCTTGGGAACTAAGTCCTTCTGCTGTACCAGAAGAAGTAATAAAAGAAGCTATTTCTTTGGACTCATGGCTCAGAATCTCTCGAGCAGTTCCTTACTAATCTTAACTCCAAGTTTTCAGTTAAGTTCACTTCTTCTGTCTCTCCCAATGCTGCTATTTTCCTAGACATTGATATTTCTTTATGCAATGGCTCTTTCCTTACGTCTGTGCACATTAAGCCTACCAATTTATAACAATATCTTCATTTTGATAGTTGTCATCCATTGCATATCAAAAGATCTATTCCTTTTTCTCTTTCAATCCGTGGTCATCGTCTTTGTAACAGCTTTTCATCTCTTGACAAGTATATTAAGTATATATATTATGTTATCTTGTTATCTTGTAAGCTTTGTAAAGCATTTTATATTGGTTTAACTTCTACTGTTGTTTCGCTACGCATGAACAATCATAGACGTTCTGTTAACACCAAGTCTCCCTTGCCGGTTGCCCAACATGCCCTATCTCACTGTAAGGATTTTGATGATGCTTTTAGTCTAACTCTTATTGATGCTTTACCTACACAATGCTGTGAAAGTTTACTCAGAGATAGAGACATGGCTGCTATATTTTTACATAAAGCGCGTATACCACCTGGTTTAAATCTTACATATTAGTTTTTTTTCTTCCCACACTCTCATTTCTAGTTTCATCTGTTTCCATGCATAACGTTACCTTCGATACTCAATATTTACTTTTATCACCTTCACTTGTCTAGCTTCTTGCCATTGAAGAACTCGCAGTAGTTCGAAATATAGCTATTTCAAGTGTGACTCTTTCTCTGTGTTTTATCTTTATCTACTTTTATTATTAGTGTTAATTTATATATATATATATATATATATATATATATATATATATATATTTCAAAGTTGGACCGAAAAACAACAGTAGTGTGCAGTATGATGTTCTGTTAACAGATGTGACTCCCATACATTATAATAGTGTTGCTACGTAACAGGTAAATCAACAATGAACAAATGAAACTAAGATTATTGTATGATGTTCCTTTTTTTTTAATTTGGTTTATTTACAGACGCTCTTTAACATCTCAGGTCATCAGCATCCCATTCTATTCAGGGCGTGAAACGGCCGACAAATTTTGCACAGAGGACTCATTTTTTAGGTTTGAGGTTCGTATTCGTGCGGTAAATGTACGACACGGGACCCACGGCTTTACTTCCCTTCCGAAGGAAGCCATACTTAGGATTTTTACGCCCGAAAAAATCCATCGGTACTGGCTGGGATCAAACCTGTGATCATGAGTTTAGGAGGCAAGTATAGTAACCACTACACCACCAGGACCGAAGTATGATATACTGTAAACAGATGTGACTCACATTATGTTACGCTAGTGTTGCTAAACATAATGAAGTCAAGATTATCGTTTGAACAGCGGAAAGCAATTTTGAAGTGGTACTGGAAAACCGGGAATGTTGTTGAAGTTCAAAGGCAATAGGACGAAAAGGTTTTCACTGCGTTCTCCGGATCTAACTCCGTTGTATTTCTACCTATAGGGAACTCTTAAGGAATGTTGTATACCGCAGAAAAACAGTTAAACCGACAGCACTTTGGGAAGAAATTGAAACGGCATTTGCTGCAATCGCTGAAGACACTTTCGGAAACGTTGCTCAATCAGTAGTTCAACGTACTCAGAAGTGTGTCGACGCCGATGGTGGGCATTTTGAGCAACTGATGCAACTTTAAAAGTCTAAGATGATTAGTGCTCATCATTTTCTGTTTGTGTGAATTCATTTTTGTTTGCTTGAAGTGTGCATACATTTTTGGCACCCTCTGTATATAGACGACGAGTACTGAAAACAGGTCTCATCATTTTTATTTACTCACTGACACATTTATTAACATAAAACATAGATCTAGAAACTACAGAGAACAATGAATAAATTACTTACCTCAGCAAAAACAGTTTTCTTGTCTTCAAATTTTACTGCGTGTAACAATCCACTTGTGATTTTCCTATTTCAATGGCTGACTGAAAGACTTCGAACAAACTCGAATCGTTAGCCTTCTAGCGCTTAAAACTCCATATAAAGACATTGTTACAACCTGCCACTGTTACAACCAACCACGATGTCCCCTACTCCTTTCTTAAATGGTCTGTTATCCCTGCATTCTGCTAGAATATGCCTCCACGTATCGCTTTCTCCGCAGAGCGGGAAAATTCATTCCCTGGAAACTCTAATTATTTTATTTCCTTTCCAAGTGGAAAATCTGAACCATGCGACCAATTCTTTCTTCTGTCCCATAGGCTTTCACCACACCTGTTAAACGAGACAATTTCTGCACATTATTTTGTCTCAATATTTTGTCTATATCCCGAAAACTTCTACTAACTTCTTCCTGTTATTGCGCGTAATGTTCTACTCCCTTAATCAAATATACTCTCGCTCAAAATTTTCCAAGCCTTTCCTTATTCTGAATGCCCAACACGTACCTCACCCTTCTCTTACTTGTTTTCTCCCTGACACATTGCTCGAAGACGCGCCTGATACCCCCCCCCCCCGCATTATTCTTAATCAGTACAAATATTTTCAATTACATTTTTCTCATTAAGAAACCTGCAAATTACTGTGCCCCTCCTTACGTGTAGCATCGTTTCAGAACTGAGTTCAGTTCGCGTTTTCCGTATCGAACACAAGTATCGAAAGGTATCCAAATATCGAATATATCGAAACCCCAAGTCTAATATCCTAACGGAAGCGGTGAACAAGATAAAAAGTATGTTGAATGATAAGAGCTTAAACCGACTGTATGTTTGTACATTTAAAAATTCATCTCAAGGAAAAAAAAACTTTAATTTGGATGAAATCGAGTATCGGCCATAAGGTACTTATTTTATTGTCGAGAAAGGACATGTTAAATTTATTGTTCTTCACACATCATCGTAAAAGATTTGGTTGGAAGAGAGAGAGAGAAAGAGAGAGAACGCAGGGAGGTTTTTGAATATTTCCTATCCGTCATAACGAACGTCATCCTTTAGGTATGAGAAAGCAATCTGCTAAATGTATCTCGAAATGTCTGAACAAAGATCAGAAACTGCTTTCAGTGATTATTTCGAAGTCGAATTTACTATCTTTTGAAAGGGATGGTTCCAAATGTTGGAATCGTGTTATAGATATGGACAATACCTGAAGTCATCCTTAAGATCTAGAAACAAAAGACAAATTAAAAGAATTAAAAACACTGTGCTTATTCCTTTAATGTGAAAAAATCGACAGAAAATTTCTCGCATTACACTCTGGAGGCCACGCGAATAGTATTAGCGTATTATTGTTCAGTATTAACTAATTATAAGAGGCGAAATGGATAACCATAGTTGTAAATTTCTCACAGTAAGCTGTTTTCAGAATAGTGCACCCGCTCACAAATCTCTAATGGTGTTGCGAATTTGCTCCATATTCAGCCGGTTTAATACCATCATCATGTCACGTTTCCCGGTATAAAAACGTTTTTGAATCAAATTTATTTTCATCAAATAAAGTAATATATAAGAGATGTCTGAAAAGCAAAAGAAATATTTACTTTGTACTGTCAAATAGTATAAATAAAATGTCACGACTGGGACTCTAACCACGGATCATCGCCCAATTACTTCGAATTTCTAAATATGTATGCTGTCCGGCCAAAACTGCGAACACCCCCAATCTGAGCTCATGTACCCAGGAGACCTCCAACGCTATCTCAATACAGAGATTTGCTGTTAAGAAGGGGCTCAATCATTGGAATATTTTGGCCAAAGCTTAATGGAAGTATTAAAGGAAAGGGGTAGGGGGTACAAAATATTATAGTGTGTTGGAGTGTTCTCGGAGCTTTCAGTGGTGTTAATTGTTAGATACGTCATTACATAAAGAGTCTTAAAGAACGAGATTATATGTATGAATCATACATGAAAACGAATTCTTGTACAGAAGTGGTAAGGCGATTCCCAAGAAAATATCCGGGAAGTCGTGCTCAGATACAGAAGCTGTTTGCAAACGAGTCAAAAAGAGGGCATTTTAAACAGAAGAAACATGTTCTGAACCGCCGTGTTCTTACAAAAGAAAGGTAAATGAAATTTCTTCCACAGATGCCGGCAGTGCGTGGCTGCTGGGAGACATAATTTGCAGCATCTCTTATAACATAAGCTAGTGATTAAAATTATGAGTTTTAAATTCAGTATCATTTAATTGTTAATATAAAATATAAACACAAAATAAAAATATTATTTTACAACCGGTGACTCTTCCTTTTACGGTTACGGCGGCTGCAGTAAGTATTTGCAACCAGCAGTCCATAACTCAAATAACTTCACTGTACTGTACTTCACTTTCTTTTTCGCAAGGTCCACGTTTAACCTGAATAGCATTCTTCAATTAGTCTAGTAGTGAAGTGAAACACTCCCAGCTGATAGTTCCGTGCTTGTGGAGGTAGTCTATGAGCACCATATTGTGAGAATCCCAGAAAACACTAGCTATGACTTTCCTTGAATGTGGAACCGCTTTTTCTCTCTTTTGTGCACTTCTATCTGCTGCCACCCACTGTTTGGACTGCTCCTTCGTCCCTGTTTCCATGTTTCATCTACTGTTATGAATCGTTCATTTAAATGCGTTTTTTGTCAATTGTTAACAAACGCAACACCCATAGAGAGGAAAGCTTTTTCATGCCCAAAACTTCGTGTAAAATGTAGTGGACATGGTCTCTAGAGATATTTGCAATGTTAGCCTTAAATCGGCGGTCATTGAGTATAGCATTGTAAATTTTTGTGACAATTCATCGATCATTGGGAATCCCTCAGTGTTCATCATCTTGAATTATTGTACAATCACGCTTAGCTTAAGCAGCCCATTATTTGAACATCGAAAATGAAAAGGAAGAATTCTAAAATGCTGAATTATAACTCATTTTGAATTTCTTTATAAGTTAAATTCTTGAAAATGAAGTACTTTAATCACAGTTCGTATTTCAGTTTTATCCATTTTGTAGAAAATGTTACACTAGTTTGTTTACATGATCGTCACAAACAAGTGACTACACTGAAACTTTACAGCGCGTAATTTTAAAGAACGAAATTAACAACTATTATAGTAATTTGGTCCCCTTCACGACATCTCTGAGTCAGGCTTAGAACTTTCAGAACCCACTATGTACACAGACAGGAGATAGTCAACGAGACGCATGGTCAAAATGGTCGCTTATTGTTTCATGACGGTGATTCAGCTCAGCACACATGATACAAAGCATTTACCTGAGGTTAAAAAGAACACAATGCCACAGTGCTAGATTGGCCTTCTTAGTTCCCAAATATAAATCCGCGAGCAGTTGTGAGAAAGACATTTAGAGGATACTGAAAATATCGACACTTTGGATTAGCTATTCTTATGCCTGGATGTTAAAACCATGACTAGTGTTTTTTTTTTTTCAAGGAGGTGCCTAGGTAAGCCTTGGATAAGAAAGAACGTGTTTCTTTAAGAAAATGCTGAACCAGTTCCCATTTTCATGGAATATGTAATGCAAGTACCTAAAAGCTCTTGGTGAAACACACGAAAAGCTACCTAGCATAGCAAGTTGAAAATTTTATTTATTTACAATTTTAACATCCCCTTTATTAATTAAAATATATTACCAACTGCTATAATAGTGACTTCAATATGTGAAAATACCTAAGAAGAATGGTAAAGTTAAACGAATTACTTTTATTTAAATAAATTGTTTTAATATCTGTATGTGACTTTAGGAGTTATTACAATACCTGCCATTTTAAAATCCATATTGCCGAAATTGTACATATATCTATATTATTATGTGTGTATTAGACTGGCATTTATTACACCATATACGTAAATTATTTTTAATTTTGACCACTGATTAAGAATGTTACCTATTCCAAAGCATTGTAGTAATTAGTTATCGTTTCAATGCACTTTGAGACATGATCCTCAACCATTGTACTGGGATTGAGTTTGACGCGACTGCCCTGAATGTCTTTCCATTGTCCACACATACACATCCGAGTTGTATCACATCCTTAGAGAGATACAGATACAGAGGCTCAAGTAGGATCTTTCTCGCACGACATCCTCCAATTCCAGCTTCACTCCCAAGGGGTGTTAGCCTTATCGCAGTAAGAAAAAGCCTGGGGCTAAATATCTTACTTCGAAAATACAAGTTGCAAAACAAACGAATATTGGTAAAGCACAGCGGGGATCAAATCACGACGTGTGATCTCTTCATCCGTGACCTACTTTTTATTTGCCTAACATGCTTAGTTCGCATAAATATATTACAAGTATATGTACATAAGCCACGACGATTTGATGATAAGGCATGCTGAACAGTAGCAAACTGAAACATGTTAAGCAAAGAGTTTTGAAATAATAGAGCCTTTTCAAAGTCTCGATGAGAGAAACTTTCGAAAATGTGATAGATTTTATAATATGATTAAATTTGACGTCGTTAGTTTAAATGTGGCAGAAAATACTATAAATATGAAATGTGCGGTGGTCCTTGAAGAACAGCCATGTCACAAGAATAAATCTGTAAAGTAATAATTTAGTGCTATAAGATTAACGTGTCAGCACCGAGGATATAGTAAAGGAAATACCAAATAGGCGCTTCTATGCCTACTTCCATTAAAACCCATTGTGTGATTTATTGACTATTCCACGAATTTATAAAAGATTTGGGCATATGCATGAACCATAATGCACTGCTTGGTCCTGAAATGAAATTCAACATAAAAAATTAAAACATACCCTGCTCCTAAATATTTCAGAACTCGGTCATTAACAGTCAAAATCACAAATTTTGTTTTTCAGAGCGCATAAGGATTCTGAATTATTTTCAGAGAGGAAGCATTATAAAAGAATAAACTGGACTGGACTGGGTGAAGGGGGACAGAGAATTTCAGACACAAAAGATCGACGAGAGTCAGTTGTAACCGACTGAACCTATCTCCGGGATAAGAAAGACGAACAGGTTTATGGGGCGTCAGGTACGGAAGCAGATGGGATTCCTAAGATTTCCAGATTTATTTTATTTCGTTGATTGTTAAAAATGTGGCGGAGTCCCTCCCTCTAAGGAGCTCGAACTCATTGGAAGGGCTTCTGTCATACCAGAAGTTTTTCTTATTAGCACACTCCACTACTGCACGCCGCTCATCACCAACCCACATCGCTTGGCCTTGCAACCTGAAACTATGAGCAAAGAAAGGAAATAAGAGGGAATGAGAAACAGCAAAATTCATGGGAAGTAAATATCCATCCCCACATTCGGCTAAGTCATATGGGGAAACCACGGAATAAAAAAAATCAAAGCCCCCATGAATGTCAATCTCCAGCATTTCCGCCTGAGTCATCCCGCTGGTTTATAAAACAGGCAAGCTGAAGAAAGATGCACTGTACCAGATATTTTCAATTTATACGCTTGTATTGCAATTACTGCAATTGATGAAAAAAGCCTTTAACTCTGGAATGAAAACATGCAACTTATGGGATGTAAATAGAAATATGGAATACTCACTATCCCTCAAAAGTTGTTTTTAAGGATTATAAACAAGTAAATTATATTAATATAAAGGAAATAATTAACTAAGCAATTTAATATTTTGTAGCAAAAGAAATTATAATAAATGTTATGCAATGTGGATGCTATTTTTGCTCTAGTATACTTTGATACGCCCTTGTCTCAAGGATAACATAATTCTTTAATTTTTGTAGTGTTTTGTAACTAGCCAAATGAAACATCAGTTTGTTTTTCAAGATGTTTAAGAGATTTACAAAAATGTTTACCGTCGAAAGGCGATGCCACCCAATTAAGATAAATTGTATAATTTCTCCAGTCAGTACTGACCACAAAGAAAAGGTCGAAAAGCTATATATGATAGAGAATATAGTTTAAAAATAAATTACAAAAACATTTATGTGTTGGACTTCTATAAATCTATTTCTTTTCCTGTTCTGCTATATCCGAGTGAAATATATAATACGAAAAAAACATGTAATTCTAAATTTCAGGTACAGAAAATGTAGCCCATTAGAAAATTAGCAGGATATAAAAGAAAAATTCTAAAAGTAGCACAAGTATTAGTGAACGAAATGCAAATAATTTTGTTTTCTGTTTAAAGCAAATCACGTTAGAGGCAAGGAAGTCTGAAGAAGCTAGTTTTACTGATCTTTCATACAATATGAGAGTATCTACTTTATTTTTAAATTGGGCTTCACAGAATGACTTAGAGGTGCCACAGAAAACGACTGATAGTATTTTCCAACAAAAAGTCTCAAGAATACTCTTTACTTTTGCATAGGTTTTTTTTTCCCTCCTTTATCCACTCGTTGTGTTTGATGCAACCTTATATATATATATATATATATAGAGAGAGAGAGAGAGAGAGAGAGAGAGAGATCATACAATACAAGTGATGATGCTTGAAGTACATATTGAATCTCGAAAGTAATTTCAGCCGAAGAAACCACGAGGAGAAGAGAGTTGAGGATCAAAATACCTCAGAATACTATAATAAAATATTGAAAATTAAGTAAAAAGGCATATTAATATGCAGGAGTAAAAGCTTGTGGTGTACCTACCCGCTTTATACCAAAAGAATAAAAAAAAGGCTACTGTTTCCCTTTCTCCAGGGCAACTTCCAGATACATGAATGGATAAACGCATGAATAAGTGTTAAATTAAACGCATCATCAAAATGCTTTTAATGGACAGAGTATGTTGGAAAACCTTATTTAAACTTCGTTTAAACAGAATACCTATCATTGTTCACAATGTACAGATGATTTAATAAGCTATTTAATCAGCGGAAACTCCCCGAAGGAGAAGACTTCATCGCCGGCAACTGCTGGCGCGCTCACCGAGGACTGTAGTACTGTCCAGCGGAGGCGTATTACGTAAATTGAAAATGCTGCAACCAGGAACGAATGTATTATTTCGTTATTTATAGTTTTCCTGCAACGAATAAACATTTGGCGAATGACCTGTCTCTCCACTGAACCTTGTCAGATAAGCCATTATAACGCTGGAGTAGGCAGCGTAAAGTTTAACTACAGCGTGCAGGGCTACCGCGAATATCCTATAAATCATAGGGCAGATACTCTAAAGCCACAAGCCGGTGTTACAAGGGGGATATACACACATACTCTCTCTTTCCTAAGTACTCGCAAAGGGCGCAGGTCTCTCTTTCCTAAAATCTATTTGTTGTGTACATGGTACATACTACTAAACCGAAATTCGAGTTTCACAGACTGGTTGCAAGTGTTTGTATTCGCAAAATATGTTCAAAGCTTAGAGAACAGCATACGCCCTTAATGCAAAGGAACGTGAAATTCACACAAGAGTCTTTTGATTTAGTTACCTCAAATACATTTCTAGACTGGTGCTAAGTAGCAAAGCGTCAGTAACTGCAATTTTATAGTACTGAATAAACAAGTTACCTAAAATTACCTATATAAGCAATATATTTAAATGTATTTTATTCTTTTTATAGATGCACCCTGCCCATTAAGTACGCTCTTAACAGTTTAGGTCCACAGAAAAACCAATCAACAAACATCGAAACATACTTTTAACAAAAGTGTCTTATAGCTTAAGTTTTAATCTCTCGAATGAACAGTAGACTTTCTACACAATCTATATTCTACATGACAACACTATTATTTGTTTACTAAGGTTGAGAATATTAAGTTATTTTATAAGATCAGACTTACGTTTCATATAGAACAAAATGGAAATTAACATGAATAGAACAGTACAAAGCAATCAAATTATGTTTTCTGTTTTGGAATAGTTAACATAAATCTTCCACAATCCTATTTCAGTATATCTACCGATGCTACAGTTTTCAGATGATTTCAAAATGGAGTTTAGAAGATTTTCAAATTTTCTACTCTTAAGCAAGGTAGATCTTGTTTAACGCAGCATTACTATTTTCAATAATTAAATTAATGCAAATAGTTTTCCAATAATTTAACTGAATTCAGAAAATGTTATAAAATTATTTCGAGATCAAAGGTACATGAATAATGCTCATGACAACAAACAGAATTTAAAAGTGAAATTAAAAGTATTTCAGGAATTACTTCACTAGTACAAATTGTATTTGAAAAGATAATCCAACAATTCCTTGACATAAGATTATTATAATTAGATCGGGAAAAGTATAGGAACATTTGATGCTACATTAATAACTGCCATGATTATAATCTAATCGAAGCAGAGCTGATAGGAATGAAAGCCTCCTTATAATAAAAACTGAATAATTTAGGATATAAACACAGTTTATTGTTAACATTTACATAATTGTGAATTACTTTTACTTCACATAATATTTGATTGTGTTTACTATACCAGTCTTACCATGTTTGCTTCGCAGCATTGTAATAACCCCTAAGAAAAACTAGCAAAATGCAGTTTTTTTTTGTTTTATATATATTTGCTTGGAATTATAATTTTATGTTGCTACTGACTGTTTCGATTAAGTTGAATTCTAAATTAAATAAAAGACTGCTCAAATGGCCACGCGTCGTGAGACGCCACATCTCTTTGCAGATGAAATTTTTCTGGAATCAGTTGTTACCAACAACGAGTCATAACCACGTGACCATTCTCCAAAGTAAAACAAGTCAGCATTGTGTAGAAAATGCATAGAAGAAAATAGCGCATATTGTTTCACCTCATGTTTAAATAAGGACATTCGAAATAGCTCAAGTAAATTCTGCACAGAACAACCAGAAATGGTTAGAAACTCCATAATGGCAATTCATGATCTGGCATGGAAGAATACCATGAATGAATATATAGCTAACTTGCACATATTGTGTGTGACAAATGGGGGGGGGGGCTTAATAACAAAAATTGTGCATTGTGGGGTAATAATATGCTGTGATAAAACATTGTCGAAAGCATGTACATTAAGGTTGGTATCTGGTTGTATCTAAAAGAAATAAACCCTGCGCATGCGCATTGGCGAAAATGTGCATGGCATAGAAAAGTGACGCAGTTCGCCAAGAGTTGTGAGACAGAAAGGATGCTCCGTCATCTCTTCAGGTCCACTTCATCAGCGCCCTCGGACGATAACACATTCTCATTGTAATATAATTAAAAAGTTAAGAGGTAGCGATGAAAATATCAGTTCATTTTATCATTTTATATATCCTAAAATCCCTGTGGTTAGAATTTATGGTGTAAACGAGTTAAAATTAGGATTAGAACATGACACTAATGCCCAGCCATTTGCTTAGTTAGCTGTAGGAAAAATGAAGAAATAAGCGGATGCTCTTTCGGGACTGTGACAATATATTATATACCCGATTTTCTTAACAGACTTATGTGACTATTTTGTACCCAGCACTGAAGTCTAAGCTATAGGTTGATTGGGAAACTCAGAGGCATTATTAATAAGATGAGATGCAATATTCAAAGATCTTATAAAATGACAATATTTGAAGGTTAAGGAAACGCTTTAACACCTGCTTTTGAAATAAAAGACCAGAGTAAAAAAAGTTGTAAAAATAGTACCACTTTTATAGAATTAGGAAATAAAGTATAACAATTAAATTATAAAGTTATTTAGTTCTTTAGGTTTGATTTACTTAAAAAAAATAGCATGCATCCTAGTTTACATGATAGACCATTTCTATTGACTAATGCTTCTCGTAGCTGGCTCTGGCTTGGGACATTCCCGGTACCTACCAGGAAATTTTCTCAGTTAAGGATGTCTGCAAAGGGCTTGACCCAGTCTCCTAAGGAAACTGACAACTTCATGATGGAGAAGTGATTTTATTTAATTCTGGAAATTCCAGGGATGTGAGCGAGAAATCCGGTGTGCAACACTACTTTCTTCCCATATTGTAGGCAAGATCATTTACTTAAACTTTTTTAAGTAATTTAGTGGTAATACATCTGTATAAACAATGGTTTTCTATCATATATTAATATAAAATGCTTTAATTATACTTCGTTTTGAACATTATTTTATCATGTATATTTAAAATTTAAAACTAACAATTGAGAAATTTGTTGACACGTACCAGCATAATATAATAGCATTTTTTTGGATTGGGATTTGATTTCATTTAAAAAATTTAGTAAAAATAAATTTCTCATGTGTACTTTCTTGCTTATGTGTATAAGCATCATATCGTAGATGAAACAAAGCCGAAAAGTGGAAGCGGAGCAGAGCATTTTGATTTTCTATCGTTTGCTCTCAGTGTTTGTTCCAAGAATTGAAACGTAACGGCATTGACTGCACTTAAGTTAGGTCTTGTGTGATGCGTTGATGCCGCAAGCCTGGTGGGCGTATCGATGTCAAAGGCTAGGGATGTTCAATGTTTATTTGTTCCTATCGCCTTTCGCCATACCGTGGGATACCGACAGTTGGGTTCTAAGTTCTTTGACGACACCCACTTGCAACCATAAACCTTATCAAAAAGGTATTTTTATCAAAAGGTTAGGATTAAAACGTAGAATATAATACGCAATCACCAAAAGCACGATACCCACATACTAAAATTATTATGGAATTATGTTATGCAAATGTGTGTTTTTAAAGCCTTTTTATGGTTTAGCATACATATAACTGTAATCATCGCAGTTTTATTTCATTTCTTTGGGTTTTTTTTACATATAGTACGTTTTCGACATATTTTACGCGTTAATGTCTAATTTACATACCATGTAAAAAACACTTTATTACGCCTGTCTACCCATAAAAATGTTTCTAATGGAGGTAGGGAACGTAGCGGTCACCGCGGCTGGCGCCCTTCGGGGTTCGGGGTTCGGGGTTCGAGCTAGAGTTGAGAAAAGGTGAGCCCATTGTCCTGCTCTATGACGTAACAGCAGTGCCGAGATTGTAAGAAGTGCAAGAACGCCTCTTCTGAAGTGTATGTTTATTGAAACGGCTTTAACCACTCGCTGAAAGCAGGTTTCCCAGATTTCGAAAATTTATTTTTTCAAGCATGTATACAAACGTGAGCGTTCTTAATAAACTTAGTGACAAAGTGAGAGGGATTTTAAACTCTTGAGCCTTTATTTCTCTTTACTAAAAACAATAACATGACACCACCCCTATGGTGAAAAAAAAAACATTGTTTACAGCATTTACATATTTTCCTCTACTTTTTATTTTCTTGTTTACAATCGCGTCTTCCACAAAGTATTCCACAGAGTATTTTTCGTGATATAGTTTTATTTTATAACATTTTATTGAAAAAATCTGCCACCTCTGCACTGGAATGAACATGGAACAAAGCAAAACTATTCTAGGACTTAAAGCAGAACCTAACGCTCCATAATGCAGTTAAAATAAGTTACTTTAGTGGTTATGATTTGCTTATGTAAACCTTTTTAAGATATGTGTCTGTTTGTGTTCTATAACAAAGTACGTGCCAAATTATACTAACCTCACTAAATAACAAATAGGCGACACTAAAGTCTAAAAGTTCTGATGCTTGGAAATTTAGTATGAGTTAACCCTATTACGAGCTGATAAGGCAAAATAAATAATAAATGCATCTGGCTATTTAATATTAAAATGTTTGTTGCAACCATTTCATATTAACAGTACAAAGAGAACCTTCAATATCATGTGAATCTGTCTAGCAAGTGAGCGCGATTGGTGACGGAGTTAGAAAAGTATATAATATTTTTAATTTGAATTTCTATATAAATGTATAATTACATTATTCTGAAACAAAAATTATAGACGTCATGTAACCAAGTTGATGCATGTCTTGGATTACACGTGTGCAGTTTCAGGTCAGTCGATAACATGAATTGAAAGAGAGACGATGACAAACACGTCTGCTCACGGGCCTAAAAAGAAACTGGCGGGTTGGAAGTATCGCTCCATCATTAAATTCCATACAAAGGATGCGAGGAAGCCAAAGGAAGTTCATGAGAGAATGAATGCCACATTCGGTAACGATGCACCTTGGTGCTCTAGAGAAGTTTTGGGCCATGCAATTGAAATAGATTCGGGAGTCAGCTGAAAATGATTCTTACACACGGCATCCTGTGGAGAGTTATACAAGAAATACATCAATTGGTGGAACCACGACAAAGACAACCGTACTTGCAAGTCCCATAAACTGTATACAGTTTTATCTACGAAGCATTGTGATTTAAAAGTCTCTCTTAATGCCATATCAGAAAAAAACCACTAGAAATTCAAGCGAAATAATGCGATCTTATTAGAGAAAATTGTGCCGTGTATTTTTATATGGAATAATACCGGAGTAAAAAAGTGAGATCACCACCCAGATCTTAAAAACAAAAATGAATGTACACATAAGGGAGACTTCAGCAAAGGGACCTTTTTGTTAATCAATCGATTGGAACGTTCAGAGCGACAGATCAGAGAAAGCTAATAATAAATGTAGTCTCAAGGTTCTCAATAATTCAGATCTAGCCTCCAGCGAAACCTCAATAACTTCCTAAGTGGGGTATTATTTTCCGAACATTACAGCACACAGGAAGCGATAAAGGTTAGAGGGCAAAGCAAATCCTTTTGCAAATGAAAACGAGGTATTTTGGAGTTAAGGTAGATCCCTTGCGGATGAGTAAGGAATATTTTAGCCCAAAATTATGAGTTAGATAAATAATTAAATGCTAATTTGAGCACTGCTTTCCATTTACACTGATTACAATTACCTCAATAACATTCATATGTTAAACTCTGTAAAACATAAATGTGTTTTTAACTTTACAAGAAATGAATTAACCGTATGATTATATTATTGGCTATGTAACCAATACGGAACGTAACGCAATGAGCAAAGTGTGGAAAGTTGCTCAAAGTAGCTTTGCAGTCAGGATCAGATAAACAAGCGGGACAGATACACATAATGCCGAAATGTTTCCCGTTAGAAGCAGTGCCGAATCTGTAACCATTTCCTGGTTATATATTTTAAAATGAATTTCAAAAACCTATGATTGTACTCATAGTAGAAATATCACAAAGCTGCACCGATAGCGTTAATAAGCTTTACGGGTCAATTCCAGCGAATAGCATTATATTTTCATGTAATTGTTGCATTACAACTTCTGGAATTGACATTTCATTTCCGCTTCATAACGAGATAATCAACATAATTATTAGCCTATCTTTTCCATGAACTTTCCCTTTCGGCCAGTTGCATTCAAAGGTATAATAAACGCACGGGTAGGGATTTAAGCTTTGTGCACTCCCCGTTTATCGTTCGTATTTATTTATACATTCGCTTCATTACAAACCTCGTAAAATAATCCAAGGGCGATTCTGTTCTATGCCCCCAATTACTCGGTGTAATTTCACTGCAAGATAATGTGATAAATTAAGTTGAATTTTGAAACTAAGGCAAAAATTTCGGTACTATAAAACTTTCAACTGAAAATAAACCACCAACTTTACGTCTGCATAATGTTCAGTTTGATAAGCCTACGTCCAGCAGTTACGGGCGACAAAACTCTGTCTCAATCTCATTGGTAACACTTAATGTTCAACAAATTTTGAACAATTTACTGTTATGGTGAAGATAATGATTTTGTTGTTTTCTGGATCGCTGAAGTCGAAAAGCATCCTTTGATTGATTGCTTAGCCCTGTTTTTGAGTTAATAGCACGAAACATGTTTAAAGGACCCCCATGTGGCTTTCTCCTTGTCTCCTAACACTGCTTCAAACAGGTGGTCATTAAGTAAGTTCTTGATATATGGTTCAATGATGAAGCAGCATTTTTGGCCCACCCCCACAGAAATGTAAATATAATACATTAAGTACGTTTAAATCTAATCATATTTTAGCAATATAGATATCATGTATATATGTGTGTTTCATGAAATGTAAAGTTAATATGCTATTTGTATATAGTCAGAAGGGAAAATTTCTGGTTTTTTCTGTTACAGTAGCTTGGAAAGCCAAAGAGGTCATGAAACTCTAATACAAAAAAGAAACCCAGGGATCGAGTGTGATGCCACTTTTAAAAGGATTGCTGTTGGAGGGATAATAAACCCAAGGACTTTTAAATTCGTTAGGGTGTTGAAGCCGACAGGCCGTTGTATAGTTAGCCCTTAAACTAGCCAATGTCAAACAATGGTTTTAAACTATCAAATAATAACTAAGGCTTCTTCTCATTTGACACTACATTCCGGGATGAGCCTTGGTCTGTTGCGGCGACCTCTGCTCTTACGGTTTCATTGCTATAGGGCATTATTGTAGGAAGGCATGTACTCAGTATGCCAGTCAGTACCTCGCAGGTCGTCTATTATGCAGCTTTCGTGATCAAAGATCGCCATTCTCCCTCAGGCAGCTTCCCAATTGTCCTCACGAGACTGGGTAGATACCGTTTCAGACCTCCTTAACTTAGAAAAATTGCTAAATAGGTACCGGGAATCGAACCTGGGCTTCCCGCTCAGCAACTCTAACCACTAGACCAAGGAGGAGGTCCTACAACATACTAATGAAGCAAATTTCTTTGAAACATCACCAGTTGTCCGCTCATTTACTGTTTTTACGAACGAGAGTTACAAATTAATTATACAAAAATAATGACAGCTAAGAAAGTTTTCAGACAAGCTTTCTAATGTAAAATTCATCTAATTCGATGTCTGAGTGATTTTCGCCTCCGTGGAAGACTATAACTGTAGAATATTAATTTCCTGGAACTAATTCACTGAACTTATGTATATACAATAGATAAAATATTTGTACCACTAAATAGAAACTGGAAAAAGAACATATTTCCATGCCTCGTCATTGCATAATCCCCCCAAATATTAGATCGATTAACTGCATGATGATTGTAGTGTTTTACTCGTTCAGGCTTAAGACGAGTTTTCAAACCTTCCCCTTCTAGCTGGAATCACCACCGAGTTATTTACCATATGTTTGAGTTTTCCAGTAGCATTGGCAATTTCAACCTCTGGACGGCCAAATTTCCACATCCCTCCGGTGTTTTCTAGCTATTTTAGATGTGTAACCTGGCATGGTAAAAAGCATATAAGTAGGAGAAAACAAAATACAGTCTCAGAGCGTGACGTTCTACTCCCAGATGTTATGCTTCTGTGCAGAAGGGGAAGAAAGAAAAGGCTAAGTTGACAAGTACAAAGTTAAAAACAAAACAAGGTCGACTAGTCCGTAGTGGCAATTTGTCAGTATATTACTGTAAGAAGGATAAAATGTCCGAAGTATGACCTCATTCCCGACTAATGGTACATTCCCCCCATAACATAGCTAACTGTGGCAGGGAGATAGGAATGAAAAGTTTATGAAAAACGACAAGAAATCTCTCTACTTCGAAGAGATTTGTAAGAGTATCTTTGAGACTGGAAATCTGACTTTGCCATGAACATTATTTCTAAAAGAAAGGAATCATGGCCCCCAGTTTAATCTTCACTCCTCTGCAATGCACCAATGGTCACGCTAAATTTGATAGAAACTTGGTTAGTTATTGTAATATTACTTTTTGTTTGTGACAAATTATATTAAATACCAAAATTCTTCTGTATTTCTTCATGTCCCCGATCTTCTTGTGGATCACCGCCAAAACCAATTAATATTGGAAAACTTAAAGCTCAAACTGTAGATGTACTGGAGGCATAGACAGACACTGTTGTCTGCTGTCTAAATTGGACAGTTGACTTGAATAATTGTACGTTATTTGCCCGAAAATGTGCGAAGATACCAAGGTCCACTTTGGTACAAACTTCAAGAAATGTTTACCATTTTACTAGTTATTTATCATGTTAATAATTATGATGTACCTGGTTTGAGTGTCGTAGTGTGAATATAGATTTGAGATGAGATTTTCCATGAAAGTTCACACGTTGAAAGGCAATTGAAGATTATTAAACGACTTTTGTATTGTGGAATTCTCCTGTATTTCTGATTTGACTTTTCCTATTATTAAAAGTGTATTTTCCGCATTGTCCCCGGCAATTAGTAGTGGTCTGGTACCAGAAAACCCACTCAGTTTTCAATTCTATTACTGGTGGAAAACTTTTGAAACAGTAGCTATTACTGTAAAATTTAACAGTGAATATTGAGTGATTACGGCGCTAGAAAGGGAAGCAGTACACAGTTATTTGAGAATGCTAGAATAACCTTGTTTACTATATATTTGGTTCTCAGTAATGTCACGCTGTTGAGAATCAAATTTTCTCCCTCTCTTCATTTACGGTTGAAAGAATCCCAATTTGTTTAAATTAAATGGATTCTTCTGTCGAACTCCAATTAATTTTTTTCTTTGTTTGTTAATAAAGCTGCAAGCAAAATGAAGGGAGGTGTATTTTACCATACACATAAGCAGATAAGATAATGTAATAGTGCATTACGTAAATTTGAACACGTGCAGTAATTGCTTCATTTCCTAACGCGTGCAGCATTTCACAAAAACTGGAATATTAGCATAGATATCGGTCCCTATAATGTGTCAATAGTGACAGTGAAAAAAACAAATGAGCACAAGGGACGTTGCATTTCCTCCCTCTCTCATTCTGCTTCCCTTGCTATGAATTTGGGGCATAGAATGATGCGTTTTAATTGAATGATAAGATTGGAGAGGAACTAGAGGATATATTGCTCCACAGTTCATCTGTAAATTTTGTATCCGCCAAACTCTATAATGAGAAATCAATATAAAATTTCACTTCGTAAAATATGACTTCGTAGACATTACCAAATTTTATACACCGTAAGAAAACCTGGGGCAGAACAGAATCCCCCCCCCCCAAAAAACAATGCTGTCTTTTGTGAATTTTCGCGCTGATTGCAAACATCAAATGATGATGATGATAATGATAAATGTTGTTTAACGCCCGTTTTTGCTACAGAGGCACCACAGGCGATGGACATGATAATACATGAGATGAAATGATATATTGGGAAAGAATTTATTATTTTTAAGGAAGGAATCATTCCAGGCCCAAATTCAGGGTACCTCCTCGGCACTTGCCATTTATGAGGACTGAGGAAAACCTGGAAAAAACCGTCAAGGAAGACGATCCTGGCGGGATTCGAACCCCAGACATCCCGCTCACGATCTAGGTCACCTGTGGCGGTAACATCAAATGCAAATGCGTATTTGCTACATCATTTTTCTATCATGAACTCGAATTGCACATTTAATTTCTAAATTTGCTGTACAAAATTATGACATGGTTAAGATATACGAGATAAAATATTGGAAATGTTGCTCAACAGGACCCATAGATAGCTTTAACAACAGTTTTAGACATTATCACATCACTGTTGGACAATATGATATATTTAAATTGTATCTAGCTTACATAATTGATATTTCAAGACATATTTTTCAATAATAAATAAAAATCAAGTAAAATGTCATTAAACTTTAAATATTTCTTAGAATTTCTCATTATGCATTTCAACGTTATTACATATATCGCCAAATAAATGGCAACAAACTTTGAAATTACATTATATTATTTTTTAAAAAAAAATAAGTTGCAAATTGCTCACTTAAGTAGAAAATACCTCTCAACGTTTCCCGGGTAATTCTCAATGAGAGAGGAATTTATATATACAAATGGTGACAATTCCATGCTTGTTCTTTAATTTTAAAATCTACCCATGGAATAAAATATTTGCTATACATAAATGACAGTACTCTAGTCTACATAAGCATGCTGTTTTGAAAAGGAACAAGGTTGCGCAGCAAGGAATAAAGTTACAGAAATCAGCAGAGGACATACAAGAAAAAAAGAAAAAACAGCACCGACTTACTTATAAATAAAATATGGGGGGGGGGAACAACTGAAAAAATTTTGAGACAAATTTATATAGTATTCCATACACATAATGTACATGATATTTTGGGGCTTGGTAAACAGTTAAATAATAGAAAAGTGGTTTCCAATATTGTACGTAGTCTAAAATAAATTTTCTGAATATTTTCAGAATAAATTAACTATTAATTCAAAGTTTGCATTTATATATGTTACAATATTCCGATTTTAAGCATCCTTAGCCATTTCCTATCAAACTATTCATAAATGTTTACATGAATAGATACACTTTTTGTATGTGTCAAAAAAGTTTGTTTAGTAATTATTACTTACGCTTTTAATTTTTTAAAATATATATTTTAGTTATAAATATCAATATTTTGTGTTCGTAGTCTTTAAAATAATAATATGTTTTTACTGCGATTGTGATAACTGAAGTACTGGAAAATATACTTGTAATTTCAAAATAAAAGGTATTTCCACCACCACCATCACCACCAATCGTTCCATCCTATTCATTGAAGATTATATCTTTCCTTTATCCCTTAAAATAACTCGTACTTATAAAGATGTTTGGTTAATAATGATGATAATAATAATAACAATAATAAATAATAATAAATAAATGATTATAATGATAATAAAAAAATAATAATAAAACTCATAAGAGCCATCATTTCTGAGACAGCTGCAGCCAAAGAAAGCGCCACTTAGAAGTCAGTGGTCAGCGAACGGCCCCTCGCCCTAATCTCGGTTTTTCAGATCAACAATAATGAAGTTGTCTCAGAAAATTTCTCCAAGTATACCGATGGACCTGGTGGAATATTTTTCAGCTGTACTGCATCTTCAGAGACGAGGTAGACAGAAATATGGTCAAACATAATGCGAAAGTATTAATGACATACTCCGAAATTAGATTTTCATTATATAGTATAATGGTCTATTAACACATACACTTTTGGCACAAACTGCGTAAAAGAAACTAATTGTACTTTTAATTAGGCATTTATAAACGTAATTCCAATAAAATTCTTTAAAGAAAGTGCTCCAATAATTATTAAAATGGCGTGTATTGTTGTAACCACTCGATTGTTTTAGTTATTTATGGTAAAAGGCCCATTATATTAACCTATATCCTTTATAGAGATGATGATAATTTAAAATAAATTAAATGTCCCAAAATATACTTAACCGTTTTCTTTCACAAACTTGTTCGCTGTTTCTATGGTTGATTTTTTTTTTTTTTTTTTAAATCTTACATTAGTGTTAAACAAATTGAACTTACGAGTATGAAGAAAAACAGAGTATCGTTATAAAAGATATAAAAGACTATGACAAGCTATGGCGTCACACAGCATGTTTTATAGCTATCCCATGATCTCAAAGGGAATATTTAATTGGGCTATAGATTTATTTCGAGCCTCCAAACACATTTTAAACAAATGTTAGCTGCAGTGTTACTGTAGCAAAGAAAAAAAATATAATAAGATGAAAATATCGTAACTTTTCATGAGAAAAAATAAGTGTAAATTAACAGGCTTACTGTTCAAATCTGAAAAATAATTAATATAAAATAACCACAAAGATATTCATATATTTCCAAAAGCTCTTAATGAATAAATTAAATTCTGAACACATCAAATTGACATTAACTTTCATGCATGAAAAGGCAGTTTCACAATGTGCTGAAAGACAAATTTGCAGCGTCAACTCTGCACGTGAAACGATTAAAATACGCAGGTAACATTAACGAATAGAATTTTCAAAAAATGTGTCACATGGCCTCCGTCAAACAATTTGAAATGGTCCGGCACAATGTATTTATATGTGAAATTCATAAAGAGTCTTTCAATAAACTATACACTACGCTATCTATAAAATCTTAAATTATAGTACACATTTATTTTAATTATAAAGTAACTGATAACCTATGACTATTAGCTTTATATTACATTTTTCAAATTTATTATCATACAATTAAACAACTTGATACCTAATTAAAATAAATTCTGGACATAAAATAAATTTTATACGGTAATTACAATAAATGTTCAGGCATAAAGAACATATAAAACCTTTACATGATTAAAACGGCATGTTAAGAACAACAAGCATAGTATACCGTTTTTGGCAACATATTATGATGCTCATCTCTATCCTCCGCTTTTATACTTTTACGATATTAACACGTTTAAAAATATTATACTGTTATAAGATTGTTTATTGGCAAACGAAACGGCTTCTTACATACCTAACTATACTAAATGAACATGAATTTTATTATTCACTCTTTTAGATCGGAATACTAATGTTCTGCATTGGGCACAATAATTTCTGATTAATGTACGATATTTTCGAATAAAAAAGGAAAAAATATTAATTGTAATATGTTCACAGGGAAATCCAGTAGAATGAAAGAGAGAGAGAGAGAGATGGAAACAGAGGAAAGCGTCATTTTCGCACATAGCTAACAAGAGTCTGTTTACGTTTACTGAATAAGAGATGCTTTACTCGTGTTAAACACAAAATTGATGACAACAGCACGCTGCAGCACTATTTAATGTGTACATTAATTACATTTTGATACAGATGATGAAATAATGAAACCTCTTTACTTTTAATTAAAATTGCATGTAGATTGTATGGATGCTACTAACATTTAAAATTGATTTCATACGTACACGTAATTGCGTTACAAGTGATTTTATTTTGGTCTTGAATTCAATGTGGGGTACCTCTAATAATATTTCGAAATATCAATTACGTGTAATTTTTGCATATGTGATAATAAATTAATGAAACGGTAAATATATCCTTTATATTTGTGCTTCGAGGACCTGACAAAAATGTCAGGTTTTAAAGTGGCACAATAGCCTAGTAGCTTACATCTTTCTAATAGCATAAACGCCATTGTGATAGTTGTAATTGGTAATAGTTAAATGCAAATTCTGGATTTTTTGAGATATCATAATTGCTTTGAACCAAGCGTCTATTATTTTAAAATAGTGTATGTAACATATAGGTAATATTTAAAATGAAACCACCTTTTATAAACAAATGATATTTAAATAAAGTGCATAATTTCACAAAGATACAGTGGGTCAAAATTGGCAAAAATGCCCATGAATGCAAATATTTATTATTGCAGCCGAACAGAGTTAAGTAAACATGGTTCAAGATAGCAGGCTAAAGGTTCTTAATTGTATAGCAATGGGCTTTACTTTTTTATTTTCGGATTATTGCTCCCCCGCCCTTCTTCTTATGACGCTGATGGTGATGCGTAAGTCACTCATATAACATTAGGTGTTTTTTTTTTGAGTAGTGATTAACGCCCGTTTTTACTACTGAGGCACTACAGGCGGTGGACACAGATGATACATGAGATGAAATGATAAATTGGGAAAGGATTTTTTTTAAAGGAAGGAAACGTTCCAGGCCCATGTTTAGAGTATCTTCCGGCATTTTCCATTTCTGAGGACTGAGGAAAACCTGGAAAAAACCTCATTCAGGAAGTACGATCCTGGCGGGAATCGAACCACAGACTACCCATTCACGAATCCGCGACTTAGCGACCTCGGCCACCCGTGGCGGTCAGATGGAGTTGTAGGTATGAGAACAGTGAAGTGTGTCTATGTGGTTCATGCAGGATGGAACACCACTCAATTTTCTACATTTAACTCAGACGTTTTGTGGGCAACGAGTTAGTCGTGGAGGTCCAGTAACATAACCGTCCTGATCATCTGGTCTTCATTCTTTGGATTTTTGGCTATGGTGGCAACGCAGGAGCATATTTACAGTGTACATTGTACACGTTAGCCTAGTGTATTAGTAAGAGTAAGCGATTCTCTGAAACTTAAGGCTGAATAATTAGTTACCTGATATAACTTCTATATAGACCAGAATACAACATGTCCCATACACCAAAAAGGGTCTAGTAGCCGTATAAGCTCTTATAGGAAAAACGTTTAGTTGATTTATTTAACACCCTGTATACATTGCCGCAACTAAACCTTGAATATTTTAGCTGTTACTATCGTCGAATGAAAATACAATTTTATGATCATGGCACTACGGCCTTAAGAACTATTCTACCAGATGAACGAAGATAGATGATGGTTTATCCTAATAACTTCTGGAGACTCGGTGACCTAAGTTTTCCAAGCATTCACCTGAAAAATTGTGGAATACTTCTGAGAAACCTCGTCCAGTCAGTAAAATAAGAGAATGTAATATCGTCCACACATATTATATACGATTACATACAAATAATTTTAAGTTGTTTCCTTCTCCTACTACCTGCTCGTATCCTTGCCTCCCAGTAGAGCCCACCATGCTTCTTGTCCTGTTAGCATCAATACAGGGACGGGGCAGGAACTTTTTCCTCTACGTCTCTGTGCTACTAAAGTTCGCCAGGGTGTGACCACGATCCGCACATAAGGGGCAGATTGTCAACCCACTTTCATCAGATATCCTAATCTCTCGCCATAATCCGAGCCTAAACAAGCTACGAGGCTTCATAAGTTTCCGGCCTAACCATTTTTTAGGTATGATAAAGACAAAAACTATATTTCACTTATCAATATAGTTACACTTTATTGTAATACACTTCTCACATCTTTGAATTAACATTTTAATCCCCCCAAAAATAGTCAAAAGGCTTGTCTGGAAAATGGGCATAAACAGCATCCATCGCCTCTTCGTCACACTTAAATTTCCTTCCTCAAAGATCCTTCTTGAGTTTTGAAAAGAGGAAATAAGTCATTGGGAGCTAGATCTGGGCTTTAGGGTGGATAATCGATTTCTTCACAAGCGCTGTGTGCACAGAAGAGTTTTTGTGAAGAAGGCGAACACCACCATTCAGCTTTCCTCACCTTTTATCTTTGATGGAACCATGCAGTCTGGGCAGTAGGCCAGCATAGTACTCCCCATTTACTCTAGTGTTCCTCTCCTTGAAGTCAATGAAGAGTATTCCATCACAGTTCCAAAAGATTTTGGCCTTGATCTTCTTGGTTAACTGAGTGATCTTGGCCTTTAGAGGCGGTGCTTCGCAGGTTTACACTACTCCATTGATTATCTTTTGGACAAGGGATCATAGTAGAGGACCATAGTTTCATCGGCTGTAACAATCGTTTGCAGAACTTCTCTCTCGTTGCCACAGCAGAGCTCCAAAAACGCCTAACAACAGATGACTCGTTGCTGCTGTTGGACTGAAGAAAGGAATCTAGGCACCCATCTTGCAATAGCCTTATTCATGCTTAAATGTTCATGAATAATTCGAAGGAAAGTTGTTTTAGAAAGGTCTAGCCTTGCTGCTATTTCTGTAACTTTGAGCCTCCGGTCTTCCGTTATTTCTCCTTCAACAAGAACGATGTTTTCAGGAGTGAGCACCTCCAAGGGCCGATCTGCATTCTCTTTGTCTTCAATGGTTTCTCGATCCATTCGAAAAAGTTTGGCCTATTCTTTTACGGTGGAATATGAGGGGCATGCTTCGCGATATACACCGTCCAATCGCTGTTTAATTTCATTTGGAGTGAGTCATTCTTTTGTGAAGAACTTAATAACAGTTCGATACTTCATTATGAATATGTTACACTCTTCTATTTATAGCTTTCTTTATGCAACTATATCTGAACAACTGAACACAGCGGAGTGGAAGTTAAAGCTGCAATTATTTACTTAACAGATAAGGTATTACACGAGATAGAACTTTTGTGAAGCTAATATTCCTTATCGGCGAG
The DNA here is from genome assembly GCA_030762175.1 of Metallyticus violacea. Taxonomy (NCBI): domain Eukaryota; kingdom Metazoa; phylum Arthropoda; class Insecta; order Mantodea; family Metallyticidae; genus Metallyticus; species Metallyticus violacea. The sequence continues at coordinate 116,629,592 of CM060832.1, forward strand.
GCCGGGAACTTATGGACCTACTCTCGTAGTTCCTATATGAACCAATTACTAGCTGACTTCCATGTGGGAAGACTACTCATTTGCGAAGTGTAGTTTTGTTGCTCAGGGTACATTTTTTGCTGCACATGGCTATTAACCTATATTTATACCTAGGTACTGACGCCCTCTGCTAATTAAGAAGCACTTTCCAGTTCAAAGTTTTTAAATGATTCATAAACACAGGAAAATAAGAAGTTTTCAGGATAAGAAGCTAAGAACGGAGTAAAAGACTTTCACCGAAGAAACAATCACTTGGAAAATTCTGCTACTAACTGATTCAGCCTCTTCATAAAAATAGTAGTTCTCTACAATTGTATAGGCGATTTTATATTTGAGTGATATTATTGATAAAAATATTGATGAAGTTTGTTTTTATTGCAATATCAGCACTAAAGACAGCTGAAACGAACAACTATCTGTAATAATGTACCATAGTAATAATTAGCGAGAGTGGACAGTACTTGTGTAGTTTTCTCTGCATTCTATGAATGAACAGAATACATTCATTATTCTGTGTGAAATTTATCTCAAAATCCAACGAAGCGGACTGTTCTATACATTCGTCAAGGATTTAAGAACGATGTAATGTTTCATAATGCAAGGATTTTTTATGAATTTCATAGAGCCACCATAAACCAGTAATGCACTGAAATTGACGTTTATACAAATATTTTCTACAAAGCGGTTGATTGTTTTTATCTCCTTAAGATTAGAACATTTATATGGACTTATGTGGCTTTCATTGGGTTGTAATAAGTTTAAGAAAATGTATTTTCATTTTATGAAAACTCCTCATGGCCTCTCTAGTTAATAAACCCACATTCTGAATGTGAGAGCTTTAGTTCTTTCTACTAAGGCTTGCTATTTTAAATGCCTTTTACTAGATGTAGTAAATTAAAAAAAATTAGAACTGTGCCCTGTTTTTCTGTAGTTTGACGAACTCGTCTGCTTGTTCCTGTCCAAATTATATAGATAATAGAGTTTGAAATGAGTACATTCTTTTATTTTATGTTAAACCAAATATTATTATTTCAACTTCATTAACATTGCTTGTTTTATTACGAGATGTATAGATCTATTGACAGACGCAAGCTATAGTTGCTTGGAATTATGAACTAAACATTACTATAAAAAGAGATAAATTAACCAAATTTAACCATGATGATATTAATAGTTTTAAAAGGAACTTATTTCAGACTGTGGACGGGGGTAAGGAAAAGTTGACCAAGCAGTTGGCGGTGATCCCAAAAGATGAGTTTGCTGGCTGTTTTAAAAATTGAAATTTATATATCTACAACCAAAAGTAAGGATTACTTTATATTTTCACTTATAACCTTAATTTCAAATTGTACCATTGGGGTGTTGTCAATGTTCGTAGGACTTTTAAGCTAAGAAACCTTTGTGTTATATCAGTTTCAAGCCATATTGCCTTGATATGTGCTGCTGAGTAACTCCTAGAAATTAACTGTTTTCTAACTCTATTATGCACGCTCCTTCGAGATCTAAGTTATGGGGTCGTGGACAAGAAGTGATGCTAAAGCAGAATCTTCTCTAGCTCAAACAGGAATTAAATTCTAGTCTCCTACAAGAAGCTCGTCTTAGAAACTTCAATAATTACAATATGGAATCCCTGAAGCATTGTTTCAAGATACTGCGGCGTTCCGAATAGGTAAGTATGCACCGGTATGTCTTCTGTGCACCGCCTACCAAAGGGTTAAGGTGATAGAAAGCCCACATGGGAATACCGCCACAACTTGTCGCACGACAAATGGCGCAGGAAGCGGAGAGTGGAATGAGGCCACATGGCCCTATATGGAGAAAGAAGGATAGAGACAGGATCACGAAAGAAAAGGAAAAGCGGAAACTACTTTATGAAGACTGTCCCTGGAGGGCGATTATTTCGCTCTACAAGTTGCAACCTGACGCTTATGATCCCTTCCCTCGCAAAACTCACGAGGCCTACCCTTTCGTCTTTCAAAGCAGCTCCTTCCCTTTAAACAAACACACATACATGCACACAAAGGGGTGTTCCTTTTCTTTCTTGAACTCTGGGAGCACCGTAAACTTTGGTATACAGAGAATAGGCGAACAATCTCCCCAGTTTTCCAACATTTCCATTCTGAAAGTTTTATGGTTTACCCAAGTAAGAATAGTCCACTCTTGACTACTTGCATGAAAATCGTTAGTATACGACAAACTACAGTAAAGTAGCTTGTTTCATCTTTCGCCATAAGAAAGCATATGACTTCTGCAAAACAATGATATGTTTTTGTTTCTTCCATGCCATTTTACAAGATTATGCTCTGCTTGTCTGTAACGTTAAATTTTTAGTACAAATCCTTAAGTTTTGATTTGAGAAACTTTCAGTCATTTCTTCACGAGCTCTTATTTTCTCTACACTAATTGGCTACATTCCCTCATTTAGTTTGCAGTACGTTTTTGTAAACAGTTCGCAGAAAGTTACATTCCTGGTAAACGGGTTATTTTTATTTCATTAATTTTCAGTGTACACACGGGTAACCATGTTCAGGCTTACTATTGTATCTTCAGATCAAAGGGCAGAATGATTAACTACTGAGTTAATCTAAGCGATGGCAATCAAAGACTATTCATAAACATCTGCGTAAGTGTACATGATCGAAATAATTCTAATGGTGACTAGAAATCCCTGAAAATATTCGCCAATTTATGGTCAAGAAAAGATTCAAAATGACGAATAAATTAAACATGGCAAATCACAGTATACCAGACAGTACACCAAGAGATATTAATAAATAAACAAAAGAATGCAAACTTAATGTAAAAGTGAATTTTATAAACAAAAACAGCCTTTTCCTTTATAAGGTTCCAGCACCGATCGCGGTTTAATTCAAATCCTCCACTCTAAATTACGTTTTTTTTTCTTATTTTTTTTCCCTTCCCCCCCCCCCTTCCGTGGATTCCCCATGTCACTTGGCTGAATACTGGGAATGACTTTTCCTGTCATTCATTTCCTTGTTCTTCATTTTAAGGTTGCAAAGCCAAGCGCCGTGGGTTGGCAATGAGCGGTGTGCAGCAATGGAATTTGTTCATTGGAACGACTCCTCTGACGTCTAGTCTTACAGCAGCTCTACCGAGAGGCTGTTGCAGCCTCTACCAACTTCGTAACAGATCAACAAAAGTAAAGGATTTTGGGAACGTTAGGGACCCCCCCCTTACCACCCCATAGTTCTGGCCATCCATTTATCCTCCATTTCGCGCCTTCTCCCACAGATTTAGTGAAATTCAAAATATCCTCGTTAGGATTCCATGACTATAATCTTCCTTGTATCACTTCCTCCAATAATTCAGTTTTATTCTTGAGAGTAAATTCCTTTAATTGTCATAATTTATTCACACACCATCTTAATATTTGTGTATTCACTTTGTACACATTTATGAACAACATACCAGTTAATGTCTCGGGCATCTAAGTCTCTTCTTTCTACAGGTATAAGTTTTAATAACTAGCTTCTTACATTCGATTTTTATCTTTATTGTATTGTTTAACGTCTAGTGCCAATTAATATCTTCGAGATGATTAATTTAGTGAATCGATAAATAACGGCGCAAATGAAAGCGGAATCCGTCGGTTCCTAAAGTTGTCATACATTCATCTTTTCAGAGCGAAAAGAAACCCTGGACGATTAAACGCTAAGCGTTTGAATGAATTAGCAGAAATTAGTAAAGTACATTACCACAAATGCAGCATTTAAATTAACATATCCATTGTTTAGAATAAGGATAAGAAAAATGAAATAAAATAAAATAAAATTCATTCCTACGAATACATATATAATTCTAAAGAAATGAATGTACTTGAAAAGCATCAGAAAACACTAACTTGCAAAAATACTTTAATCTTAATCCATATTACTAATGACACTAAAAAGTGACTGTATAGTCAGATATCTTTGAAAAGTACAACATATAAACTAAAATCAAATTCTGAATTAGAGAAACCACTTGGATATGTCCAATTCTAAATTATGAAAAGTTTTAAATTAAAAAAGAGAATAAAACCACATTTAAGAGCAACAATCTGAGAGATAATTTTCATTCCACCATTCTTATGATTTGAGTAAGAATATCTTCCTTTGCTACGGAATTGTTCATTTAGTTTACAGAAGCATTTCGAACGTATTTACTACTTCAAGAAATCCAGAGAAACGCAAAGTCAATAAGAGGAGTAATACATTTTAAGGAGATGTAAAAGACGAAATGTCATACGTTCAGCTACCTAGCATAAATCGCACAACAATATCTGCATATACTTTTATTTTCACAATTAATTGCTTTTAGGTTGTGGGATTTGCCTCACTGGGAGTTTTCTCATAAATCCCTCTAACCAGCGTTACTTATTAAACTCCCTGTGTATAGCTTTGTTCTTACATTTAGTAAACTATGATGTAGAGATAAGTTTACTAGTGCTATCATTATGGAAAATTCTTGTAAATTTGTGGATTAATAACGTTGCGACAGGATAGAGCACAGTGATGAAGTAGTGCTGCAAAGGGATAATATATCTAGAGTTACAAATTAAACAATGGATCTGCAAAACTTTACAATCCACAGTATGAGTTAACAGGACATTTTGGTGCGGTATACGTTTCTTACAAAGACCTTACTGAAAGTAAAAATGGCGTTAATATCTGAATTCCAGGATAGTATGCTACGCATTCTTTCTGCTAGGTACTCTCTATTTTAGTAATTATTCCTGGGAAGTTGTACCTCTTTCTGCACTTTCCAACACGTTTCTCTATCGTGCAAATTTCCACGTAGCATTTTAGTGATGAGATCGGGGGATCGTTAACTTTTGACAGTAGAGATCTGTCTAGAACAAAAAAACAAAGGCATCCCTGCATCTGTTCACAGTTTCATATGTTGATGGATGTTGCGAGAGTATTGTTGGAAAGGGTGCAGTTCTCTGACCTGGCAGGTAATTGACCTCACAGTTGGAGTTCAATAGCAATTCATGACTCTTCGTCTCTTTCTCCCAAACTTTTTTTTTCTACTGTCGTTTCCCTCTTTTTCTCTCCCGTGCTCCCTCCACCTCTGCACTACATCAAATGATACAATCGATCACCAGCGCTCTTCTCTCCCGTTTCGAGCCCAATGTGTTGTGAAGATCATATCGTTTCCAAACATAAATCTAATGCTCGACAACGACAACCGCCTCCCATGTGGCTTTCATTACGTGACATTCTGGAAATGCATTGCCTCGTTTGGTGCCACCGATATTTTAATAATAGGATACCGCAAGCCAAAGAGCGGAACTGCTGGAACTGTTCTCGTCAATGGAACACGTTGTGGCGTTAAAGAGCAGGTAACAAGCCGAGCACTAGGTAAAAAGTCTTGACGATCTAACTATGCAGAAAACTTGTAGAATAGCAAGTGAATTGCGGAACTTAGTACAGCGCTGCTAAAATTAGATGGGTTCTTATTCTCTGAACGCTTGCTACCCTGTAAGTATAAAACAAATACACTAATCTTAAAAACCAGTAAAACTTACAATCATTTTCTTTGACAGGCATCTCCTAAAGTAAGTGGACCAATAATTTAATTCTAGAATGGAAAAATTACGAAGAGATTTTCTTTTTAATAAATCTAGTCGATTTTGTGACCCTATAGTTATGTTTTATTAGGATATTGCTGTAGCCCGAGTAAGCTTCTAAATGTCCTGGCCAAACTATTCGTGCAATAGTTTAACTAAAAATGAGTGTACCTATTTGGTGTTAACTTTAAATACATATCTCGTTAAGTAAGCACTTAAATGAAAAAGAGTCATTTCTTCCATTCATTCATTCAAAGCTCACAGAAATGCGTGTTCGTTTACAGGGTCGTTCTCTGCAAATATGCGAAAGAGCTGCTTTGAGAAGTAGATACTAGAATCAAACATTAATATCATTCCCATAATTAGTACAACATAATCGCGACCACTTTCCAAATTCAGTGAGCAACAAAGCAGTATTAAAGGGCAGCAATCACATTTTCTCCCATCGCGAACCTTCTTCACAGCACAGTAAGGTAAGGTTAGATTAGGTTACGTTACGTTAGGGTCATTCCAGTAACTACAAGAGGAAGGTTGCTAGACGTCTCTTTTTTTCCAAAACATTTTTTTTCTACAAATCTATGAAAGGTCGAAGAAAAGTGTACATAAACTTTTTCATTGCCCTAATTTAGGTCTGTTTCTGGTTCATAAGATGACCATCTACATTCTTTCCACCCAGTATATGTAATACTATTTTTAAAATGCACTTAACATATTTTGGTGTTAAAGAGTGATGATAAAAATACTAAATTTATTTAATTTGTTCCTAATTATTTTTCCTTCATTATTGGCTAACTAAGGAACCAAGACATTAAAATTTCTCTAGTTTTTTCTGTTTTAATGCAGCGTTTTTTCAGAAACTATTAATCGTAATGGAACTAAATTGAAACAAGTTATTGTTATTATTATCATTATTATTATTATCATCATCGTTTGATCGTTTTACAGCTGTCGAAAAGGAAGAAATTTAACGAATTTTTCTGTCAGTAATATTATAATTTAAATTATCTGTAATAACGACAGATTTTGCTTCATTAGAAATACTAAAATATAATTATTTTGAGTCCAAACTAAAAAGTAGAACTCCTTTATTTAATTCACGTATATGAGAGTTTGTATATTGAATAATTTGTTTTATAGTTATAAAGTTGTATCAGAAAAGCAAGTATACATTTTAATACTAATACGTCCGTGCTGATGTTCGTTCCCTTATCCGTTATTTTCAGTTTCCTTTGTGTTTAACATTTTGCCTCCCGAAAGCTTTCTTTGTGAGCTTGAAACCAAATAAATAAATTCTCCCAATTTAATTTTTTTCATTCAAAACTCTATAACTTTACTGTATACACACATTGATAAAGAAAATGATAGCCTACGATACTCTGATTTTCACCGTCTAATTTAATGAGTTTTTTTTTTTTTTTTTGAAAATTATTGCAGCTTTCGTTACAATTCTAAGAATTTAATTGCTATATAAATTTACTGAACTGTTAAGTTGCTGCAAATTAATTATAATAATATTTATAATAGAGTTTTGTTTATGCACTTTTGTATATTATTATCAGTATATGATATTATGCCCACAAGAAATATTTGTAAAATGTAAATATGTCACAAAAATATATTAAATGCCTGTGTGCATTACATAAAATCGAAAATCTACACCTCTTCATTAACCAGATACTGTAGAGGACTATAAAGCAACTTATATTAATATTCACTCCGTTTCTCTGACATGTGACATTCTTTAGGGATGTATCTGTGAACATGACCCTCGGCCATTTATAATACCGGTACTGATGATCTGTTTTGGTGAACAAGACTCTAAGTATATTACATTAAACATCACTCAATATGCTTCAGAGAGAGGCCAGATGATCCGATGATATCGATTATCACTTTGAGAGTACTTGTTACTATCGAAATAAAAAAAAAATTCGTTAGCGAAACAAGCGCGGCTCATCTCCAGGGATTCGAAACTAATTCATCAAGAAGGATTAAATGGACTGAAGGTAGATAGCATAGTGTATAATACGGCTATTAATCTGCGTAGTTAATCAATGTCTCGAGGCTATTAATACGAGACAGCTGATTATTGGCCGCTTTTGTGACGCTCATGAGTCTGTAATGAAAATGGAAGCTATGAATTAAAAAAAAAATCCAATTACAGAAAGCAGTACTGCAAAAAATTAAATGTGAAGTTTTAAGCTTTATCCAATTTCATCTCCATAAAGGAAAGTAACGTTACATGTTTTTAGTAAACCAATACTGCGGAAGAACAGTTCTCTCTTCACTTTTCGGTTGAAGTTTGAATCAGAAATTAGTTGTGCTAATGGACGGAAAGTTGAATTTATAATCCACGTTCCGTGGGACTGTTGCTTTAAAAAGTTACGATTAATTGTAGGGTATTTAAAACGAATTCGCAAATTTGAGAGTGATCAAACGTTTCACGTCTATTGCAATTCGTTCTATCTAGGCTTAGTGTTTTGACCATTTATGTTTTAGGAAGCAAACTTTTAATGTTATACTCACAGAAGTTTACAATGGGTTAACTAGAAACCATCTAATATATTACATTGCAACGTTCTTAATTAGTATGAAATTTTCATGTGAGACTGAAGTAAAAAAACGTAATGATTATCATGATAATAGGTCACAAAACGTTATAAATTACATATAAAAATAATGCGGATTTTTTTAAAAAAATGCATCTCATATGCCAAATAAGTAATGGCTAAATACGAAAACAATTACCAAAAGTAAAATTAACATTGCAATTAAAAAAAATCAAATATATAAAATGTGATTTTCTTCACAAATGGCATGTAATCAGAGTGAGGAAAATTTCCAGTTCCATAAGCGTGACCTTAGCCTTTGGCATGGTTTACGTGAAATACTTAAATTTCATTTAAATTAATCCTAATAGTGTGCTTAATTATAAAACATGGGTCATAATAATTTGAAGGTTTCGAGTAGTCTCTTAGGTATGAAATATCTTTAACAAGATAATCTTAGGGGTCTCCAGAGCGTGGGGAAGGGGAGTTTTCGGCTAGGTCGGACAAGGCACGGTAGCTCTGATGGATAGGGCAACTGCACGGTAAGCCGAAGATCCATGGTTCCTGTTCCTGCCGTGAACTCTAATTTTTACTATCTGACCCTGTTTCCAAAACTGAAACAAAATTATTATCGACTACGATTAAAACCAAACAATTAGCTATTTTCCATTTTCCTATTTACAATAAAATAAATGACCCTATCTTATAGGAATTTGAAGTACATCAAGATGTTAATTTCAAATTCTAATCTATATTTCACTGCTAATATTAAAAAATAATATTGTTAAAATTATTTACATAGAGAGTGCATATATAAAGAAACATGTGTATCATATTTATACTGTGCTCTGCTAGGCTAAGAAGCCCCGAGGAGGGACGAACGAAACAGAATAAACAAAGGAGTAGTAGTTTGTAAAGTGAATTCTGCCTTATCAGAGTGCAGGAGGGAAAGAGATCAAGATCGAGATTGATTTAAATTCCACTAGGTTCTTGCACAATGTAATTATGTACTGCAGAACGTGGAACAAGTCGAAAGGTACAAAGTCGCATTAACAATACCTATGTGATATGAAAGATATTTTAAGTAATATGTAAGTACGCATGCTCACCCATATACATAACCAAAATATTTAAGCTACAATAGAAGAAAAAAGAAAGCGATACATTTAGTACATTGCCATCCGCTTTACAACGATATTTAACATATTTTATATGTTGTCTTACGACTATTTGAATTCATCTATGAATTCCTCAACTGATTAAAACGTTTTATTGCATAGGTATGGTGCAATAGCAGTTTTGAATCTTTCACTATTATCACATTATGTTAATTTCAGAGCAAATGGGAGAGAATTATGTAATATTTTCCTTTTATATAGGGTGGTGATTTTAATTTTGGCAATAAAGTATTGCATATTTGATTTCCAACTTATATATTTGTCAAATTGAAGATCTAAAATGTTTATATTATTGTGTTATATCTAGTAGGCGATTATTAGTACTTACGTTTAACGTGAGATCAGGTGAGTTATACGTTATGAATACACGATGATGATTTAACGATAATCTGTTATCTTTGAATCAGTTACAAAGTGCGTCAAACATATGATTAATTTTGAAGCTGTTCCTGACAGCCTTTATTACAGAGTAATTGAAATAAATGTTTTTAATTTTACAAACAGCAACTCTGGAATTAAGTGCAAGTATGTTGTGCATTTTCTTTCAGTGGAGGAACTTTAATGACATGGGTAGAATTAATATTGCATTCATAAACGGTAATTTTTGTAATATTTAAGGAATAGCGTGTAAAAAATATTATCAGGTACGGGAAAGCTCTCATCTCTCTCCGAAAGCTGAAAGACGTGGCAAAGTCAGACAATGGAAGCTAATCCTTCTGGTATGCGGCTGGGGTTGAAAAAGCCCCTGCCTCAGGGCAAACACGCGGCAAAGTTGCAGGTGTCCGAGTAAAAGAGTCGTTGACAATAACGTATGACATCTGTTTAACTTAATCTTACTGACGAATAGCGAAATATTTGGCTTGAACAAAATTTTCCAGCGAATGGAAATAAAATTCAGTGAGGTAAGCACTCACCTATGAGACACGTTAACACAAAGCTGGTGAGAGTATTTCACGCCGTTGCTCACGGATGGCGTCGTTTGATACTGTGTATAAAAAGGCTAGATGTTTCCCAAAACGAGGCAATCTCAGAATTTTCCAGGCCCAGATACGTGTGGCTGCCGTTGGGCGGAGATCATCGGATGAGCAGCCTAAGTACCAAGTGCCAGTCGCCACGGTAACTGCCGATATATCATTGAGCTGCATTAAAAACTCAGTTAAATTAACAAAGTCTTTGTACTCGGCACCTTTTGGTCAGCGCAATAAATATACACGTCTGCCAAGATTATCTAGCCGTGCTTCGACGAGAGACGTGAGTTCACCGGAATATTTACGCAAGAAGAACAAACTATATCAGCAAAGTAAATAACGAAGCGTCATTTGTCGTCACCTTTGTAATCCCGTTCCACTCAGGTCCGGCTAGCACATAGCCGCAAAAATACAGAGAAACGCCCTCGAGAGAGTCATATCGAAGACGAGTGTGAATAATCTGCAGCAGCAGTGGTGAAACCTGCGATCAGCGGGCACAAATTATTTACCGCAGCACCCATATAGTCCAATTCCCTCCCCCAACCTTCTTTCTTCATAGCCATAATTTATATTACCAGTGATCCGGCGTGAAAGACTTATTTACTGACATCTACATACAATATTGTTTCAAATTTTACCACAAGATTATCAGCTAGAAACTATAATACTGGTAATCTACAAACAGAACTGTAATACCAACGTTATTGAACGACAATATACTAAATAAAAGGAGCAGTTGTGTCAAGAATTGATCCCTGTGGAATTCCTTGTTCAATAATTCTCCCATTCGGAAAACTACATTGATTGTTTTCTGAACAACTTTTTAATCTTTTTTCTGCTATCGAGGTAAGAGATGAACCTTAATTTTTTATTCTATAAAAACGTGAAATTTCCTATTGGAATTTCGTGGTTAACACAATCAGATACTTTAGCAAGACCACAGAAAATCCACCAATACACATTTTATTAATTTGCTCTTGAAAGAATTTCATTTGTAAATTTATAAAGTGCACGTTTTATAGACATGCATTTCCTTAAACCAGACTGTTCTCTCGCCATAATTTGCTCTCAAGATAATCTATTATACATTATTTTTCAAATATTTTTGAGAACGTTGTTAAAACTAATATGCGCCTATAACTGCAAACCTCATGTTTGTCCCCTTTATTAAACAATGATTTAACAATGGAGTGCGTAAGTGCTTCTTCCTGGAAAATGCAGAATAACAACGATTCATTGCATATATGATTTAGTCGCTCATTTATTATCGATGAGCGTGCTTTTAAAATTTTACTGCAAATTTCTCATGATATTTATTTTTGTTTTGAATGAGTTGATCGTATTATTATATTAATATTAATTTTGGAATGCGTGGTATGTTGTTCTAAAAGGACACCTATAATATATTCAAAATTTCTTATTCACTTCTAGAATGCATATTGAAGCAGTAAATGTAGCCTCAAATTTCCTATTTAAGTATAATTACTTATGACAACTGCTATAATAATAATTGTATGTTATTTCAGGTAATCAAGGGTATTAATATTGTAATTAAAAAGGAGGGCCCCAATATTATATGTATGTAGACATGTCTTTTTACTAGCAAGTAATATTCAATTATTTTTCTGAAATATCATGTCTTTGTTATGTGTTGATTAAAGAAATGGGGCATGCTGTCCTTTGTCGGAGAAAAGGTCAGGACATTAGCGTACCTGAGAAGAAGGCCTTTCGGTTAAACGTTACCCATTGTTAAACCCCCACGGACACACCTGTTCGGCGCCAGGGGTAATAACACTGTAAAATGCTAGACATATATATATATATATATATATATATATATATATATATATATATATATATATATATAACTGTACTGGCCGTCAAAAAGGAGATGCCGCGAACAGAGACACGCGTTTTCGTAGAAACCAAAACCTTTTCTATAACTAAGGCAGCAAAAGGATATTACTTTAGAAATCAAACATTAAGGAAAATGCCGAAATTTATGACAGGCCGTTCTTGGAAAACTCGAGCGTGTGGGAAGATATTGTAGATCAGAAGGGGGAAAATAATTTTAGCCAATGGGCATCGAATAAAAATCAATGGATGAGGAGAACTTAGCGATATAATAAATATTTTAAGATTCCCAATGGTGAACATATAACTAGGAAATAGAATAACAAGCAAGGGAATTTAATTTAATGAGAGGCGTGGCGATGTTATAGAAAACTGGAATACAGGATCAGAGGTGAGTCATTCTAAAGCAGTCACTCGGGTAATTTCTAAAGGCAGTCTAGGTCATTCTAAAGCAGTCACTCGGGTCATTTCGAAAGCCAGTCTAAGTCATTCTAAAGCAGTCGAAGTCAGTATAAGATCATTCTAAGAGCATTCTAGGTCATTCTAAGTTATTCTAGGCCATTCTTGATTATTATTCTGGATTGTTTTATTTAGAAGGGCTAAAGCAGTCGCGGCAGGAAGCAGTCCTAACTGTGTCATAGCAGAGTAGTTAAAACCGTCGCGAAGAGTTAAGGTAAATCGTTCGTTCAGTGAGAGTCAGTCAGGCAGTGCAACGTAATAGCAATAATAATCAACACGTATTCAAGGGAATAAATAGGCGAGTGTACACAACGAATTACAATCCGCCGAAGCACAGTATGCTCCAGAACCTTCCACGTTGTAAAATAAGTTAAATGTTCAACCAGTGCCGAACTTCATTATTACAATGAGCAATCTCCCCCCCCCCCCCCAATGACTTGACGTCATTAAAAACAGTCTAAAATTCCTCTAAGATTCCTATCCTATCCTTTACATTAGAACCAGAGAGTTAGGAAGCATCGAACTTATGACTCCAAAGGCAAGACAAGAAGAGTTTCAAATCGTCCAATTAAATAAATAATAAATCACCAACATCCTAAAATAACCCACACACAATAATTCCCGTTCCAAAATCGTCAACCAACGCAAGAGCATAATATAAACCGTTCCAAATTTAACGATCAACGTGTAGGGCGATATTGAAATACCGTGTCAATATTTAAATTTTTGGCAATTTTAACAAAATATTCTTAAATATATTCGCAATTTTTTTTCTGATTCACTTATTTCTTTAACTTTTATTATGCATATGACTGGATGTCCCTTGTCTGAGTCTTGGCCTAATCCCCTTTTATAATATGCCAGGTGGTTCTTATTTTACTATTTCACTTCTCAATGAGTTTTATTAATGAAGGAAGACAGCGCTTTCGAGCAATTCCTTAAAAAATTACCTACAGCTTCCCTTATGCCTTGTATCCTCCCATGCTAGGAAATTCTTAATCAGACATGGAACAAATTATGGTGACAAATCGCATTATTTTAGTTTGTTTATATAAATACTCTCAACTAATATGATAATGAAAGAGGCATTAACTTATAGAGTATTGTAGCCTAAAGATACACAATTACTCTCCTCCCCATGAGGGTCAATAAAACATATATAGCCAAGTTTGACATTGTACACTCCGTTTTCCAACGCATGTTTAACTCAAAACTAAGCCCGTTATTATCTGTTAACGCGATATTTTGTTCAATATCCCTTGCAACAATTCAGAACTTTTAAATTCTGTAAAAAGGACATTGTATGCAATTGAAATATATATACATAAATATTTAAAAAAAAAGTCTTGAAAAGCTATCTTATTTCTATCCTGCCGGTCAAGATTACCAGGGTTGAAGCAGTTATTATTTTTTTTCTCCCATTTAAAATTCATTACCAGGGATTAAATTGAATCTTTTGTAAAATTAGATCATTTTACTCTTTTATTTATTATACTCGTAATGGAATACTATAGCTATAGCTATTTTTTCTTTCCATAGTGAGGAAATTACTTTTCCATAATGGGGGGAAATTTAATACATTAAATGTCTTGAGAGTTAAGGCACATCTAAGACAAGTATATAAAATAAATATAAATATGAATTAGGCCTTTATTTATTCCAATAATATAGCTTCAAGGACAGCTGTGAAACATCACGAGTATGCGGATTAATAGTGAAAAGTGGGCATTATAAAACATGGGATATTTGCTCTTTTTTGCTGCATTTGGTGACCTCCAGGAAAATACTTAATTTGCGATGCAAACAATTTACTTTTCACCTTCATTTCATTTCATTTTATTAGAATACTAAATTTATGCTTATTTCCGTAGAATCTGCACTGTAAACTAACATTTATACTCCAATACAAGCAACCGGATTATCTTAAAACGGAATAAAAAAATTGCACACGCGCTAAAAGGGTGCAGGTTAAGGTATATGCAATCAAATGTGGTAAAGTATTAAAGAGGACATATTTCGCTGCCAGTTACATTGGAGTAACATTGGGTGCACAAAAATATTTAAATTAATACCGAGAGTGATTTAAAATTCATACTTTTTATTAAACAGTAAAATTATCATCTATTATTTTAATTACTTGGTTTTTATGAATAGAGTATTTCATTTTAGTATATATAATCACGTTAAGCAAAATGTGCACTTTTCAAAGAAATTTACAGCCATTGTGATAAGTTAAAGCATCCTATCTCTCAACTTATGTGGTATAGACATTGACCTTCTTTACTTAAAAATTGTGCAAAATGCTCAGGCCCTGTAACAACAGTAGAAATGTACATTTATTCCACTGTCATTTTAATATACATGATGTGTTATACTCGTATTTCCGCATTTTCTATACACTTACTTAAAAACTGTACAATCATGAATGTTATATAATATCGTATTTTTCTACCGTTTCTAAAACATTTGAAACAAGCTGATTATAAAAGATGCACTTCTTATATATTTTAATATGATGTACAGGTGCATTTTCTAGTTTAATTTTTGCTATGAATTATTTAGTATTAATACAAGAATAGTAGTAAACATTCATTCATGCGTAAACCAATTAAAGTTTTTTCACTGGTCCTTGAAAGCTTGGTATATGATGCATTTCAAAATTTAATATTATTTTATTTTCACTGATATTATATTTTATGCATTGGTAGTCCCAAAAACAGCGTGTTCTCTTCGTATTATTGTGGTATTTTGAAGCCAATATCCCTTTATGTACACACAAAATAAAATCAAACTTGTCAAGTAGCAAGTTATACTATGTACAACAACAACAACAACAATAATAATAATAATAATAATAATAATAATAATAATAATAATAACAGCAATAATAATAATTTATTTGAATACTAAGAAAATAAACACTACAAGGGGGTCTTCACCAGGCCCAGACTATTTTAGATGTACCCCTAACAGTTACAATTTTTACAATAATTAATAATATACTAATGTCTGAATATAAATTCCAAATAAACAGGATATAAATAATTCACTTCTATTGAATCTGACCCCAGTCCGCAGCTCTCAGCACAACGTACTGGAATGCCAGGGGGCCCGGCTCTGACCCATCCCCAAGTATCAAAATGATATTTAACTTCTGTCTGTACCATTATTTTATCAACTATATACTATTATTTTACTGTGTACTAATAAAGATATGTTTACTACTATAGACGAATGTATGCATGCATTAATTCCTTTCAGAGGATGATCCCAATGGAAGAATAAAGTTTTGTAAATTTATGATGGAGCGCATTAAGAGCAATCCCCAGGATTTCTCAGGCAAATTGTATTCTAAGATGAAGCCACACTCAGCCTGAATGGATTTATCAGCAGATTCCACCGTCGATGCTGGTAGGACATAAATAACAATGAATGAAGAAGAACCACACGCATTATCAATAAAAACTTAATGTTTGGGTTGCTATAGTTGATCGCATCATTGTTTAGTGAAACGCTAACGCTAATAAATTATTGGATTTGCTTCGCAATCACATGTCGGGTATCGCAAATTTGTTTTTAGTCAAACTGGCCCACCCAGTAATGATATCTATTTCCAACTAGATGGAGTTCCACCTCACTATAGACAGAATGTTCGTCGGTACTTGTATCAGATTTTCCCACAATAATAGATTAGTGCAGAGTGGCCAGTGAAGTCAGCAGTATATCGAGAAAGACTCAACAACTTAAGAGATATGGAGTATAAGAGAGGCGGAAATGAATAACATATTGAAACAGTAACACAATAGCGCAATATATCGATCAGTTAAGTTATGTAATTATTTACTCAATTGAAAACTATGCAAAAAAGAGTAGAGTTAGTGAAGGTATAAAAGTTTGTAAATAAAACATCGCCTTTATAGATCCATTGATTTCCAAAAATACTTATTTAAAAAAACATAAAGAGAAACTTGAATGGTTTTGTTTCGATATATGAATACAATGTCTTCAAATTCCCGTTTACCTCTTTAAAAGAATCATGCGGTTAGAAATTTAGAGCTATTTCTTTAACCATTTCAGTTTTATTAATTACTGAATCTCTAGTTCTTGTTATTTCGATATATATCCTTCTTTGAGTTAATTTAGTTTTCATTTTGATAGATACACAGAGTGAATGCCTAAACTACTCAGGTGGTAACGGGCATTTTGACCTTGGGTTTTTTCGTGGTTTTCCCTCATCACTTTGGCGAATGCCGGAATGTGTATTTACATTGTACGAATTTTCCGTTCTCACATTTTATATGGTTTTATTCTGTTGGTTCTGTTGCAGGGTAAAAAGTGTCAGGGCGAAGTGGGTTGGCGGGGTGTGACGGTGACTTGCGATTAGGAAAGGTTTCTGCCCCGGCGCCTGGAATGGAAGAAAATCTTCTAAGAGCTCTGTCTGGAAACATATTAGGGGTGCATCTGCGTCCAGGCAGTCACTGCCCTCATATCTTGGAGATCCGGTGTGTCAGTCAACCCATCCCTTTCTCACATATATTCCCCCATGAAAATATACATTTTTGTTTTGTTTTCTGCCACCGAAGAGAGAAATAATGCTTTATCTGTAAAATGTATTAATATAAAAATCGTAATTATGTAAATGTCAATTAAATCACACATTACTATAAGAATCTGCTTTATTGAACATAACAAGGTAACGGTAATGACTTTACATTAATATTAATTGATACATAAGGTGCATATTCTTGCATACAACAAAGACAAAATAATAAATTTCTGGAGAAATATGTAGGTGTACAATAGAATAAGCAAACTGCCTTATAGGATGTTCTGGTGAACGTGGCCTGTCGTTTGAGAGCACCTGCATTTCCCATTGACTGTAAATCATTAAATTATTAGAAAAGCATTTCTAGCAAAATGTTATATTTTTTAAAACGAAACAATGCCTGTGGTCTTCAAGAAAATAAAACTAAATGAGATTAGGCTATCAAAGGGGACCTTTTGCTCAATTCTAGTCCCGTTATCGAGAAGACATATGCAGGGCTTGGATCTTCAGACACTTATTAGAGAATCCCCATGATTATTAGGTAAAAAGCAACACATTCCCCGATTATTACGCAAAAACAGCAATATCTGTCTGCATGTCTACAATAGAAATAAATTATCAACCTTGTTACAGTTTATCCTGATGGTTCAACATTCCGAGGCATAGTCAAATGAAGGTTTTAGAGTCATTGAAGGCTTAGGTACTAGACAGGAAATGAACCGCACATTACTTCTCAGCGCGCGCACAGTACAACATGACCAGAACACATAGCAGCCAATTCGGCCGAAATCAATACGACGCACCGTGGGTTACTGTTTACGGGATAGTCTCTAAAACACCGGGATTACATAACTTCCACTGCTCGCTGTATAAACCGTTAACTTTTTTCCTGTTGAGTCCCCGCTTAATACCAACATAAGCACTGGTTTTAGGCCCTTTTTCAGTACTATTGGGTAAGTTTGAGTAATCTGATATTCTGTAATATGGAAAAGCGCTCGCTACGGCTAACTGGGTAATGGCTTACTTCCATCTATCATTTTAATAAACAGAGTTTAGGATTCTAGTAGCCGCTATAAATTGTTCAGGCTATATCGTTCATAATGGTCAAGTTTTGCAGAAAAGTTAACTGAATGGTTAAATTATACAAAGTAAAAACTCTGATTTTAGAAACTTTAAACATAATATTTTCACAGAAAGTGAACAAAGTAATATCATTTCAACAAATGATCCAGCATTAAATGCTGAAACCAACTGTGGCTTACTCTTTGCAAACTTAAATAACGAAATTGCTTCTTAATTCATTTAGTGTACATAAGGAAAATACGCATTTGCCTTCAATCATCTAGAACCCAAAATAATACATTTCTGAGCTCCTGAAGGTAAAGAACCTGAAAAAATAACTTGGGACTGGAAAGCTGAAACATTTTGTTCAATGATACCATGATTTCAAAGTTGAAATTGTATATAAACAGCCGGACAGAAATAGATATAAAGTATAAAGTATGACAGTCTAAACTGAGATTTCGCCAATTGTTCTATTGTACATTTGTGTATCCCAAAATGTGGATGTTTATCGGTAAAAGCACATAATTAATTAAAATAATCTAATCCAGCTCTAACAGCCAGTTACATACCTCATGGATTTTTTGTCATAGACGAGCAATTACTTGGATTCGTGAATATCTACGTGAATCAGTTAAAAAAACTTGACAAATATGACATATAGTAATAATATAAAAATTCATAGTCGATATAAAATCTAATGTTGGGAAGGTTCCAAGGAAACAAAGGAAGCACTGGAAATTCAATATGTAATTTTCCATGCAACGAATATAAACTTTACCACAGACCAGTGGTTAATATCAATCGATTTGGTGGAAACTTTGTGACAGCTGCGGAATCTCTCAGACATAATAATCCAAGAATCCCTTTAACGAATCTCTTCAACAAAACTAAATAAATTTTATCACAGTTTGCCTTTCACGAAAAAATTTGTTTGGTTCTTTTCACCCCTAATAAATTAAACTGGAAACAACCATTATCACTGTAACCTATGCATGCAGAAAACATATTAATAACACCTAATATCTAGTACATCTATTATAACATAATTTTATAATTCTACAAATGCGTAGAATAGTTCATTCATATTTTGTGCACTCTATGGCATTTCTATAAATACTTGGAAGTTAACATTGACTCTGGTAACTTATTCGAGACTTCACAAAAGTCAGAAAAGGGAAGAGACGTCTTATCTGTTGGATAGTATGACAAAGTAAAAACAGAAATAACGCTATAGTCCATATCCAAAATTGTGAAGCAGGCAAGAAGTGTCTTTTATTATAAAAAAAGACATACAAAATAAACACACTGCTTGAATTGTTAAGGTTTCTACCCCAGCATCTAATATAGAAGCGAATCTTTTGAAAGGGGACCGGGGCGTCTGGGTGTGCTATTCAGACTCCGTCTAAGTCCGCGCAGTCACCTCCTATGTGCTGTAGTTACCTTGTGTCTCCCTCCCTACATCCCTTCCACACGTATCGAAATGTTCCTCCGCCCCATACAATTCAATCCGAAATGTATATTTTAAGCCAATGAAAAGTATGATTTAGCTATCCTGTATTCGTGCTAGCGTTAAAAGTAGAAACACTAAGCATTTTTCGTGGAGTTAAACCCTAATAACTGAAATTTTGATGATAAAAAAAATAATAACATATCCATGGGCAATTAAAATATTATCCTCGATTTTCTAAACATTTAAAACTATGTGCTATACTTTCGGTATTCTTTACACATAAAAAGGTTCAAAAGAATACATTAAATAGTATATAATAATTTTTAATTTAGATTTGAAATAGCATTTCAATCAACATGATAGAGAGGCAACGCTGAATACATTAGCTTTACATAATTTCAATTTACATAAAATTGACACCTATATGAGATTCAATGCACACGTTATGCTGAAAATAAATAACAAAATACAATACTGCGATAATATGGTTAATTGCACACTCTCTTAGGTGGTTGACTTCATTATTTTTTAACAGTGTTTAACGCCCGTTTTTTACTACTGAGGCACCACAGGCGGTGGACACTGATGGTACATGAAACGTGTTAGGAAATATTTTTTTTAAGAAAGGAAACGTTCCAGGTCTACGTTTAGGGTACCTCCCCGGCATTTGCCATTTATGAGGACCGAGGAAAACCTCAATCAGGGAGGACGGTCCTGGTAGGATTCGAACCCCAGACCTCACGTTTACGAGTCTGCACCTTAACGACCTCGCCACCCTTGGCGGTGCTAACTGCTTGACATATAAAACAGAAAAATAAGTTTTAAAAATTATATTCAAAATGTCAGTTTAATATTTAAAATCCTATTTCTTTCTCAAACGATGCTTGCAATTGTAGTTTGAAATTTGATCGTATAAGATGTTAACATTTTTAAATATATTTTCAAAAAATTCATTCAGTATACCCTAAAATATTAAAAAAATGTTTCTCATTCACCATGATAAAGATACAATGCTGTAAACTTCAGGAGCTGCGATGTTAGGAAACTGGGAGGTTTTTTTAAGGATATCCCGTAACTACGCTGTTTTTTGCTCGGTTACGATCAATCAAGTGACCAGGCTATACGTACACACTCCATCAATTCCGCCATCATTAACTGTTAACAACTCTGTGCATGTTTAATAGGCAACGAGTCGGTATTCTGTGGCAATTGCACCGTGTTTTCCACTCGTATAAACGGGCTATTTTTTACAGGCTATTTATCGTCGCTTTGACTGCATAACTCTTATCGCATCATCTGATGGTTACTGATCATATGAAACCTGAAGTAATATACAGTTCATTTTATATCGGGCAGATGGCATGAGTAAGGCAATGGCCTTCATTTATGATCTATTTCGTTTTTATTGCTTTTCAGGGCTACAGACCATTTAGGGAATCGTGATAATAAAATATCCCTAGAACTAAGAAAACAATGATAAAAAGCTAGTGCATTGGTCATCGTCAGGTATCAAATCCAGGACGGTGAGCGGGCCATTTAGATAGTATTTCTGTCACTCGAGAAGCAAAGCCATTTCGTATGAACGTAACGATTACGCCTTTGATGATTCCTGATATACTTCCTGAACGACTGTATAGTCAAATATTTGCAAATAGCTGATAATACAAATAAAATTAACACCAAAAATACTCAGATATTAGATCACAAACATACTTCCGGTATTGGTTGATTGAGCTAATGAAAATAAAGTATAGTGTCTCAATGACAATGAATAGATATCGATAAAAGAATAACACAAAAACCCAAAAGTAAAATTTAATATATTAAAATTAGAACTGTAAAATTTATCACCATTCACCATTCGGCGACTAAATACTCTTTAAAATAATAAATAATAGCAATATATATAGCTACTTAATACAATTTTGCATTTATAAAAAAACTTCTGTATTTGATCCTTATTGCATAGTCTTTCCAATATACTTAACTTATGTACACCGTCATTAAGGTCATCATGTTTTTATTACATAGTGAAAACGACCCATGAAATTTAGCCTTTGGTAATACTTCAAATTAATATGTTAGTTTTTTTTCTTTTCCAATTACTCTTCTTACCAGTTGCAAAGAAAATATGTTTAATTTACTCTATAAACATTTTAAAACGTTGATATCTTTTATACTAAGAACTACAAATCAAATAAAACCTGAAAAAGAGAGATAAAAATGTCTTAAATAACTTTGGAATTCTCCAAGAATCCTCTGAATATAGCCTGAGATCAAGGAATTTCATCTTTTTTATTTTTATTTGAAAACCAGGAATAATATAATAGCTTCTTCTTAAATTGATTTAGTCAGAGTCCAGAATTCCTATTCGGCTTTGACTGGCAGTTAAGCGCAAGTTGATTGCAACCTTAACCACATTAATAATGTAAATTGCTATAGGAAATTCAAATATAGTTGTTCGTTGTATTCGTATTACAAATAGGCATTGAAATTTTGATTACGAAAGTTTAGGATCAAGGATCAAATTAAATATAAATAGCTACATTATTTTGTTACCTAAGAATAAAGCGGATGAAGCTAAGTTGCTACTGGCCTGTAGGCCATAGGTGAGAGGAGTACAATAGGCCACGAACTATAAACTACCTTACATCTGTCACTCATTAATTCAAGTTTACCTGTGGGGATTCGTATTTTCTGTTCTTGCTTTGTTTCTATTGACCTAGCAGTTTGATTGTACCTAGCTCGATGCTAAGTGCTTAAGAACTCCATTGTGTAATTATTAGCAATTAATTGAAGTGCAATAGTTAATAGCGGGAATATGTTTAAAGAATACAACAGAATTCCTCTCCAAAGAGTTTAAAAAATAGATATAAGCACGCAAACAATAATATCTATCTAAGATAATTCTCTTATTTAAACAGCTGTCATCAATCAATTTTATTGTTGTTCATATTTAAGAGTCGCAGATTTCAAGAGAGTGTTTTGCAGTTTATAAAATATTATATATTCTACTAATCATCTATATACTGCAAATAAAATTTTAATTTGGGAATTTAGTAATTATATCAGTTCATTCTTAGCTTTCAATATGTAAATTAACCAAACCAGCTTACAGCAGCGGTTAAAATATTTTGTAAGCCTGCTTACAATGCATGCAGATACGAAACCAATTGATCTTGTGGCTTAGCTAGCGTGACGGAGTTCTGTTATAAATATGTCTTTAATGCTAGTTCATAAATATCGTGTAACATTATAAACACCATATACACTATTTTTACAACCAATATAGTATGTTTAGTACCTTTTTATAGCAATATCAAAATTTACATAATGTTTTATTAAGTTAAGACTTTACTTTACTTTAATTTGGGCAAATATGAACAGTATTTTGCAAGTGTTTGAAATCTCTCAATATCTTAAGTGTGTGGTACTATCTTAAAAAGAAACAAGGAACTGCTAAGAACAATCCCTGATGTGGTCGATCACAGAAACCTACATCAAAGATGTTAGGATTACAGGAAGCTACTGACACTAAAAATAAATAAACCCACGACTATGGCTCTAATGTGAAATGTTCCTTAGTAGCTGTAGATCTGAATGATAAGTAACCTTCTCGAAATTTATTGGTTAGTGAGAAGATTAGCAAGGACCACCCTTGAGAGCATTAATGTTTTGTTAAAAAAATATCATGGAATGAGGACAGCAAGTTCTTCAAGTTCCAATCTGATAGGAGTCAAATATCATTATGATATCACTAAGTATGGAGTTGTTTCTCTGGTCGAGTATGATGGGATAATAGACCGTTCCAAATACAGTGGTGTCCTGGAAGAGCATGTCATACTTCATGGAAGAAAGGATATTCCTTATAAGTGGATATTTCAGCATGTTAATGATCCAAAACACTCCTTTGACATTTCAGTAATACATAGAAGAAAATAAATGATTATTAAATTGGTCAAGCCAAAATCTAGATCTCATAGGGATCGAAAAGCTTTGGAGGAAATTGGATAAACGTGATGAAACTAAACATCTATTACAGTAAGAGGAACTTCACGCAGTGACAGTAGAGTAAGGAAACTTCCATAGGAGTACACTGCAGCACCCAAAGCAAGGGGCATTTCAATTAAATATATGGAAGATCATGTCATTTATGTTCCTTTATTAATAAAATACTTTTCAGTCCGTGTAAATGTTATCTCTTACCTTATTTATGATGAAGCTTTTAAAATTAGAAGTACATAACACGAAAGCAAATCAAACTTCGATTGGTGACATAGCTTGTTAAATTAATACTATTATTGTTACTTAAATACAGTAAAATCTTTCTTGCTGTATTGTGCATGTTTGCGACCGTTGTTGCGCACAAAATGGCCTCCATTTTCTGCTTTTATTAAGCGAAACAAAATTCCAAAATTTGGCACACTGGTTTCCCTTACAACCCTCATGTGTTGAAAAGCGAGAAGCTTTGGGGGCATTATGCGCTGCAAAGTGTAGGCTCGGTGAAGCCAATTAGTGAACCGAGTTAATGAATGGTACTGTGAGGGAGGGCACATAAGTACGATATTCATTGCCTTGCCCCATGTCAATTAGCGAAAGCTTCCAGACAGATTTATGAACGGACTGTACCTGCAGGGGAAAAATATATTCCAGTAGCAGGGTCAACAGTAAAAGAGAACGATAATAGCTGTCAGCCATCGTCAAAATCTAAAAGCAAAATGTGTTTAAAACTCTAGCTGGTTGGTAAATCGTGACTGGATGATTTAAGAATTCAGGGACATGTATGTTGGAGCATCGCCTTAATTAAACGGTCTCTTCAATAGAGTGTGATATACAAGCATCATAAATAAAAATGTAAGACATTTTAAACATATATACCTCAGCAGTGATAAAGAGAACAACCAAAGAAGTATTCCTCTTTTTATATTGTATATTATTAAAGAATATTAACATATATAAATATTTATATCAATTCAATTTTGCATATAATAAAAATAATCTCACCATAATTGTATAAGCATGAAGCTAAATATCATAAAATAAACAAAATATATTAAAAAAGGATTATTACTTTTTACTTCTGCAATTTATAATTTGAATGTCAATAAAATTAAATATTTAGCATATAAGTAAAACCAATTTCATACAATTTCAGAAACAAGTAAACACCATTGTCTTTTTCATGTTCTCAATACATGATAACTTACTACCATCAAAAACTTTTAAATTTCCCCAATTGTTCCACCTGATGTTATGGAGTTGCATTCCTTCCGTACCCCATTACAATTAACCCTAGTTTGAGTATGTAGTGGGATCTATATTCACTTCTAAATATTACAATTGTAAGCATTGTTGTATTTTGGCTATGTATTTTTCAAGTTCCTTAATAATTTCGTCTATTTTAGATTTAAAATGCTTCTGCATCTTATTTCATTTGGTAAAGTTTCACACTTTCGCAATAGTGACTGTTCCCTTCAAAGCTTGGTTTGCTAATACACAGTACTATCTGGTTCATCACACAAAGGATATATCCCCTTATTATATCCATGTTTTATTCTACTTAAATATATTATTCTTGTTCTAAACCATGTCCTTCCCTTCCTGTCTTATCACAGATTTCAATATATCTTTCTCTTCCCCACATATTTTTAGTGTGCTGTTTATAATTTCAGAGTTTTTTTGGCATTGAGATTTGCCCATCTTTCTTGTTTTTCAATATCCTCAATTATTATTATTATCTCTTTCCAAAATCCTTTTCCCAATCTTTCTCAATCCGTATCATATTGATCCCAAGCCCACTTCTTGTAGAGTATTTTGGATATCAAGTTTCTCTCCCCTTAATTTTTTCTTGTACTTTCAAACGCAAACTTTGATAGCACAAGTACAATTTTTAGTTAAAATATTACAAATCCAATCTTTTGCACAAGTAATATAATTATATAATCAACATTTGTTATTAGATTTTCCTTTTATTTATTTCATCTGGTATTACAGATACTACTACGGCTATTTGAATGTACTCAGAATAGAGCAAAATTAAAGGACTCAAAACTATCCACATTTCTCAACATAGTCTCCCTTGACAACATACGCTTTGTCCAACGATGATCTAAAGATTTTAAAAGTTCTTTCCATTAAGGACTTTTCTAAGTTTTAGCAAAGTACGCAAATCCTATGAGCCAAATCTGGGAAATAAGGCGGATGTAGTAGCAAATCATAGTCAAGTTCATTGATTTTCGCAATTGCTATGTCACTTTTGAGAGAAAGCATCGTAATGATGCAAGACCACTTTCTCTAAAACGTTACACAGTTTACCTTCTTTGGGGTGGATAAAAATATTGCTCCCTTTATTTTAATTCCGGTGTGTAGCAGTGCATCCATGTTCCATCGTTGATCACTGATATTGGAGAAAATCAGTTGGATCTCTCTGAAAATACACCAAACTTTGCTCAAGATTTGCATTTCAGTTCGCTTTTGATCGGGTGTTTGCAGGCACTATACCCATCTTGCAGGCACTTTCTTGTATTATTATTATTATTATTAATCTTTTTATTATTCTTGTATTATTTTGTATTCTTGTATTATTCCTCAGTCAAAATTGAAATATCCATTTGGCTAAAATGCCTATGACTTCAGCAATTTATGACACCTTTAGTCGGCGATCCTTAATAATTCATTGTATATTTTTTTTGACAATTTCCATTGTCAATTTTTATTGTGATCTAAGCAGGTCACCTTCTGAGCTTTCACGACCGCTTTTGAACTCAGTGGTCTACTTGAAAACAGTTAAAAGATTGTGCTCATTCCCTTAAAGTATTGTAATGCATATAAAAATTTCTGTTGCTCTCACATTATTTTACAAATAAACCATCCACCACATGTTGCTCAACATTTTCCATTTTTTCAACACGCATACGTCTGCACTCAGCAAAGAGCAATAACAAGTTCAGTCTTTCACCGAGCTGTTTCTGTGAAATTTGGCAAATCCTGATACAGGAATTGATTTGGTATTACTTATGCAACCTATAACTCATTCCGAGAACTTTTCAAATTATCCTCCTAGCATTGTGGTGATTAATGTTGATTTTTTTATCCATTTTAGTGATTTTTCCTTTTTAAATTTTCTCCTAACTCCTCTAGTTATATTATACAATGAAGGTTAGTTTCTGTATTTTATGAACAGTGAAAATTTATTTTCAACGTGGCTTCTAAAAAATTATACCTTTAGTTTATCAATGTATAACTGCAAAGTGTTCACCGATGTTTATATTGAAACCTTATTTTGTCAAGCTATAGTAAAGTACAAACCAAATAATGTCTTCAGCTCAGAACATTAGAAAGTAATTGGCGTACCGTGAATTAGTGTGAGGGAAAATTGTATTTAATTTATCTAGCAAATTTAACGATAATTGTTAAATTTTGAGTAAATAGATAAATATTTTTAAGAAACTATACACACACAGTTATACACAAAATATGTACATTTTATCATATATTAGGTATATTTGAATATACATATATTACTATTAAATGCAATAAATTTGAAAATAAACAAGTTATTTTTATCCATTTGTTAAATTCTGATAGTTTGTTTTACACATTTTTAAAAAATATTAAAGAAAAGGTATGCATTAAGGAATAAAACTTTTTTGTTTTAGACTGTTTAGTAAATCCAAGAATATAATTTTAAAAATAAAGGTTTTAAAAGATAAAAATATAATAATAATTTATATTTTATATTTTATTTATAAATAAGAAATTAGCAAAACTACTGTTCTGAAAGAAAACTACAATTCACCTACATTTAAATGAAGACAAAAAACATTACAATTGAAAGTTCGATTTTTAAAAGTAAATGACATTTGAATGTGTCATTAAGCACACAATTGAACTTGGACAGAAAGGGCGTTCAGCAATCACAGTATAACTAAACATAAAGTCATCTCCAAACAAAACCTTTGCAGCACATTTTCGCTTTGGGAACTCCTATTGCCAAAGGCCACACCCTAGCAGCAAAAGTGTTACATATAAAAACCTAATTCTCTGAAACAAAAGAGTAGGTTAATGAATTAATGCATATAATATTTAATAAGTGGATCATGCTGCAAGGATTACAGAGCTGGAATATGCTTTTGGACCGAGCATTTACCCGCTGGGCTCGACCAAAAAGCCTATGTTTGTGAAGCGGACACGACTATGGCCACTGACAGGAGAGAAACATAAAATATAACAGCTGGTGCAAATAAACAAGCAAATCTAGCGGTCTATTATTGTTTTGTTATCTTCTAATTACGCATAAACACGGCATGAACCTCGACAAAGAATGGCCAGCAGTATCGGGAAGCCTGCCAGCATTCTCACAGCAAAATGGGTGAAGCGCTCGTTCTGGTAATTTGACAGGAAATGGGCCTTGGTATAATGCCTTTCAACGCCATCATTTCACGATATGTAAGTTCTAAAGTTTGTTGAATTTATTTTAGCTAAAGTACGAGAGTTGTACATCTAAAGTAATACTCTGCTCTATTACTTCTTGTTATGAATCTCTCGTTTGGATCAGAAGGGAGCCTAATAGCTTCTTTGAATTTTTATATAAATTCAAACCTAAAATATTCAAATGTATATTTTATACTTTACTTTTTTCCGCTAATTGTATGGACGACATTGTAGTTCAAACTCTTTATTATTGAAGATCCAAAAACAATCTAGCCAATATTATTAAAAAGCATATTACGCAGCAAAATAGCGACTTAATTTCCCTTGTCAAAGTCAAATATGGATTCTGGGAGGTTCGATAAGCTGGGCAAATGCGACCTTTTGTCAAAAAAGGAAAACACCAGTAAAGAAACAAAAAAAAAGTTCTATAAACAATAATATCTTAGTAGTACCATTAGTTAAACAATACAGAAATACATTATGAGTGGAGGAAAAACCCATTAAAACATTTTATTTTTTAAAAAAAATAAGTGTATTCAAACTTGTGGCATTTTAAACTTGCTCAAGTTTAGGAAAAGCAATGTAATACAGAAAATTACAAACAGGAAAGATAAGAGAGTTTTGGCATCTTAGAAAAAGGGGAAACGCGCTATGGGAGAAAATACGAATGTGTTATTTAATTATTGCATTTTAAAATAATAAGAAAAAATTGAAAAATACGTCTATAAAATTTACATTAGTGGTATTATGTTAATTTGTATGCTTGAGCGTAATCGATTTATGTTGCGGAACAAAGTTTGCCAGTGCAGGTTCGCGCATGTCTGGCTATGCAATGCACATAGTCTTAGATCAGTCGGTAACAAGAGCTGAGATGAGAAGGACCGACATCTACATGGAGCATTGTTTCGTTGTTAACTTCCAATCAAAGTTGAAGGTAAATGCATTGATACACCTTAGCACTGTAGGGCCAATCTTTGGATCAGAAACTCGAATGAGCTCGAGAATCAATCGAGTAGCTCATGCGGAGGCACTCAATGTTGGAAAATGCACTAAAAAGAGAGGCTATGTCAAATGAAACTAATTTCATTACATTTTTACTCCATCAACTATAATAGTTCGATGATTAAAGCTCAGTTCTTGATGGATATTCCGAATGCTGACAACCAAATCGGAGAGTACATTTGGAACAAATTCAGTCCCTTACAGCTGACTACCATTATTAGCCCGACGTACCACGAAAAAGTTGGTTCAACAGTCTACTGAAAAGGTATTAGAAATTTTGCGATAAATAGGCAATTTGCTTTAGGATCGCATTTTATATGGGCCGACCGGAACTTTCTCAACAATGTAGTTATTACAAGAGATGCCATACTTCAGAGAGCATGTCGCTGTTTCATGACACTGTGCCTTTCCAAGACCTAGAAAAACACAGGTTTCTCAGCTGAGGACTGTAGTATCATGACGGAAACTTTGTATACCGAATTTAATCGTTAGATGTATAGGTAATAGACCATGAGCCTGAAGCGACAAGCATGCGGAGGGAATTATGGTAGACACATTGGACGTCCTATGCTGAGGAAATTATATTGTTGGTTTAAGATGCCGTCTGTTTGTAGAAATCTTCTTATCTTTCTTCTTGCTCCCTGCCTCCGTCGGCTCCGGCTATATGGACATTCAGATGGGGATTTTTGGAATGATAGGAAAAATCAATTCTCGGGTGGAAGAAACTGTGAATAGGCTTAGGTCCCGTAGACAAGTATTAAAAAAAAGAAACAATCAGTTCGTTGTAGGAAAAAGTTTTAATAACAGTCCGTCTTACTCTCAGGGTTGAAGTTATTTTTAACTATGGTTCTCTTATAACAAGGAAGTTTGATTACCGCCACAACTCTCAACTCGCCAGCTGAACACAGAATTTTACACGACTCTACTATCACAAAAATGTCCATAGACTGCACTCCGACTGTCCTCCGACTGCACCTCAACTGCCTAATCCAGAAAGTTTTATTTCTTGGCGGTCGGTCGGTTTATGCCGACGCTTCCTAACTTTTGTTCAACAATTTTAAAATATCACGCACGTTGCTATTGGCTGTTGTGTTTGAATTTGTATTACGCAATAATCTGGTTGGTATATTTTTCGCGGTCCCCCTGGCTAGAAGTGGGATGATAGCTTCTATTTGCGCAAAAAATATACCTTAACGGTTTT
The DNA here is from genome assembly GCA_030762175.1 of Metallyticus violacea. Classification (NCBI taxonomy): domain Eukaryota; kingdom Metazoa; phylum Arthropoda; class Insecta; order Mantodea; family Metallyticidae; genus Metallyticus; species Metallyticus violacea. The sequence goes on from CM060832.1 coordinate 116,659,908, forward strand.
CCGTTTCTTGTTTACCAGAAGTTTGCGTAACAGCATTCCTTGGGGGTGAAAATCAAAGTTCCTTTGTTCAAGTTATAACTAACGGTACCTAGCTACTAGTTTCATGGTCACAGGGGATCTTGCAAGGAAAGAGGGTGTCTACATTTTATGGTCCTCTTCCGCCCTTTCTGCAGCTAAAGGATTTTGTTGCTCGCCTAACTGACGGCCTTGTATAATATCTAGAAGAAGCTGATATTCAGTTTCTTACTTAAAATGTTAAGTCAACCAATTTTTAATATACTTTAATATCCAAATAGTTTTACCTTCACCTAGCTAAGTTAAGGTGACTATCTGGTGATGTACATGGTGTAGAAATCTACCGTTTCAAGTAATAAGTCGTGATTAATCATTATGTCTTATTTTCATACTCAGATGCATAAATTACTGAACTGTTTCATATTATCATTAAGTTTGCTATAATATTTTGATTTGTATTGAAACCTTTATGTTTTATGGCTTGCTGTTACACTCCAGAACAACATCAGTGTTTAATTATGTTACATAAAACATACATTAGGAAAAAAATTAAAATATATCTACATTATTTGTCGATATTCCTTCTGATAGACTAACCATTTATAACAGCTATATCCTCTGCTCTACAATGACAACTTAACCCTAAATACTCTATATGTACTCACGCAAATGAAGGTATGTAGTGCAGAAGAATAAACATATCCATGAACAATCGCTGCAGAGTATGTATTACTTACCTGAAACAGAAAAAAAAATATATTTCAACATATAATATATATTTGTTGATAGTAAAAAGCCCTCTCATTCATTTTTCACTACGTAATTGGGAAAATAAATATAACGATAGTGAATAAACTAGAATATTGCAAAGTAAAACATATGTTTACACATACATTAAAATGGAGAACTGTTAGCATTGTTAAATGATTATTAATATTGCTATTTACATTTTGAAAAGTCAAGTTTCCTGTACATTTAAGATAAAGGGAGCTTTCATTTAAAATTTTCCCAATCCACATAAATACTCATTTAACATGCTTCCATGTTAAATGTTGTGTGTGTTAACTCTCTAGATGCCGCAATTTCGGTTTTGCCCACAACTAAACGATTCATAGAGCTCGTTAACCAGCATTAGAGGTGAGGATTAATCTAAAGAGTAAATTAAAAATTATTCTAGCGGCAGCAATTTTCTCAACGAAATTCGATATATACTACTGAAATAAAATAATAAAAATAGTTTCTGAAAAGCATGGAACATCCAGCGGCACCACTTTCTCTACTCTACCGCTCCGTAATAAATTCTTTACAAATTCGACTTGCTGAGGAATTCGCTTAGTTTACGCAACTCTTGCGTGCTGACTTTTTATAATTTTCAAATGGCTCTCTTACCTTTTGATACTTACGTTTTAAGAAATATTAACTGCTATAATCCCTTTTGTTCTTTATCGTTAACTGGAAATCTGTTTTTTTATGTATTAATTTTCCTACCTATATAATGAAGCTGTATGTATGTCCGCGCGCGCGCGCGCGCGCGCGCGCGCGCACACACACACACACACACACACACACATATCAGTCAAAAAATATAAGTTTTCGTTCTACAAGTTTCAAATAAAATGAGCCTCAAAAGTGAAGGATATCTTAATGCCGTCTATTTTTAGGTGTATATTGTTTGACTATATAGTGCTGGTAATTTGTATAAAAAGATGGCGACCACTTCACCTTCTTATGTTTATTTTTTTATCACTTTCTAGAAAGCATTTAAAAAGAAAGAAATAATTGTTTACGTAACTATTGAAACATTAAAAGAAAATAAATTACTTTTGACGAAGAAAATCGAGCACACTTGGAATGCTGAAGATGTGATTAATGAATGCTGCCATATAGGGTATCTTATATATGATCAGCTGGTCTTTCCCATTTGAAAAAGAAACTTTAGCATGCTAGAAATGCCCAGATTTAGAAGATTAAGGGAAGTATCGCCTACAGAAGATAGATAATGATTCTGTACATAACAAAATTAACTTAAAGATGTTGCCGGCGCCGGTATGAGGTGATGATTTGAGATGCTTTATGCTCTTAGATATCTTTTGAAGCACTTGCCACTCAGTGTCTTGCTCATGCATAAGTTCCTAAGGAATGGCAAGATGGATGAATAATTAATTAATAATTAATTAATCACAGGTAAATAAAAATGTAGATCAATATCTGACAGTCAAAGATTTGCTGCATTCCATGGTAGCACCTCATGGGGACGGCATTTACAGATCCTCAAGACGGACAGATCTGTATGTTTGTGACAGAACCGTGATATTTACAAAAATGATTTAGCGGAATTTATGGCGTCATCAGTGTAAATTTCAGAGTCCTAGACATCAGTACAAAACCTCACAGTGCTTATGAATATAAATTCTTCTAGGCCCTCCTCGGTTACCTAACTGAAATTTAATCAAGCTGCATAACACACACTGCCCACTCAGCTCCAAAGACCCTGAAAATCTTGGTTAACTTTCTGCCTTATTTGTTAACAACTCTATCAACTAGGGAAATGAGCAGAGGTATATGGAGAATACTATGCCTAGAAGAATAGAAACAATCAATGCAAGAGGCAATAGGACGTGATATTAGAAACAAGAGTATCAGTTTGCTGAATTCTCACAAATTAGATTATTTGATTGATTTGAGTATAGTTTGCCATTTTATGTTTCTTGGTTAAAACGAGTTAAAACCACCAAATGGCAATATTTTCAAATACATTGATAAAATGTTTCAATACTATATGCATATAAAAGGTAAAAAAGATAATAATAATAATAATAATAATAATAATAATAATAATAATAATAATAATAATAAATGTAATATTGAAAGGATTAAGAAGGGGAAAAACTTAAGAGTTAATTCATCTGGTACAAAAATCAGTGTATTAGATAGAGAGGAAAATTACTTAAATAAGTTTGTCTAGGATAATTAATGATATGCGGGAGAACTTTGTCATTATAGTGGCAAAAAGTATCCAGCAACATTTTTGTCTTCTGTAAAGCAAATTACCTTGGAGATCACAGAAAATATACGTCACAACCGCAGTGTTTTAAACGAGAAGGAAGATACCATAAGCCCTAAGAAAACCGCTTGCTTGGTATGGGATAAAAAGCTAAAATTGCACAAAGAGTCTTGCCATATCTTTGAAATTAGAAGCGAGAAAATAATGGAATAAGACAACTGTGAGGGTTCCATTCCACACTCACTGGTTGCCTTCCCAGAATTGGATGAGCCAGAGAAGCAGTCTCCTAGCTGTGTAGCGATGCAGTAGCCATCTTAACACGGCGCAACACGAAACGAGGAGTCACAGCAGTTCCATGCCGCTGAACCGGGAAGCACTTTACTTGGAAAATACTGCACTGTCTATGTCTGCTACCCGAACCGTTGGCAAAACTGCACCCCAGGCGGCAAGCGGGGAAAAAGATGGAATGGTCGAATACTGGCCAGAATTCTACGCCGAAGAGAACAAATACCGGAGGAAAGGGCAGGAACAGAGCGCGTTCCGGAACAAACAGGTCCGTCGGATGGTGTGGGGAAACTGAGCTGGGAATCAGTACGAGTAATATTGAACTTCCCAAGTAGATTTCCCAATAACTGAGGAAACTTGTATGCAGAACTTCTAGCCAGTCTGCTACTATGCTGTGCAAGTCAAAGACTCAACGAGCTTCTTCAACTACTTTGGTGGGAAGGCATTTCCTCATGCAGATGTTAACATTCTTCATAAGTATAAGCATTTTTCACGGTATTAATAACCGATGCTGCCGGTCAAAAGTCTTCGAGAACATGAAATTAATTCTCAATTATGCTAATTTTTAATATTTAAGACCTTGAAAACACAACTTTTGAAATTCTGTAATCAATGGATATAGAGTTAACTCGTTTTTTCATGCATAACCATTTGAAGTGTACAGGGAAAGCAGGGTCTCGTTGACATTTTATAAGCGTTTCAATAGAAGCATTTTAAATATTTAATTGTGTTATTTAGCAATTTAAGAGACTTAGTAATTGCATATAACTTAGAACTTTAACTATAAAGGTATGCGTAGTGTTGATTACTAATTAAAATTAGTATTGATTAAGATATTGAAATAACAAAATAATAAAAACGAGAATATCCTTATGTCTATAATCATGCTATTCATGGAAAAGTAAACACTTCATGAAAAAAAGTAATGTCAATTATGTGGAAGGTTTGATAAGTCCTTTCCCTATATACACAGTAGGTACTTAAATCTTGAAATTCATTGTACTTCTCAGCAGATGTGGGCAGAGGTCTTAGCACTAAAGACTTGTTAAACAACGTTAGACCAATATTGGTGTGAAATTATTTGTTCTTTGAAGGAAAAGAGACAATATAATGGACATTGTTTTCATATGCATATTTTGACCCGTTAAACTGGCCATGAGAAGACTGGAACCAAATAGTAAATATGTTGAGCCATGATACAACGGTCAAATCTATTTACTCTTCCTTTTAAATTGAGTATAAAATAATAATTAGAGGGGCAAATGGATTTTTTCCCTTTCAATTAAGAACAGCATCAAGGTCTGTATCAGTTTTACTTTAAATACAACTCAGTGCCAGGAGAACTACCTATTGTGTCATGGCAGTAGTGAATATGTATCACTGAAATGAATCTAAAAACAGTGGGCACCTAAGGTTAGCCTGCATTCGGCAATTTTTCACTATGAGAAACAATCCCGGAATAAAACCCCAATTAGAAATTGTGTGTCCATTGATATTTCTATATAACCTTATTAATTCCAGAGATATGTTCACGATAGTCCATCATTACTTTCATGTATGTAATTTAGCATAAGATAATGGGTATAAAAAGTGTTAAATATTGTATAACGTATCACCAATGCTCTTTACCTAAACGCCGAAATACGTTTGGAAGAAAGGCGGGTATTTATTTATTCTTATAGCTCGAGGAAACCTAGAGCTCCAGTCCCGAGTCTGTCCCGAGCGGCAGCGGAGAAAGCCGAAGGTATAGTGACCTCCACAGATATAGGTAGATAATATAACATGCAAGTGCAACGGCATGCTAGCTCAGAGTGTCATGTCATAAAAGGGAAGGTAATGGGTTCGAATCTTCATGTAATTAAATTATATTTTATTTCTTTTCTCTGCTGGAGTTAAAGGAGATTTGCCGCCATTACAATGATTTACCCGCCTACTTAGCAGCACACAATTCTATACCAATTTATATTTACGAAAAAGAGGCGAGCGTAGGCCGTCAGGCCGTAGATTGCCGCAGCAAACCACTGGGCCCACCGGTTTCTAAGATTTACCAGAGGTTAGGTTAAGGTTAGTGTGTGTGTGTGTGAGAGAGAGAGAGAGAATTAATTGCAAATTCCTATAAGACAATGCATGGTAAAAAGTGATAAAAAGAAGTTGAAACATAACTGAAAACCCCCGTTTTGTAATAAGGAACAACATATTGTAGCAAGAAAGTTAAGGAGAACAGCGCATAGATTACGGTACGTTTAACAAAAAAATAATACATGCAATATTTACACTGTAACAAGCACATGCGTTTTTCATTTTGGTCGTGACTTTAGTCTCGCTTCTTCCACTGCCGTTCGGGGCTGAGGAATTCGGCTCTCTTCGCTGACGCCTGGGAGTGGAGCCCAAGGTTTCCTCGAGCTGTAAGGGTAAGTGGTTCTTTTGCATGCATGTGCGTAATTCTCCAACTAACAGCAGTCGTGTGATGATTTCTTTCCTAATGGACGTACAAAAGTTTAACAGTAAGTTTAAGACAGATTCTTTTATTGGCTCTAGAATGTACTGGGCTCCTACCTATCACAATTCCCTATCATAACCAGATAATATACTTGTATAAGATGTGCAGTTTTCTTGTGCGAAAACCTCGAATAATTCAAAAGTGTCATATGTGCTCTGGATTCAAAGGGCAAAACAGTCATCAAATATGTCCATTAATTACTTAACGATAGAGTAAGAACTTTTTGAAGTACATGGCTACAGGCATTTGCCTAATGTAATTCAGAGTTTAGAAAAAGGTATGGAAAAGTAGAAAAAAAATGGAAGAAGTTGACAACTTTGAGGGACAACCTTGAGGGAATTGCAAAAGTCAAAGTCTAATTTATTTTAGGGACAATCCGGATGTGTAAACCCTTGCAACTTTCCGTGCTCCATTGGTTTTAGCTTACGTTGAGCGGCGTTTCTCCGTATGCAAGGATTCCTTGATCTCAAAGCGCCTGCACTTACATCCAAAAACATAAAAAGGTTGTGGTTAATCCAGCGTAACAAATTGATTGAAACCCAGTAAAGGTCACGTTTACTTCCTAAACATTGATTACTTTGTGTTATTTGCACAATATTGAATAAATAATGTTAATGCAATTGGTTTAGACCTGAATAAAGGCATCTTAATAATTTTTAACCTTCCTGTATTAAATTTCAAATTTTTCTTTCTCCTTTCCAACCATTATTTGCGCCTTAAAATTCTTCCTATGGTCATAATATAGCATATTTACAATTGTTACTAACCATAAAAATGTTATATTTCTAGTATATAATGTATATAATGTAACTACAAATTATCCTCAAATTACATTTTTATTTCATTTTAATTGAATTTTGAAACTGTTGCTATAATAGTTTCCAGTTTTCAATAACTGAACTGTAACATAGAATTCGGAATGGGTAGTTATTGTAAATTTTTAACAAAGAATTTTCAATTTGATTACCAGTGTAATATACTAAAACATTGTAACACATAACACAATATAATATTTTGGCAGTTATATATTTTAAGACAAAACGTATGTGGTTTTTAAATTTGCTACATTTTTATGTGAAGTTTAAAGTTTGAGTTCTAAGGTATAACTTAACGCTTTGTTCGGTATTTGTTATTTGGCACCCGTTTAACGTTCTTCTATTTTTGTAATTATCTTGCGTATCGAATTTTATTACACAAATGTATCGGAAAGTGCATTTTGTTGGCTTGAGTTATTATTTTGTACTGTTTCAATGTGATCCATACTTCATTACCTTAAATACATGTTAGGAACATTAGTAATTCTATGAAATTTTACCTATATTTGTGCTGCAGTCACCTTTTAGCTACATTTTATATTGCGCAAATAATTTTAGTTTAATAATTTTAGTACTTTAGGATTCCAAAATAACCAATACCGCTATCTATGTATATCGCATTTTTCTACTTTAAATATTTAATGAGCTTTTGGACATCTGAATATCTGGATCAATGCAATGCAATTAAATATTATATGTATATATACATATATATTCAAAATATATACTTTTACCATAGTTTCAAATAATCAATGTCCTACGAAAAGTTATGAAAGTACTTACTTTCTTAAAACAATACTGCAATGCAACGTTTGCACATTTTGAGATTCTATATGAGGAAGAAAAATTCTGGCGACAAATAACATTTTTATATATCAACTACTTCGCATTACTTCCTTTTGTTATAACGTTCAAACAGAAGATAGAGCTTTGTTAAAGGCTTGATAGTACATTTACAAAAGTTTTACAAGGACTTCTAAATAAATCTAATGAAAATAATATATTAATTTAATGTAAAAAAGAGGATATTTTAATGTTTGCACAAAAGACACTAAGCTTACCTTAGAAAATGATTCAAGAGTCAATACCAGTAAATATTAAATTAGTGAGCAAGAGAAAAACAAAAAGATAAGAACAAGGGAATGCTATGATAACGCTTTTAATTTCATAGTTATAGACGAGCAATATGCAATAAGAATTCATCAAGAAAAGCGTTGATATACATCATGAGGGCACATGCTTTATAGGTAACCAAATTTAAAGCGAGGAAACTTGCAAATTCTAAATATTAGAAGTCTCTCAGCCTCTAAATCAAGAAAGGATTTTTGAAGTTCAGTACTTTGTACATAAGAAAGAATGCGCATAAAGAAACAGAATATGAAAAATTAACTAATCTTAAACAAACACTGTATTTACTCACAGTCACATCTTCGTAAGATGCCTATATATATCTGCTCGATAAGCAGATGGATAAAAAGTTAACTTTGCTAATCAGGAAACGTCTATTCTGAAAACACCATTGTAAAATATGTATTTCTATATTAACTTCACGGGTATATCCAAAAGATAGTTTTCCACCGTGTAATATTCATCTTTTACATAAACGTAGCAAATTTCATTTGTATTTACTCGTTTAATGCAGTGGTTTCTTTTTCGTTGTAGCAAGCCTCTACACTGATCCGCTCAAGATTGATAATGGCCCAAGTTGCCATTGAAGATCGGAAAAAGAAATAAAACACCCACTTTACAAATCAAGTACACACGAGATAAATTATAGCATTAATAGGTGAACATTGAAGAAAAAATAGAAGAATGTGCTAGCGAAAGACACTGAAAATGTTCACCACAAGAGATATGCTATCTAAGCAAACATGTTTTAACTCAGCTTCCGGAAAATTGGCTATTTAATTTCATATTGTGTAATTAATGATCGTGGATTTTATTTTTTAAACTGTGAGTCTACTATTTAACCCTGATAGTTAATCCGTTAATATATCGAGCATTATTGATGAGTAAGAATATATGTATATCTACCTCGTTTTGCCGATCCTAAACCCAAAACGCGGGTTCGAGCCCGGCCAGGATGGATTTTTTCGGGCGTAAAATTCCTAAGTATGGCTTCCTTCGGAAGGGAAGTAAAGCCGCGGGTCCCGTGTCATACATTTGCGGCACGAAAAAGAACCTCAAGCCTGAAAGAGAGGCCTCTGAGCAAAATTTGTCGGCCGTTTCACGCCCTGAGTTGAATGGGACGCTGATGACCTGAGATGTTAAAGAGCGTCCATAAATAAATAAATAAATCAATCAATCGTTTTGCCGATGAGGAACAAGGTCTTCAGTGAAATTTATAAAAAATTTCATCAGAAGTCCTAATTATTCCAAAGCAAATACAGGGTGGTTAGAGATTAAACACCAATAGGAGTTTTAAAATGGAAGAATGACAGATACAAAAAATGAGTTCTATTGCGCATCCCTAATTTGGACTGTCTGTGGAAAGTCATCGAGCAGTTATACGTAATAAAACACTACTTTTAGTAATGAAATCAATTTGACGTTCTGTATATAACACAACAAGTCCTGTACTATCTTCATTAATGAAGTAAATGTAAAGATACTCTGCTCTTGAAATGCTTTGGCAACTGTACAACACCCAGATCAGATCATTCCGATATAAAACCTTAGTCCATACTCAACAAAACAATGACATCTTAGCAAAGAACACACGAGCAGAAATAGTAGAGTGGATACGTTGGCCGGAAAACTTACGGTCTGCTTTTCCTTTGTTCTTAGTCTTCCTTTTTTAATGTGTTTGAAATGTTTACGTGCAGAGCACTTGTTTATCTTGTGGGGTACTGGTATAAATCTAAGGAAAAAGTTGGGATGGAAGTTGGAGGTTTGTTTGTTCTCTCTCGGCGCTCAACTTGAAAAGATCACGCACCTGTCTTTATGAGGCATGGAGAGGCAGCGCAAAACTTTTACGACTTACAAGTTCCATGTCCGGTGTATGAACTTTACAGTCTCTATTGGATGATTATTTCTGAAATCCAATTTCATCTAGGAACTTGAAAATGTCAGCGCTATATCATTACCTATTTCATTAACTATCGTTTGCATTTCTCTTTTCTTGGTTGTTTTTGCTGTAGCAAGTACAGAGGTATCAAGAATTTATTATGAATATGAACTTTATTACTTACAGAGTTCTGGAGAAGAGCACTGAATTCTTCTTTGAGGTTTGAATATGTAAAAACTGTCCAGCGGTTGCAAATACTATCGATCTAAAATTGAATTTACATCTTCATTGTTATTTCAAAGAAAAGTAAATCATGTAATATAATTCACAAATAGTCAATTTATACATAGCCGCACAAATTGCAAAACCGACTGCGCGGAGTCTTTTGGGCGTATTTTAGGGGGACATTCAAAATTTCCACAATAGTAATTATACTTGGTGATTTTTCCTTCGCGGAACGCTCCACATGCACTTGGTTGCAGCTGATTGAGCTCTCGACTGGTTTCCACGCTTGAAAGCCGATCCGGGAGCCGGAGGAGGGTCAGTACGAATTAAGCATTAGGAATGTACGGGCGTGTTCTAGAGTGTGGTATGACAGTGTCTTAAATAATAATTTGGCGCCGTAATAGAGTGATTTATTATGTTAATATGACTCAATTCAAGTATTTTATTCCAAAAATATAATTTATTTACTAATGGTATGTGTATATAGCATTAGCTCGTGATATATTGAGATTATTTCAAGAGAAGTTTCCTGATATGCAAATTGCAAGTCGAAGACAGATTCATATGTTGGTAAAAAAAATTGTGAAACTGGAAGTATTCTTGACAGAAAAGCATACACGACACACAGAAGAAATAGATTACAATGTGCTCTAGAAAGTTGTCCTAAAAGATCACTTAGCAAACGGCAAGTTTGTATTCCTCTGTTTGAACGGCTATAAAGTTATTGTAACAAAAAAAAAAAAACTCTACAAAATGACTGTAGTGCAAGATCCTGCTCCATCAAGGAGTGGATTTTATGAATAGATTTCGAATAGTGTGCATGACTATCATTGTATTTTAATTATTTTTCACTGCCACAGGATGTAAGCCCAATCGCAATTAATAAATACATATATACAGAATGGAGAAATTGACCCATCTAATTTTCTTTCCGGAAGAATCTTGGTTTCACCTATAATGGGTATTAATTCACAAAACAACCAAAACTGGAGTTCAGAAAAATGCAACCTGCTTCACGAGGAATCCCTACATGACAAAATGTTGGGCATATGGTGCGCCATTAGCGGCGAGAGAATAATAGTCCTCCTCTTTTTTTTTTTTTTTTTTTTTTCGTAAATTAACGAGAAAAAATAGGTTCGGAACTTTCCAACGAGATCCTGCAATGGCACATACAGTGTTATCGTTCCGGCCTATTTTATTATCGTTCACCGCGGTACCAGCTTGAACCGACCGATCAGCAGTTAAGCATGTAGCGGTCCCCCGAAAGAAAAATCACCCATTATAATACCATAATATAGTGCACTTTTGGACTACATAACCGACCAGTCCAGCGAAGAGAATCTAAGGAGAGGTCATTGCAGAGTCTAAATATTTTCAAGCTTCCTTTACAACAACATACTCAACTATAATGAAGCTATTGTTTCCCTTACAGCTATCGTTATTTTTTTTTAAATGCAGTTTTACTGAAATGCTTAAGACCATCAGTGTTTTAGAGTTGATTACTTTTTATTTTTCGAGCTATTAATCTGCATATGCGCGTTGATAAATTACTTAATGTCATGGCACATACATCGAATACCCGCCTTTAAAAAAAAAAAAAAAAACAACTTCCAATATACTGCCATATGACCTGTATGCCATTTCAGGTTAAATAACTGTAATTTTCTTTAATGAAATTCTAAATAGAGAACTTTATTTAAATAGATTATTCATTGGTCTTTCTCCTTTCTATATTACATAAAATACGTCTATCATGGCCACACATCTTCAACTTGCCCCTTTGCCCGGTTTTCTCACGATTCCAAAAAAAGTATCTGCTATTACGTCAACAGGAATTTAAATACTTATTAACCTTTAAGGATCCTAAACAATGGACTATCGAAATGGAAACTAATTCTAAAATACCGCCAAGGATGGCCTAGGTCGTTAAGGTGTGGACTGGTGAGCAGGAGGTCTGTAGTTCGATTCCCACCAGGACCGTCCTCTCTGACTGAGGTTTTTTATAGGTTTTCCTCAGTCCTCATACATGGCAAATGACAGGGAGATGCCCTAAACGAGGTCTGGAACACTTCCTTCCATTATAAAAATCCTTTCCCAACTTATCATTTCATTTCATGTTTCATCAGTGATACCTTGTAGTTAAAACGGGCATTAACAGAGCGTTAAACACTACTCAAAAAATTCTAAAATGTATTGCAGTTCATTACTGTGTACATCTCTATAACATTTCTTTTTAACTACTCAATATATGCAAAAAAAAATCATAATAGCTTCTTTAAAAATTATTTCCAGCTCTGATTAGTTTCGTTCAAAGGTTAATTTTTTATTTCTAATAAGTCTTTGTTACACTCATAATAAATGCTAATATAAGCATTTACAACAGAAATTTTCTTCTATCACGATTATTGCTGTGCTAAAATATATTTTATTAATTATATTTTGTACCTCACTCTTGTAACATATGTTCCAAGACAATTTATGAGTGGTTAGTTTCTAAAATTTCTTTTCACTTCAGTTGAAATATTTTTTTTAAAGACAGAGGTTTTACATTTGAAGGGAGTTTTTATTGAGAGTACTTGAAACGTACTTTCCATAGTTTTAATTTCTTGGTGTTTCAACATATTTTATCCCCTTCAGCGTAGAAATATCCAATTTCATTGCCATGTAGTTCGGAAAATGTCAACAAACATTTAGTAAAGAAATATTAGTGGTAAAATTCTTTAATTTCAGTCATCCTGTATTTAAATTGTACTTTTAAAATGTTTTCTATACACTCTTCAGGAACCTGGTACTAGATACACATTCATAATCCATAAGCCATTTCTATTTCAATATACACGATATTTTAAGGCATAGGCTGGAAACCATCACGGTACTATACGCAACAAACTCAGTTTGAATAAATGTACCGTGTTGTACAGTATGATGAACTGGGGCAAAATATTAATTTATATTGCCTGAAAAAGTTTACTCATCATGAAACTGCCATTCGTGTGCTCTGGCTTATACAAAGCTAAATTGAGGCTCACCATTTGTCCAATGACAGTCGAGATAATTTCGTTTTTCTGATCTTTTCCAGCATTCCGCTCGATTTACTCGAAATATTAAATATGAATTTCATAGCTTCAGTGAGCCTCAAACTGGCAGCGTATGCATGTAACATTACTGCCTAGCGTTTTAAACAGATCTGGAGTTGATAAAAACGCAATCAACAGTCTACTGTGGAGCGTTATAAACTGAAAATTATTGCTTTTGTATTCTGAGAGCAGTACCATACAATACAAAGCTAAAATGAACACAAAGGTCTTCTTTGATTGCATTTTATGTATATTTTTGTCATTATTGCATACACTTCCTGTGAATATTCATATTCTTGACATGAACATAACCAATACAGGCTACATTAGAATAGAGATTATTAGATAACTGCAAGAATTTTATAAACCAGGCAGCTACTTAAAATAATAGTTGCTACATTTACTAATTTCATAGCTATATTTTGTGATTTTTATGATATTCCTGAAACAGTTTCATTTAAAAGTAATAGTACAGAATTACAGTTTTATTGCAAATATTTTCATAAAAATGTTTAACAGGCCGTCAAAAAAAAAAAAAGAAGGCACATACTTTAGAACACCTAAACTAATAACTTTATATTACGTAGATAAGATATCCCTTTATCTTAGAACTTCAGGTATAATATTCATCTAAATAAAAAGTGATTTATATCACTTTACAACAAATTATGTTACAATGATAAAGAGTTATTTTTGATCGGCATCCGCAATTGATCAATTTGATCAATTATAGCATGTACACAATATTACTTTTATTTCATTATGAATTTGTGGTACAGTTCGAAGTGATGTCGGCCTGCTGTCACAGATTTCTGACATTCATCTTTTAAAGAAATTTGTAAAAACTGTTTTCCCTTATTGTGTTTTGAATTTGTCTTTACAGCATAGAAATTGTTCCTGTGACTTTATCATTTTTCTTGATATTATAAATACGAAAATCCGTATAAAAATTGTTTTTAGTAGTGCTTAACGCCCGCTTTTACTGCTGAGGCGCCACAGGCGGTGGACACTGATGATGCACGAGATGAAATGATAAATTGGGAAAGGATTTTTTTAAGGATGGAAGCGTTCCAAGCCTAAGTTTGGGGTACCTCCCCGGCATTTGCCATTTATGAGAACAGAGGAAAACCTGAAAAAAAAAAAAAAAAAAAAAAAAACAGTCAGGGAGGACGGTCCTGGCGGGATTCAAGCCGCACATCTCCCGCTCACGAGTCCGTGTCTTAATGACCTCAGTCACCCGTGGCGGTAAAATAAAAAAATAGTTTAGAAATGAGGATCATAATGATTTTTCTCGGACAACACAAAATGTACATTAAATAAATATTTCAAGGTTGATCACAATTTCATTGCCGTCTAAATTGACCACACTCAATAAAGTGGTTAGGGAAAATGAAATGCTACAGTCAAGCAATGAGTATTACATATGAAAATAAAGAATAAAGGAGACTAAAATGCGAATATGAAAATGACATTTCATTTCCAGTGCGTAAATGAATAGCAATGGGTAAAATAGCTAATTGATTTCTTTAGACACAAGAGTTTTAAAGACGCGTCTTAGGCATTAACAACTGGGCGAATTACAACTTAATAGATTGCCGTGGAAAAAATATGTGTAACCACATCTACCAACGTGGACATTACAATGTTTCTAGTGTGTTCCAGACAACTGCAACGCTCTATAATTATGGGAACTGAGGGGTAAATGGTACATAGGTATTGTGAGGGAGATTCACCATCTCTTAAAATTATCAAACCGAGCAGCTGCAAAAAAAAAAAAAAAAAAAAAAAAAAAAAAAAAAAAAAAAAAAAATCCATTGATTTAAAAATATAAAAATAAATGCATTAAGCATCTATCATTAAGCAACAGGATTGAAGAAGAATAAAACAACTATTAAGTGAACAGATAAAATGTCAATCCTATGTTTATGTATAATAATAAGAACTTTGTATCCATGAAATTAACTGATTAATAAAAGGTAACACCGCAGAAATGAGATCCTGTAAATAAGATAGGAAGGCCTGGTTTCCGCTTAGCCTGAGAGTGGCACTTTAAAAACCACGAATGATAAAACAAACACATACAAGTGCTTGACTAATCAAGTAGGAAGGTTTCCGTAGTAATTTTTAATAAATAAGCAGCTGTGTTACATTCAGAGAATGCCAATTAGCAATGATAAATATTGATATTGCCATTTAATGCATTAATAATGTAATTTAAATCTAGTTCGGAGATAAATTTAGTACTCATTAAACCGGCAGATCTATGTTTCATGGGTTACTGTAATTCTAGAGGTGCTAAAAAGGAAACATTAGAGCAAACTTTAAGATAAATAAAGTTCATTTTAAGTGTAACAATCACTTCCTTACATAAAATTCTAAACAAAAAGAGACATATTTTAAACCCCATTCTTATCAAAATGGTGAATTATTCACACTAAAATTTGCAGATTGTGTATGTTATACGACATTTGGTCTATTTACAATAAAGTTAGCTTAAAAGTATGGCAATATTCATGGTTTTATACTTTCAACGATGTTTCACTATATTTAGTAGCTGATTAGCCCATATGCTATGTTTATATCAATTTTACTATAAAACTACATATGCAAGGTGACATGAAAATTAAATTATGCTAAATTAGCTCATGAATAGCTAATGAAGTCGTTCAAAATTCAACGGTACAGTTGAAACAGATCACGGGTTTCAGCTATTCCCGTGCATTTCAAGCCTATATCATCGGCCGGCATGAAAAGAACACGAGTTTCACTGTCCACATGTAAGGTATTCAAATGTTTTGAAATACTCCTGCAGCCACCAGCGTCAATTGCGCCGCAGTGTATTCTGCACACAACTATTATGGCATGGGGATTGCTTATGTTGTAAGCTCCGTGCTGCCACTATATTGTTACAGAAACCGTGTAACGGCATGAGTGAGACAGTTTCATCACCATAAAAAGAAGTACTCTAAGAAACGGATTCCATATAAACGTAAGACACAGCAGTATGCCTGGTGATGAGTGTATTACGTCAAATGGGAAACATGTAGATGCCAACTCGGTATATATATATATATATATAAAGTTTACTGATGCAGATCTCTGTATACAAAATAGCAATGTTATGCTATTTACCACATCATATCAATATCTTCAAAAGGTAAAATGCTAATAGTATGTCGTATATAAAATATGAAAGCGTGTTGTGGGGTGGTTTTCGTCGGGGTCTCCGACAATGTTCATTTGGTTCTTGAAGTCAGCTGATATGCGTGGCTGTAGCAAATAACCCATGCTTTCAAAGTTATCTGCATCTCAGGGTAGTCGCTGTTTCGTTGTGCCTTCACACAACAGAAGGGAATCGGAAGTTCACTCACAACAAAACCAAAAAGGTATGTTATTCCAGGACGTTTTGTTGCGTTCTTCGGCATTGTAATAATGCTGTTGTTTTGGACTGGGTATGAATGTAACGGGACCTTCACATAGAAGCTAATGTGGTTCTAGGTACCAGCAAACTGGTGATTACTGATGACCGCGCACTTCCGGGTGTTGGAAACAATCCCCTAATCGCCGTATTAACACTTTCCGGCGATACTTCTATAAGCATTGAATTTATCATACGCGTACCTCTGGCGAATAAAGCTTGCGATTACTTATAACTTGGTATGTACTAGAAGATTAAGTATACGTATCACGTGACTATGCTTTCAACTTGGGTCATATAAAAGCTACACGTCTGAATGCCTAACTTCCTACTCCAAATGCCGAATTTGAATGTTAACTGCCTGAATAGAAGCGTCTATGCCTGAAAGACATTGCCTACTGCCTGAATGAGAGTGTTGACTTTCTGAGAGTGCCCGCAACATAGCGGAAACTGCCCCGAAACATTATTTTTAAAACTATAACTAAGGGAATTAAGAGAGGGGCGTGGATTAAGGAGGTGCCGCTTTTGCAAGTTCTTAGTGGCGGGGCATGAATGCTGTCAGTAATACTGCGAGCAGGTAAAGTAAGGTGCAGGTAAAGTAAGGCGCCGAGAGACATGAATAGGGGGAATAAAGGAAAGGTTGTATGGAGTAAATGAGGATATTTTTAATCATCATTTATTTAGCTTGTTGGTTTTTCCTTTTGGTAACTGGGGTTTTAGAAGATATGCTCGGAGGAAGTCTATCAAAGTCTTAGATATAGAAACTAGGCGAATTGCTTCTTTTTATACAGAAGTACGGGGGGGAGGGTCCATAGAAGTACGATCATGAATACAGTAACGCTTTAAAAGTTTAAAACACCGACACTTGATTGGTCGTTTCCCCATAAAAAGTTCTAGAAAAACGCGAAAATTCAGCCTGCTGACGCTCGACAGGTAAAAACCAAGCATGCCCACGACACAGAAAAACATCAGGTCTGGCTCTTCCCTTTCACTTTTACTCTCACATAATATGGGAAGCCTCCCATTGCCCCAGCTATTTACATTCATAGTCCAATTCACATACAGAACGTTTATCTAATTACCCTTACTATTTACGTATTTAATACAATATCACATGTCAAGGCAGAAAACGATAAAACAGATGTGACATAAGCTCATACAAAGTCGAGGAGCCGTTGAAAAATACTACTTAAAATAATATATGCCTAATATTGTTACGGTATAGACTTGTTTTGCAGCCGTGATAACGAATGTGTTGCATGTCGTTTGACATTCTGACCCTTATCGCGGAAAAACGATTCAGATGTCTGATGCGGCATTTAAAACAAAAGAATACCAACCCGGTGGCAAGAGGAGTAGACGCAAGAAACATTTCAGAATCTCTGATCAAATCACAGAATAGATCGATGTTTATACATGCTCTTTCCCTTTCAGGATATCATGTTGTTTGTGTTCTGCCAATATCAAGTGTTATTATCTGTCACCAAATTTGTCTATTGGAAATGCGGCTCCTTTATCTTCAACAGTTTGAATAGTATAATATGGTTAAAGATAACACGGTAAGCATGACTTCTACAGACATTGCCATTTTTAATGTCTTTTTTATTATGAACGCTTTTTAACATCTCTGGTCATCAGCGTCCCATTCAATTCAGCGCGTGAAAGGCCGATAAATTTTGCTCAGAGGCCTCTTTATTCAGGCTTGAGGTTCTTTTTAGTGCCGCAAATCTACGACATGGGACCCATGGCTTTCCTTTCGAAGGAAGCCATACTTAGGATTTTTAGCATGAAAAAAATCTATCAATCCTGGCCCGGGTTGAGCCTGTAATCCTGGGCTTAGGAGGCAAGTAGGTTACCACTACACCGCTAGGACCGACTTCTACAGAGAGAAATTTTGTAATACACATTAACATGTCATTTGGATTTTCCGCGCTCTGATACATATGTAAAGTACGAAACATTAAGTGCCAGCAACAGTAATGAGCCTTATACCGTTGTTCTTTAATAAAATAAAAAAAAACTGAAGATGGAGCGTAGTTTCCATCTGTAAAAGTGAACTTTTTAAATTTCCTAAAAGAATCAAAAGAAGAAAACAAGGACTTGTGCAAAACACACACAAATATAATTTATTTTTGCAATGTTCCCTACCCAAGCTGAGAGTAGATGCTTGTATATATTTTATTTCACGCAACTCTGAGTATATATATGATACACACACACACACACAAAATGATCAATTTATGCTTTCGCCGAAAATGATGACGCGAAAGGAGTGAAGTTGTTTAATGCGTGGATTGTTATATCATGAACTATGTGGACAAAAATGTAGTAACTCTTTACACATTTACCGATAACTGAATAATAGCATTACTCTGAGTCACTTTCTCGTTATGTGTCATCAAGTGAAGACGTTTAAAAGAAATTTGTCACATATTCCGAGAACCAAGCTACTCGTATTTCCCTTTCGACTAGGACTTCGCCATTAAAGAGAAAGTAACACGACAGTGATATATTTTGGTGAATTGATGTAATGTGCACAGCATCGCATATTCTTTCTTTCAAGTCGTCCGTATGACCTATCTTGATTTTAAGGACTACCGTATTCCTTTCAGCATTATATACTACAGGAAACTTTCAAGATAAAAAAAAAAAAGATTAAAATTTGCAAACTCCAAGTACAAAAAATTTCAGTATTAACAAGGATTTGCTGGGTAAGTCCTTAACGGAAATTTCAAATTACACCAGGTTTAGCTTTAAAAAACAAAATTATTCATAGCCAGATATATCCAAAATCACACCTCTGATTAAAACAATTGTCTCATTGCTGAACTCAAGTTGAAATATACGCCAAATTTAAATGTTTTCTTCCAAAATCTCTGGCCAACAAGGATTTGCGCTGAAAAATGTTGAATCAGAAGAATCACAATAATATGAGTACAAAACAAACAGCTTATTCGATAGTGACTTAAACAGAATGCATCATCGTGGAAGTTTTGGTCAATTGGACTCAATCTTATATTGGATCTGTATTCAATTTACAACATACATTAACAATAATGTATTGTGATATTTGTTTAAAATAGTAATACTATCTTGCTTTGAATTCCGGTCAGACATAAAATGACACGAGATTAACTGCATATAATTGCCGTGGATGAAAAGATAAATGCTTTCAAGAAATGTAAACAAACATGCTTATTACACCATACACAATAACCAAGTTAGAGGGGTTTACCATAAGCTTTATAATTTCGAAAATATTCAGTTTTTCCTGTTCCTTGTGAAATTTGGTTTTCTTGACTCATACGTGTATGTATATATATATATATATATATATATATATATATATATATATGTATGTATATATGTGTGTGTGTGTATGCACATATAAAAACAATAACTAGAAAAACAGAAAAGGATAAAACACTTAGAAAGAAAGTCTTCTTGCCATGGAAGAACCCAAGCATTCGAAATATAGTGATCACTAATCTGTGATTTTTTCTTAGTGATTTATACTTTTCTGCTTTTATAGTTATTGTTGTTTAGTTACATTGATATTAGTATTATATTATTTTACATTTATATATAAATATCAACAAATATAGATATATATTATACCCTTAAATTTCATTCTTACGTTGAAAGATTAGACAGTCAAAAACTATAAAGTTTTCAAAGTAGGTAACTTTCATTGTTCACATTCTGTTTATTTTTCATACAATCCTTAAAATGTGGACACTGGCTTATTACACAATAAACATAACATTTGCATCAGCATGAAGAGTTTGTTTATTTCTGATAGTTGTCGTCAAATTGCAGATATTTTATTGTAAATAAAATTATATTTTACTAATTTATATTTGTAAAAAGAAATGGCGTTACCTCTGCAAATTCGTACCAAGCTTAGTCAATGTTATTTTGTGCTTAGGAATATTTTCAGCAGCCTTTCGGAGATTAAGTAATCAAAACAATTTAAAGAACTTACACAGTTTGATAGAAGTCTGTAACATCACCAGATATGAACTCTGCAGATTAAAGATAGTGGGCTATCTGAATGAAAAGTCTTATTAGGTAAAATTATGAACATTATGAAAATCTTATAGTTATTCAAAACACGAATTCAAGAGTTTCTGCACAGTATTTATTAATACGTCAGTATAAGAATCTGTAACATTGTGTACAAGAAAAATATTTATTTTTGTTAAAACCTTATTTTAATTTCATTGCTTCTATCTAAAAGTCAAGTATATACGTCTATATGTGGGGTATCTTGCTTAAAACACCAATAAAAGAAATAGCCATGACTTGAAATGTATACGCCAAAGAGAGTTTTGATTAAAAAACGTCGTTTTTCATGAGGAAAAATTAGACGAAACTAGCATAATTGTGAAACTTCGGCAACAAAAGGTAATAGCACTCCCAAAATTAGCTAAAATTATGATTTTGGTATGGAAAAAAATTTTCCAATGAAATAAGAAACATTACTTTAACCGAACGTAATTGTGTCAATCACAAAGTACTTTTCCGATATATGGAGCTATATCCGCTTTGCGGAGTTAAATCCACAACCCCAGCATTTTTTATACGGCAAGTCATTTTAGAAAGAGAAGTTTGTCACTTACTATCAGGGACATAAAATACCTTGCAGCGAACAACTTTATAACTAAAGTCCGGTATAAAAGAAATATATTATATTTTGACAGTAGTTCTTTTTTTTACATGCATTCTTCTATTTCTGTCAAGTTTCTCTCGTTTATTATTTTTTTCTTTTTAAATGTTTGCTTTAATGAATATCCTAATCGACGACTTTTTGTATATATTGTATGAATTATACTCATCATATTTTTATTATTTTTGATTTATAGTACAATTTATGCTTTTGTTATTTTCGTGTCATTTTCTTGCTCGTATATCTAACGATACATGTAAATTATACTTTAATAATTAATTGGTAATATGTATTGTTTATATAAGTGGTGTGAAAATTCATGAGTTATGAAATAAATGAAGCGACTATTTATAATGTCCTGCTGTGAGCGTATATGGCTACCCAAAGTGCTGAAATAAATATGTTGTATCATACATTGTATTCATTTTTCAAAGTGATCCCAATAAAATTGCATTTTAAAATTACTTATAACACATGCTGTTTTAATACAGCACATCTCTCTGAATGTTCAACATTTAATTTAATTTCTATGTTGAAACGTTCAAGAAAAGCATTATATCGCTGAATTAACATTTTCATCCTTAACGAAAATAACAATTGTAATTAAGTAGAATGAAAGATGCATTATTGACAGCGTGACGTTCATAGTTCCTTCTTCTACCACTATGATAAAATAATGCTGCTTGTTCGACTCTTATTTAGCACTGAGATGGGATGTAATTATATAGTGTGCATACTGTCTATGATATATTCTTATAGGCTATAAATAAAATACATATAAACCAAACACATTTAATATTGAGCATCAGCATATGCAACTTTAAAGGTATTGGCACATAAATTAAATATTTCACTTTTTAGCATACACTAGTAGTAGTAATGTACGTTTTATTGAACCAATTTTATAATACATTCAAATGAATACAATTGTCGCTCGGGCCTTATGTCTGTACATGCTAATTTCGTCCTTACAACAATCAAAATGGTCATACACCTACATACACACATACCCACATAAATACAAATCTACATTCATACATACAAATATACAAATACTTCGATATATTTACGTTTTCTATTAATAATTTTATATACAAATATATAAACATGAATGGAGCCCTTACTCTTGAGCTCCCTTCCACTTACACCCCCTGTTCAATTTCCCCTCTCTTCATTATGGCCATTAACCGTCTTTGTCGTGTGTTCTCTGGAAATATTCCCAAATATCTCTCGTGCAGCAGCACCTCCCGACAAATGTTCAAATTTCTATTGACATTCAAAAATAGCGCCGATAAATGCTCATTTCTTAAAATCTCCGTTTCCCTACATTCTGCCAAAATATGCATCCAGGTATCGCTTTCTCCCCACAATGGGCAAAGTCTTTCCCCAAGAGCAATAACTGTTTTGTTTCCCTTCCAAGCCCCTAATTTAAACCACATGAGACCACTTCTTTCTTCTCTGCCACAGATATACAAAAACTCCCCCTTCCCCACACCGGATGTATTTGAGCCTGCAGGTTAAGCGACACTTTTTCTGCGCATTGATACTCAATATTTTGCCTATCTAATCTCGCAAACGTCTTTTAACTATTTTCCAACTATTTCGCATAATGTCCTCTCCTCTTAACCAAATATAACCCAAACCCATTTTGTCTAAGCCTTTCTTATTTTGATGATCATCTCGTATCCCTCCCTTGCCTTATTTGCTCCCTTAGACAGACTGCTCGAAGAAGAGCTTGATTCCCCCGTTTTATCCTTAACCAGTGTTTAATTATTCTTATTTTTAAATTCACACTTTCGTTAGAAATATCAAACACTTTAAGAGTCCTACAATTTGCTGTATCCCTCCCTACTTGTGGCAACCGTTTTAAAACTGCGTTTGTACCTGATAACATTCACTAAATTTAAACAACAAATAATGTACTTTTTGCCTAATTAAACATAAAAAAACTAAATATTTTAACAACAACTGAATGCAAACTCTTCAAACTTTATTTACATACTGTTGAATACAATACATTTTATGTACCATATAGGAACTGAAAGTAAATATTAGGCAAAACATAGAGAAGACAACAAAACTCTGTTTATCATTATTTTAAATAATAACTATTGCATCACAATTTAATGTTCAGTTTTCAAGGCAATTAGAAGCGAAACTGTGATATATTGACCGTCATTGAAAACTTGCAGAAGCACAGTTAAGAGATACGTTCCTTGTCAATAAGCTTCGTACTATTTGAAACGAAGGATTTAACACATTTGCATATATTCTATCTCGAGTATAATGCACGTTCTCGTGGAGAAGACACAAAGAACAAAATTCTGCTTAGCGTGGAAATATCCATTTAAGATATCGTATTATGTCATTATTTCCTTTATAGAAAACCCCGTCATATACACGAGCAAGTATCTTCAGTAAACTGCTCCAAAATGGGTTCTTAATTACTTTCAGAGTGAGAAAGACAAGCTTTGCTTTCTACTGCTGCATATTCATAAAGAGTATGCTGTGTATGGAGCTTCAGTCCCATTTTCGCATCTAAGGCGGTGCAAAATTATATAATAACAGTAATACACCCTAAATAGAAATGTCTATTAAAAACCAATAAACTCACACTAAAAGGGGGGGGGGGATAGAACAGCTAATTGAAAACACTGGATGCTTGCGGGGGGAATGGTATTTTATTGGAACGATAGATAGGAAATATAATACTGATGAGACCATTATTACTACCTACGTTTACCCTTACCCTTATTCAGATGTACCTAGGTATTGAAATAATCTTTATGATGTGAAGTATTAATGTGAACGTAAGTTCGCTTATTAGAACATTTGTATACACAAAATATCAGTGTGTGACTGGGTGTCGTTTTAAAAACTATAATCATGAAACCTTTAATTCTTAAAGGGAAATTTTGGGTGTAATTGGAAGAAAGTACTTTTAAAATTTTTATTCCATAATAAGCAATTGCTGAAAAAGTTAATACATATCTGTTAAGATACTTTTAGAATGTTTAATGCTGTTTTAAAGCATAGTTGCACTTGCCAATTTTTAAAGCTTGATTACACCGAATTACTTGAAAAGGCATAGTAACTTAATAACCCTAAACCCTTGAGCAATTTAAGTTCAAAAATACTCGCAGCATGAGACCTATTGAGAGATTATTTAAGATACGAGTATATGACCTGTATTGTCATCAGATTTGAATGGATAGGTAGGAATGAGGAGAACATTTCGATACTTCGGCCTTGCTCAAAGATCAATGGGAGACCAACGGAAAGAAGGGTTGATGTGAGGGAGATACAGGGGGGCCAGGAATCATGTACGTGAGGGACGAACATAGTAGAAGGGTTCCTTAACATTGTTTGCAGATAGAATCCCGTACACCGATGCAGCCCCGTCCCTCTAAAGGACCGCTTCCATACCAGAAGCAAGGAACAAAAACCTTTACAAAGCGCAAGCTACCGTATCACCGCACCAGTCCACCTCGCCTGGCACTTTCGACCCTATAACAGAACCGACGGATTGAAATGAGCGGATATTTCATGGAAAGGAAAGATCAATCTAGCATTCTTCTAAGCGACCCGGGAAAACCACAAAAATACCCAAAGTCAGGGTGGCCAACCCTGAGGTTACCGCCTGAGTCACCCCGCTCGATTTGTATTACCATGGTTCATTGTTAAAATTGAGACTCGTTATTTCATAAAATGTGCAAACTTATTTCTTTTTTTATGTTGAATAATATATTATTTCGCATTACTATACTAGACATGGAATAAATATACAAATTTTGGATCAGCTATACTTTTTCATAAACCATTAATTTTGAACTAAATATCCAGTTTAATTTCTCATTAAAATAAAGAAGATGGCCCAGACTATGCAGCAAGATGTTTCCAAGTTACTAGAACTTTAAAACAGAGCTGCTGCTGTAGATCTCCTATCGGATACTTTAACGCTTAACATTTCGGAATCTTGTATTTCTGTATAAATGTTAAATTTTCTCAGGCACTATAAAATTTTGCCAAATCAAATTTTGACACATGTTCAGCTTTATACTCTATATATAACTGTACTAGCATTATAAGAATTACTTCATTGTATTTCGTTTTAATAGAAAATAAATTCGGTATTTTGATTAAAAATAGGGGTTTCAGATAATAAAAATGATAACTCATTTAACAATGTGATACTTGTTATTATTGTAGAACAGCATTTACAGAGTAGTGTGTAATATATATTTACTCAGATAATGAATCAAAAATTAATAGTTCAACATTGGTAGCATAAAATATTTCATATTTCCTTGAGAAAACCAGTGTTATGTTAAATGAGTCTAAAGATACTAACTCTGGCGAATATACTGAAAATATCTCACATACTTATCATGCCATAAGCACATTTTGAATCACAGTATCAGGTGTAAACAAAATGCAAATGATACGTGTAACTATTACAATAGATGAGCATTGTCGAAGATGTATATATCCAGTCCATTTCAGTTTTCTACGTTGTGGAACTTCGGGGACGAGGAGAATTCCAAAATTGTATTGGCCTGCCTTAAGCGGTCTTGTCAGTAATAAGGCCTGCGGTATTTGCATATTTACTAACAACGGACAAAATCTTCTTTTCACTAGGAGTTGTGTAATTCCATAAAAATCCATGTTAAAGAAATATTTTTTAGTATTAAAGAGATTGACTGTTTAATAGCCAATAACTGCAACTAAAACCTTTTAAATGCCCATTGGTCTCTCAGCAGCTTGACTAGGGAACCTATGTTTAGCTGTGACTTAAAGATGCCAAAATCTTAACTGGCTGCAATTTTCGAGTGTTAACTGAGAAAACTGTAAAAACAATTATGCTATTGCTAATTCAGTGGTTGTCACCACAGCTGTAAACTGTCATTCAAATGTTTAGGCAGACTGTAAAAGGAACCAAAAATTAGAACCAAAAATATAAAAGACAAATCCTGGCCGTAGGTTTTATAAGTGTTAACAGCGCTGATCATGACAGAAACGGATACTTTTTTGTCAAATAACGATACAATTCAGATTTTGAACAATAACCGCATGTAAAGTACAAAACAAATTATTTATATCACATGCCTACGCTTTAATACTTTAAAATTAAACCATTTATCCATTGCGTAATACTTTTGTGTACAAATTATATATCAACCAGATGTAGTGAAACAATGAATAATTGCAAAATCAAATTAAAGAAATTGTGCTGGGATTAAACTGTTTGAATGTCAGGAAACGTTTAAAAACACGCGGTTAACAGAACGCAAGCTGACAAAGAAGTGTAAGGGAGTTCATCTCGAAATTTTACCTCCAACTTTACACATATTCAGATACTGACTGGATATAGGTTAGGTATATTATTGGCAAAATATTAGCTGCTCATAGGATTTATTTTTTACTACTGGGGCATCACAGGCGGTGGTCACTGATGATACATGAGATGAAATTATAAATTGGGAAGGTATTTTTTAAGGAAGGAAACGTTCCAGACCTAAGTTTAGGGTACCTCCCCGGCATTAGGCATTTATGAGAACTGAGGAAAACCTGAAAATATTCTCAGTCTGGGAGGACGGTCCTGGTGGAATTCGAATCCCAGATCTCCCGCTCAAGAGTCCGAGCGTTAACGATCTCGGCCACCCGTGGCGGTGCTCATAGGAATAAAACTACTGTGAAATTAAAGCTGAAAACCATTTTGTGAAAAAGTCTCACTACCCACCACTCTCCTCACAAACAGCACCAGGCTGTGCGTAGCTGGTGATGGCCACAAAGAACGGGAAAGAGGGATGAGAAAATATGAGCTGCTATCTAAATGGAACATTCTAAGTAAGTTTCCACACTATCTTTATTCATATCAGCAGCTAATATTTTGCACTCACATATCACATATTAATATATAACTATGTATAAATTTTTAGATAAGGTTTGGAGATGACTTCCCCATCAGTTTCCTTATAAGCATCAAATTTAGAGAAAATATGAGGGACCTGTGAGCTGATATGTTAGGAAGGGTAGCGTTAAACGCGGAAGAAAGTGAACAAACAGTATCCAGCGTATATGAATGAACTCTACCTAAATGTAATACTGCATTAGGTAAGAATGAAAGTGAAATGGTCATAACGAAAGAGTGAACACCGATGAGAATAAATTTTCCTTTCAAGAACAAGTGCATCACTCAAACTGCCGTCATAATTAACATTAATAAGAAAATAAGCGATGAAGTTTAAACTTTTCCGCTGAAAGATAATGCAAAACGAAAAACAAACAATGTCATTCATTAGAAGCCATAGCTGGTTACTAATACTGTTCAGTGGATTCTTTAAATAAGGCTTGTAATTGTACAGATACTACTTATGTTGTTACTGACAAAAAGAACCAACCATAAATTTATTTCACTCAGCAAGACTAAAGTATGGAAAGGCAGAAGGAAGTTGTTCTATATAATTTTGATGTATATGGTGGAACACAATGTAAAAATCCAGACAGCATGAGTGGCGCCGCATCGTGATATCACATGCAATTCAATTATTCTACCGAGACTCAATTATTCTCATAAGTATCAAACGCTTCATATCGAAACCTAACTTGAAAGTTTGTAGCAAATAGCATCGTCCAAGGATAAAAAATGGGCTGCCATTCCGATGTAAAATTGTACCTGAATTCTCATTGAATAATCCGTTGGATCAACTAACAAGTGAAATGGACTCCCACTGTGTTAAACACTCCTAGTTTGCACCGAAAGACACTACACAACAAACAACAATATGCAACTGTTTCCTAGAGAGGCATAATATTGTTTAAACATATTCCTAGTGCTAAAAACCAGAAATTAGTGATAGATCTCTATTAAATGCGCTTGGTGTGACTACATCGTTCCAATTACTCCGCCAACACAGTTACTTTTGTTTCACATACATGACTTTCAATGAAGGTAGAAAATACCTTATGGCAACTGACATTTTTCTGCTTGGTAACTTCTCCTGGGCTCTCAATCTACAAAACAAACTTGAATTTCTTGCCTTGTAAATCAAAATTGAATTTCATCTTTACAGTGGGAACAAAATGATCAAAAATTTTTGATATGGTGTTAATATTTCTTATACTAGAGAGTGTCTAGGATTAATTTGTTATTTTAATCTAATTATATAATATATTTAGCCCAGAGTCGATTATTTTTTGGAGGAGATGATATCACTATAAACTTATTTTGTATAACTCTTGTATCTATTGTGTAGAACATGTGACTAGAGAAAAAGAGGAAGTTTTTCAAATGTTTATATTCATATTTAATAATATTTTATAATGTGTTTGTGTAGCTAAGCACATCCTTTTTAGTAATGATAACCGTAATCGCTAGTGACCTAATAAGTAAATAAACGTACTTTTAAATTAACTAAACAAATAATATCTTCTGACAAAATAGCCTCATCACATAAACAAGAGTAGGCAACAGACCAGAGAAGAGCCTTTACCATTAATTTGAATTGCAGCAATTAATGAATGTCTGATACGCTTTGAAACCGTAAATGTCATATTAAATGACGTTGAATATGTGTGCTTTTTTCTCCGAATCAAAGGTGAAGCTGCAATTAAAAAGAATGTGAATGCACAGCACAACGCAATTTACAGAGTTCGTTTATTTTCCCTGTGTAAAAATGGAATTAAATAATGTTGAAATTATGGTACATTTATGTAGCGTAAACGTAAATGGAATAAAACCATCTCTTTTTTTTTTTTCTTCCAATTTTGCTCTTTGACCGAGATGAGCACTTTTTGAATTAAATTACTTAGATTCACATTTCATAACAGTGATTTTGCATAGGTTTACTAGCATACCTCTGCGAATGTAAATAACAGTAACTGCTGAATCTTTCTCACATACTGTATGAAACACGAACTTTGTTGACCGGTTAACATACTGGCAAAAAAGAAAGTTATTTCAGCACCTATATATTTTCGTTGAAAAGCTCAAAACCCCTATTGTAATATATTGGGAACTATATTTTTAAGTTTTGTAACCTAGCCGTAGCCCTTAATGTATACCTACATATAGACATATAATTATGCGCAGAGGTAATGAACAAAACCGAAATATTTTCACTGTATATAGAGGGGTCTTAAGAAAGTAATTTCAGATAGGAAACCTAGGGAATCTATTAAGTACTTAAACAGTGTTGACAAATTCATACAAATGTTAAATAGTGTTCAAAGTGTTATTAGAGTGGCTTCCCGCTGGTTAATAATCGAAATATACATTGTTGTAATAATCAATGAACAGCATTTCACAATTTAGCGTTAAAATAATATTACATTTTCATTCTAAACAGATGATTACCTTGCACTGATATGCTAATAAAAATTCAATTGTTAGAAACAAAGTTACTGTTCCAACTTTTTTCCTTTGTTTAGAGGCATCTATCAGTTGTTTCACGTAACAGGCGTTTGTTTTGTAACCGAAATATTAAGACAAAATAGCTTATCAATACATGATAAACTGAAGAAATTCAGAAAGGTTACAATTGTTTTGCACCCTAAGACAGCCGATCGCAGAACTCGTTGCTGACCAACTTTTCCTCCATGAGACTTTGTCCAGGGCTTTCCGCTGAGTTTTGGAAGCTAAAAGCTTGCCAGGACTAGTGAAGGAGAATTAAAGGTAGACGCCGATGAAAAATAACGCCGCGTTGTTCTACTGATTAGCGTAGTTTATTATACTACCCGTGCGTACATTGGTTTCTCGCGTCTGACTACTGTGAGACGATAGTTTGGCAGACACGTGTTCCTGTTATGTTCGGCTAGTTAAAGGCTGCATATTAAGAAATGACTTGTTGTGAGGTTGTAATGTTGCACTATTATTCTATCGGACAGCTCGATTATTGATTGCTCTTCGTGTTTCGGCGTGACTGGTGTTGAATCCGCCACACTTCCACTGACGCTGATGACAAGAAGATGAAGATTCTTAGACTAGCCGAAACTGCCGGGCAACATATCAGCCGCACGAGCTGGTACACTGATGATATACAACGACAGCCCTGCCATATGGAATACACTTAATAAAAACTGACGCTATGACAGCACAACACAAACCAGTTTTATGCTGGACTTTACCATAGGCTACTACTGATGTCATAGAGATCTCCTGCTATTCGCAAATAATTTTGCCGAAAGTATAACTTCGCCTTTCGCTCCCAGTTTAACTTGAACAGCTAGCTCCGTTAATGTCGTCGATTGCTAACAGTCCACCTATCGCTTTCCTCAACGAAAACTATCTGGCTTCTATGCCTGAGGCGTAACCATCCCCTCATTCACTGCATTCCTGAAAGAATTAGTATTGTTCGAACACCAAACTGCTGGCCTTACCGTGGTCTGAGAAAGACTCTAGTTCTTCCTTAACATTTGCTACACTATTACATATTATTACTTAAACATTACTGAAATTACACATTTGATACATTATGATCCTTTTTAAACGCAATACAATCTTAGTTCTACATATACGGACAGGTCATCGAAATCTCTTCAATGAGAAAGGCACAACAAATCTGCAAGTAATTACATAATTGTTGATTTTAAATTACGCATGTTAATTACCTCCATTACTCTATAACTGGAGGGCAGCCAGGAACAGCTACACAATGTATGAATTAGGAAAAGCGAGAATAACCCTTGTTGAGTTCCAATAAAAAATGTCAAGAAATTCCAAGGTAATGTGTAGTAAGCAGGCATCTCAGAGAAATTTCTTATCACGTTTTTACTGAAGCCTTCGGAATCGTGCCGTGCTGTAACTGCAATTAGTTTTACAAATCAATAATGTAAACTCACAAACGAATGCTGCTCGCCCACAATGAAAATGACCTACTGTATCGATTCGCTTACCCAATTTAAAACTTTTATAAAAGTCTTCTAGAAGCGCGTGGACGTATTGTTAGTCATAGAGAATTTCCTTTATTATATCAATTACGCCGCAAAACCTTTCTTTGCTTCTTATTTCCTCCAAAGAAATAGAGTATACAAATAAAAGCATGTAAGGAAGAGGCGAGTCACTTATAAAACCGTAGAATTTCCCTTTATACTAACAATATTTCAATATTGTGGGAGAAAAATGCTCATAAGTAAAATGTTTAGTAAATGTATTCGGAAGGGGCTGTTCATATATGGGTAATAAATGAACGCACTACATTTAACTTTTGATATTAAAGAGGAAAAATGCAATGGATATAAATAATAATGCCCCGAGATTTTTTTCTGTTCAAAATAAGGTCCGACCTTTACTCAATCCTTTGTATAGAATCTACCGGTCGCCAGTGCCCGATCCTTTTGCTTTGAAATGTCTGCATTCTGCTCCCTGCCCACCCTCGCACGTCACGCCTTTCTTTGTGTGTTTTGGTCACAAAAGGATGAGGCTCTCCTGGTTTTTCCATAAACCATAGCATGGTATGTCATAAAAGGATATAGGCGGAGGTAGCGTATCTAAGGTAGTACTGACAAATTTATGTCACTTCACTGAGCGGGAAAACGGAGAATTTGTGACAAAGAGCTCTCTCCCCGAATCGATACATCGGGGGGCTCTGGGCTGAAGTAGAGGAAGAGAGAGAGAGAGAGATAGCCGGTGCACTCCCTCAGTTGTTTTCTTTTATCTTTCCTTATGCTATTTTCATTTCAGGATTTTGCTGCGAGTACAGTTCCAAAGCCAAAAGCTCTGCCACGATTATTGGAGCTGAATATGGTTACCATTTTGCTTCTTTTTCCAGCCTTTGAAACAAAAGCACGCTGCGTTCTTTTGCCGCCGTGTAGTTATTTCCACAGATGAAATCTATCTCCGACATGAGAGGTTCAAAAACATGGCGCAGGAAAGAAACAGAGCTTCATTGCTGGCGCATGTTAACAAAGGCACACGAGAATGGGGAAGACACGTTTCACAACAGATAAAAATCTGAAATTCCACTGTCACCGCTTTCTAGCTGTAGTATTCTAACACTTTCGTTCGCGATTGTTTCTCACTTCGGAGCTGGCAACAGTTTCATCTTATAAATGTTGTTTTCCACCTGCGTTGATAATTTTTTCATGAAAATTTTGTTTGTCGTAATTAAAATTTATATGACATGTACACATGTATAGATCTAATTTCAACACGACTGCTAGCCAAAGTACTGCTTAGCAAATTCATTGAAGTCCTGAAAAATTTTATTTTATATTTCAGAGCAACACTACAAAAGTTGGGCATAGGAGGATTATAGCCAGTGGTTTATCGTGTGCGGAGATGCCACAATATAGCTAACTTGGAACTTTTGAACGACATTATAGAGACCGTTTTATTTAATATATATATACATATATATATATATATATATATATATATAAGACCAAGAGCCAAGCTCGAAATATAGTGTGATCTTAGTGTTCAATTTTACGGTTTTTATTGTGAAATTTTATGTGAACCTTTTTATATTGCACTCTGAGTGTTTTTAATGAGTTTTTATGCTTTTTAGAAGTTTTTATTACTCTATTAATAGTATATATATATATATATATATTGCGAAAAAAGTGTAAACTTGAGAGAGGATCCTATATTTTATCTTCAACTTCTGTATTAAGCAAATGATATAAAATTTGTAAAGAGGGAAGGAAACTATATATTATTGTGATTGCTAGTAAGATTGTTCATAACATTTCAAGGTATTGGCCAATATAGAGGTCAATGTATTTATTAGATAGTAAAGCCATGATTGCCAAGTACATACATCAATACTCTGTGCAATAAGAACATTACACCATAAGAGATTGAGATAATTGCAGTTAAAAAATCTCATAAGTAGGTTTCAATGAGGTAAGCGCAAACACAAACACACACAACCACCTGTGGTGCCTCAGTAGTAAAAACGGGCATTAAAACATACACACGCACACATATGGCATCGGTGAGGGGATTATTGAGACAATTGCCCCTCCCCAATATGAACATTTTCTTTGCCTACTTTGCAAACAAAAGTTAAAGATTCTGTTGGGTGTAATGGTAGTGCTATATGTTAATAATGAATTTAAAGGTTTTGTTTAAATAAAAGTCTTTAGGGATGGTTTTGATGGCCCAATGATAGTTGAGAGGAAGTAGAAAAACCAAGAGTAGGCAAACGTAATATTGACAAAGAAGGGTATACTAAAAAGTATCTGAATGGAATAAAAGAGATATAAATAACAGGGAATTGGATCAGATGAGATAAAAAAGCGCAAACTTTAAAACACACAAAAAGGTAAAATAAAGAACAAGGAGGATTAAAAGCAGAACAATTTAGCTTATGTAGTATGAAATATATAAATCCAAATATAAATGAATAAAAAAACGACAAGATAGTTAAAACAAACTGATACAGATCTGTGAAACAAATATGTTTATGCAAATATAAATACATAGAATGAACAAAATAAATAAGAGATAATCGAAAGGGACAAAATAAGAACGCCAAGTATGACCGGGATAAAAATATAAACTAAAAATACACCAATTAAGTAAATAAAGACGAATCGTAAATACAAACAGGCTATTTAATCTGATAGACCATATATGATAACAGATACAAAATAAAAATTTTAAAATGCTAAAAAAGAAGTTAAAAACTAGCAATTACAGGAAACACATACACAAAACATATTTTAAAAAAATAAATGCACAAGAGAAAGCAAGAATAGAAAAACGTTTAGGCATACATGTAGTTACATTGTACTTGTAGATACTACATAAAATTAGACTACTTGAATCAAACCAGGCATTCTCTACTTAAAAGCTTACTTTGAATCTAGCCAAGGCTGCCGGCCAATCTGAATATAAACAGCGGGTATATCTAATCTTCTCATATAATTTACTTATATAAATAAATACGAAATAATGAGCAGCCCAGAATAGAATCACACATTCAAACACAAAATGATTCTTCCTTACTGTACAAGAATCCTTAAGCAGAGGATTATTAAATTGACATGAAATGTTAAGATTCCATTTCCATTTAGATCGTACGATCTATCCATGCCGTGATATACAGATAAAATATAAATAATAATAATAAATGAGCCTAATGTCTTGCTTTATGTTCTAAAGTACAGGGCTAGATAAAATGTGTTACATTTTTTAAAAAGCATTAATTTATGAATTATAAATTTTTCTTGGTGAATCGTGCACAGCAATATAAAGAAACTCTGGAAATATGTTGCTTTCAAATCGTATAATTTGATCTGTTGACTACAAGATGGAGTTTGTGATAATAATGGCCAAAGCACTAAAAATGGCATTTTATGTGCTGGAATTCCATGTGACTAAGTTCATAATCATAGTTCAATGTCACTCACGGAGGATACGGAAACGATCGTTGGACAGGTAGACCTATCCGTGTATGGCATCCGTCAATGGGGATTATCTACCTAATTTAAGAGGCATGAAAGACTATACTGCTGATGCTGGTAAACTGAAATTAAAATGACAGGATGAACGTATTTTTAAACGATAAAGAGAGGAAGATCAAAGGAGATGAATATAGAATGAGTTAAACATAACAATCCTTTGGGGAAAATATAGAACGATTCTTAGCCTTTGAATGGCAGGGATCCAAAGAAAACTTGTCGTCTTAAATTATGCAATTGTGTTCTGATCACGTTTTCTTTGTAGCTTTCTATTATCATTCTCTTTCATTCCTTTGGACTACTCTTACTAGTAGAAAGTTAATATATTTCATGCTTCTTGTAAATTTTATGATTTGAAGAACTTGCTTTCGTGACATAAAATGGGTGACCTCTCATCTGTATCATAATGAGAAAATGCTTTTGTTTGTGCATATAGTACCAACACATTTTTATTTGCTTTGCATAGCTTTTAAATCATATAGAAAAGTAGATTATTGCATTGTTATAATCATTGTAAATATTCACAAATTCTCAAAGAGAAAAATGCTTACATTAAAGCTATCTAAAAATTCTTATTTCTGTTTAAAATTGCATATTATTTACATCACAAATATAATTTTTTTATCAATAGTCCATTTTAATTCACAAAATAAATATCTGGTTAAGTATAAATTCATTTTGATGTCATTTTATTAAAAGAACTTTCCTCCATAGCTGTATTTTTTAAAAGTCATCATTTAGAGCTTTCATAACAAAATAAGCCGCACAATGAAGGAACTTTCCTTTTACTCGAAAGTTTCACAAAAATATATCTATCTTTCACGCTGAAAAAGACGTTTGACAGGGTAGATAGAACGAGCTATGCCAATCATATGTAACACAGCTCTCCGATGATATAGTTGGTTTTGCTGATAATTTATCTTAGGAGATTGAATAAGAACAACAAATTAAGATCATACATAAACTTTTAATATTTGTTCTAAAAACTCAAATCAGAATAGAAGGTGGGAAAATAGAGCAACTGCTGACGCTTTAGTACCCTTTACAGCACTTAAAATTCATCTTAGTACACAGATTTTATCCTCCTATCCTGAAGATTGATACCTTCCAGATCTTAAGTAGCAATAGTTGAGAAATAACCTCGTTTCATTTTCCATTGCCTTGACACATAAACACGTATCACATGTTTAAGTTATATATAAATGAAATGGTTCCAAATTACAGGTTGTAATTCCCACCTCGTATATATGAAGTATACAAAGGTTTAAAAACTAGCCTGTCTAATTTCGTGACATTAGTCAGTGTCCTCTTACTGCCCCTATAATCAAAAATTGCATTTATGACAGAATTTCCGATCTTTCTTATGTCTGAGGTACATACTTAAAGAGTGTATTTTAGGCGTTAGCTAGCTTTCCTTTGGCCTCTAACGCTCGTATTACGGATTCCAAAACGTAAAGCTGACTGTTTCAGAATATCCTTCTACTGATTTTAACACGAAAGTAAGGCTATTACCTAAAAGCCTTATGTCACATTCTTTCATATTGCACTTGAGTAGAAGAAATTATCGAAAACATTCAGATAGTTACTTTCTTTCAATAACAATGAGAAATACAACCATTATTACTAATATTGGAAATGGCACCTTCAGAAAGGATCAGTATATTAAAAGATAAGACATGTATTAATCATTCTGTTTTGAAATTAGATGTTTGGACGACTTCTAGAAATGGGGATAAAATAATTATTGAAGATGCTGAATTTACTGAACATTTTCAATAGTTATTTGTGAACCATCAAGTTCTACAATAAATGAAAAATAAAAGAAATAAAATTATGAAATACAATGGATGTGTTGTATTATTAATATAAGTTTTGTAAATATTGTTTACATAACTTTGTACTGTTAAATTCCGGTCATAATTATTAGAAAATTTGGGGGAAAAAAAACTGTATTCCTCAGACAATTTTGATATGTCTATTTTAATTTCACATTTTAATTTCACATGAAATATAGGTGTTGCAATAATGGCATTTTGTTTCAAAAGTCATCATTGTTACAATTTAAAGGAAAATTTGTACTTATATAGGTTAAAGCATTATCATTACTATTATTATTGTTATTGTATAATAATAATAATAATAATAATAATAATAATTATTATTATTATTATTATCACTATTATTAAATTGGAAAACCATTGAAAATACTGAATTTACCGAACATTTACAATAAGCTATTTTTGAATAAATTGAAAATAAAAGAAATAATATCATGAAATACAATGAATGTATTGAGTTATTAAAAATAGGAAAAATACTTCATATTTTTATTAAATATTGGAAACATGTAGGTTATTTTATGTTTAAAAAGAATTCTTCAACATTAGATAGAAGTGGCTGTTATAAAATGTCGTGAGATGAACAGCACAAACTACAAAGCATTCTTCACAGCGAGACCAAAATGTTTCTCAATCTGAAAACTTAAAAGTTAATTGTAGCAGCAGAAAAACCTTATAATGAACGTTATACGAGCTAAGTGTTGTTTAAAATAGAGAAAATAGGTGAAGCATTTTAACGTATTTCTAAAAACCACTACGTCCTTTAATATTTTGTACTACAAAGGTTTTCTTTCCAAACATTTAAGTTAATAGTCAATAATTTACGTCGTAAACATTCTTGTAATATTTATAGCTCTGCGTTGCCTGGTTTTATTACATATTATTTCTTTTCCGAGACTCACTACACTCATGTAATTTTAATTTGCACTCTCTAGTAACTGTTGCCGCGTTCGCTCGGAAATGGAAACTGTCCAGGGCGCCCGTGTCTGAAAAGCAGGTCGCGAGCACATACACAGTTTCATCTTAATAGACATGCCTTTGTCCATGTTATACTAACAGTACATTGCGTCCGGCAATTGTAGCACTATAGAAATCCCATTCATGCGAAAACTTGCGGAATAATTGTCCCACGTCGGAGACAAAATACCGAGTAACATGTGGGGAGACGAGGGGATGACATGGTCCCTACGCTTTCGCTGCAACTAATGAAGGGTTCACAAAGTTGTTTTGTCAGACCCACCTTGCATGTTTAACTCTCTCGTGCTAGCGGGATTACCATGCTGATAAACATGTGGGACCAGTCTACAACGAACAAAGGCTATCCATTCTTAGGGGAATGTTTTCTTATCTTGGGAAAATGTTGGGCGATTAAAACAAATGCTCACAGTGAGAAGGAAATGTAAATTCAGACCAGAAAATTTATTTCGTTTTGACAGAACAAATCCCCTCTAATTAGAACATTTAAGTTGGGTTTTATGAGCTTCGCATTATTAATCGCAATTTAATTTAAATCACCAAATAATTCAATAAATGAGGTAAGAAATATTCATAATATATTACCAATAATATAGATAGTAAAAGTTAAAAGTCTCCAAAGTAAATGTTTAACCATGCAACGTATGCCAAATAATATTAAACACTCATACAGTTAACTCTATCTAATAGTTTTTTTGTATATTGCACGATTTATAATTTTTCACAAGTACAACAAAGATATCTATGAATTTTCATTATACATTTTCGTTTGCCAGTCGTTCCCAAACAATAAAAGATAGCTCTGCACACATAGAGTTGAGTTGCACTTGGATAGCGGCACAAGGGAATAGAAAGAACGCATGGCGTTCTTAACTGCTTGAGGAATATGGATAGGCAGCAGACAATTGAACAATGCAGAGAGAGATTTCGCTGGAAGTACACAAATAATTATTCATAAATAAAATCCAAATGAAATGATTTTGTTCATGGATGAACATGTATAGAAGAATATCCTCTCTATTTAATCATATATTATTTCTAATCAAACTAGTACTTTACTCAAAAGGAAAAAAAGTCGTTATGAGTGCCCCATAACGTCGCTAATATCGCATGCTAACTGTTTTATCTTTTAGGAGATAATTTAACATTTTGTACATAAAGTATGAGAGTATGTGAGTTTACAAAAATAACTTAAAGTTTTAGATTTAGGGTTACATTTCATTATCCAAATATATGCTTTTAAATTTACAAACATTTTCTTGCAAAACATTTTTTCTGCTCGTCAAAGCATAGTTATTAAATATAGTTTACCCTAAACAAATTTCCAAACAATAATACTAAGAGCTTTCTGAGTTACGAACCGTCAGAGAGCACCTACATACTGGGGGCTAGTCAAGGCCGTATAATGCAATGCCGCTGAGTGACATCATTTTCAAACTCTCTAGTAACACAGAGTAGTATTTTACATTTAATTTTTATGCTTTCAGCAAAAATACTATAGTAAGAATACTAAATTCACTCTCAGTGACTCAACTCCCTTTTTCCGGTTGTGGCGGCTGCAGTAAGCAGTTAGCGTATGCACTCAGGCGGTCCGTAACTCAAAGAACCTCAATGTAGTACTACAGTGCGGACCACCCAAGAGTTTAAGTAAGTTTCAATGGAGCTGTGAAACGCTCTAGCTGGGAATGCGCCGGCTGTCTCCCAGTTTTTCACCCTCACAACCGGAAATATTTGGAAAGCATTTGGCGCGCACTGTAGCAGTACATAGAAGATCAGCTTATACTTGGAAATGCATTATTGACGAAAGTGATGGCAGCTACTATAAAATGAAAAGTATATAATATTGGTCATAAGCCATTGAGTAAAGAGTACATCTTAAAGGATTTTTATAACTGTGTATGTATATGTTTCGTAGATGATTTTTGGATATTTACTATCACCTGCATTTTGTTTTTAAAAAGTGGCAAAATACAGATTTCGTCTTGTAAGACAAGGATTCTAGTAAATAGAATTCTTATAGCAGAGACTTGAAGATATGCAAACTAATAATGAAGTAAGTCCTTGTAAACCTTCCACCTGGCTAGAAAAGAAATGAAATCAGCAAGGTGATCAATCAATATAACATTTACCAAGTTGAAAGGAATGTTAGGCAAATTTCTTCGGATATGTCAGGTAAGCATGAACGAAAATAGTTACCACTTTCAGCATTACTGTTGAATTCAAATGATATGAAAAATTTTTAATTCATTTTTGCCTCATTTACGAGTAATAATTGTTGTTGCGGTTGCTATTCCACCAAGAGGGAATGAAATAAAAATGGGAGGCAGTCGGCGCATTCGACGCTAAACAGGCTTACTCTATACGTGAAACATGCGTAAACTTTTAATTGGTTCGTTCTTTACTAACACTACCACTATGACTACCATGTCAAGGGTTTGGATTATAAACCTTTCCGAGTTGAAACCTTTCCCTTTCCCTATCTCATTTTTGGGAGTCCTAACAGCTCAAGATAAATGAACGTTGAGAAAGCCTGGACATTCTTAGAGCATACTTTTAATTTCGCTTCTTTCATTTCCTGCTCCTATTTGCGTTCCAAGTAATTCACACCTTCTGACTTTCAATAAATGTCAAAAATAGAAATCATGCAATTATTTACTAGCAGGTGCTATTTAAAATGCAACGAGTATTTTGTACGCAACACTTAAATCCGTTTAAATGTTGGAATAGAAATGATTTTAAACTTATGGAGCATTGCGTTATTGTTTATCCCTGATTAGATCTTAACCATATGCATTAGATTTAGTTATTCAATTTTTTTATTATGTCTTTCGCTGGAGTATGCCAAAATTCATCTCTTGCAGAGATGATAAAGTTAAAGAATGACTTTTGTTGTTTACAGTTTAACGAAGTTTGGTATTTTTTTTCGGGTTACCAATAATAATTAGGCGTTTGATTTTATTTTTAAAAATTTGGTTTAGGATTACAACTTTGAACGAATATATTTAAGTGTGTATGTTAGTGTGTGTGTGTGTGTTTTCCCCCCTTCTTCTCAAGGATACCTTTCATTTCTTTGTTTCGGATGCGGATGTGAAATAATATCTACTGTAAATGCATACTGACTGGTGCGGATATTTCATAATACACGAACAGCAATATAAAAGGCGGCCGTAGCATGGAGTCTGTCTCTCGGGTGACAGATCCAGCATTAGCCGGCAAAATGCCCCCTACAACGCCGGAAGCATAAATGGATTATGAACTACACCTGTAATTCGATGTTGAAAGTGTACTCCTTCCATTCATTTAGAAGCTCCATAAGGCGAGAAAATATTGTCACCCAATTGTCTAAGATCCTCAACTGAAAGTCTGTATATTTCATGTTCATTTAGAAAGCAATTGCAATAATTCACACTTTGAACCGGACTACCCCGCTGTACACAAATACATGTGGATCTGTGTGGTTTTAGCTTTGGTAACTCTATTACATATTTTTTGCAGAATATGAAGGAACATTTGCAGTGTTATGCTAAGTTAACCAAACCCTCTAGATTGACTTCTATTTAATCCAATTTTCCGTCTATTAAAACTGCTGTTTGGGAAGATATTTTGTCCAATTTTACATATGTTTTAAAATTAATTTACTAATCGTTATATAGCACACACATCCTGAAGGATGCACTATTGGGAAGCTTTTCAATAAACTCTATTCGAGCAGAACTGTTTTAAGTTTTTAACTGTAGTAAATTTTACAAAAAAAATCGTTTTTCACAATATTTTAAACACACATATCACCATCAGAACAACTCTGCTATGACTAATATATACTCCGCATGCATCCCCTTTTTATGTGGATTGAGTTACATTTCTTGATTATAGATAACTTCAATGTCGAAGAGAAGTGGGGAAGAGCGTTTAACGAGGTCAACTCAGTTGCGTTTCTCCACGACGCATATGCGGTAGTCATATAAGACCCTAAATGTCAGATATGGTTTTTGCTATATGTCCTAATGTATAAAAAGCACAAAATTGGAGTTGATGTTTGATATATATATATATATATATATATATATATATGGGTACGTATTCTAATAATATAACTTTCACCGCTCCATATATAAAGACATTTATTCATAGCCCCCCTTTACAAAGGAAGAGTTACAATTTTCCCTTCCGTTCTCCGGAACTTCCTTTGACGCATTGTCTTCACTTCAGCTGTCGAGTTCTGTCCACCCACTGCAGGTAGTTTGGCCATCCTCTCTCTGACTACTACGAAACAAGTTAGTGAACTAAACTTTACCAACACAGTCGCCTGGAACGGTATGCTGAACTACTGAGACAATGTGATACTTATTGCCGGTAAAATGAAGTATAAACCTAACAACGAAGGATTATATTCTTATTTTCCTTTGCTATAATACATTGGAGTGCTACCACAATTAACTTTCTAACTTCTAGATATTATGATGCTTTTTCTGTTAAACTACAAAGTGTTTTATCCATGTGTATAAAACAGATAAAATTTATGCTGTGTAGAAAGTATGTCAGATATCTCTATATGAGATTGCATAAGCACTACGTTGTAAAGACAAATGCAGTGGTATTGGTGTGGCTAGTATGTTATAGCAAAACGCTGGAGAACGGTATGTAGTATTATTTTGAGATCAGAGTCGGTACCGCGTTATAATGACAATGTGATAATGGCAATAATGTGAATTACTTCTCGATTTTTAAGTTAAATTAGTTCGACAATGAGAAGTAATACACTGTAGTGTATCCTTTCCCATTCCCCCTTCGGGAACTTTGTCATCTTCCCCGTTCCGGTAGATTCATTTGTTGTTTTGTTAGCTGGATATTTTCATATTTATTATCTGGGACGAAAGGATTGAAGAATGAAACTAATTAAGCATCGCATCGGTTGCTGAATAATATGTGAGGCTTACTGTTGTCCTCGATAAGTACAATTCTAGGAATGATTGTTGAAATGGACAATATGTAGACAGAGCGAATCATGAGATTATGTGATTGTGTACGCGTCTCTCCTCTAGTGAAACCGATAATTCAGACAACTGTTGAAAAATATAACAATATTTAGTTTCAGTTTAACTTTACGACTCTCGCGTATTTATTCTCTAATACTTTCCGCAGTTTCAAGACGTGATATATTTCCATTTAATTATATTCGCGTTCTAATCAAGTGAGATAATTATGTATGCCAACTGAACTCCAGCTCGCGTCTTCCAATAACTGACGATAGATTTCCTACTGCTGATTACGCGAATTATTTTCCACTTTAACTTAGTGTGTAAAATTCATTAATCTAGACTAGCATTGTGTGGTACGTCTGTTGGTGCAGCGTTTCCTTCCAGTCAGCATTATTGATGTTATTAGGTACTTGCCATTTGTCAATTTTCTTAACCTTGTCTCTATATCTGATAGGATTATTCATTATATTTAGGATTGTGTTTGTGTCCTGAAAAAGACGTTACGTCACGCCAGCAAACAAACTTTAAGTG
Organism: Metallyticus violacea; assembly: GCA_030762175.1. NCBI lineage: Eukaryota > Metazoa > Arthropoda > Insecta > Mantodea > Metallyticidae > Metallyticus > Metallyticus violacea. Next base: position 116,702,653 of record CM060832.1, read on the forward strand.
TACATTGTAGTAACACGATTTGCACGATTTACAAACATATGTGAAAATAAGGCTCTGAATCCAATATAATTAAAATGAATATTAATTATGGGCTCCTGGGGTTTGAATCGAGGGTTTTCCGTTTCAAGCCTTTATTGGACTATGCTCTAAGCTCCTTGCCTTTTCCCATTTTAAGAGGTTGGCGCCGTAAGCAATCAAAGCGGTGTCTGGCACACTGGAACCGTGAACTTTAGATTTACTGCTATAGGTAGGTCTACCCTAGGTTCCGGTTCAATTCTCACTACTGCCAAGCTCGCTGGCAATTTTCCCGTTTATTGTGAGGTCGCACATTTATCGGAAAACAGGAATGGATCCTAAAAGCAACTATGTTTTCTTTATCTTTCTACTGCATCTTAGCACCATCTATTACTCTTTATTTTTATCGTGAAATCTCTATCTTCATGGAGAAATCGCAATCTCAACAGGATCTCTGGCGATTTCTTTTCAACATTAAAGGAACATTTGAAACAAAATTTAAACACGCAGAAAAAAGCGGCTAAACGTAGTCAGGTTTGGAATATTATAAATAAAACATTTTTTTAAATCAACAAACTATAGCGAGGCCACCACCTAAAACAGTATAAAAGTACCAATTATGTTCGTGTTAAGCCTACATTTCTCGTAACGGAGGGTCCATAGTGTAAGCTTACTTAAGTAATCGCTGATAACATTTATCCATTTTAATACAAATTTTCATAAATGGTACAACGTATATAACAAGGCTTATCTTTTTGCATTGCTTTTGTTACCAAGCCATGTGAAGCCATGTGCATGTTGTCTTCAATCAGAATAGGCAGGTGGAGGCAATTTTCCCCGCTTTGTTTGCACCTATTGACCAGCAAGATACTTGATAACGCGGATTGGTCAGTACCAAAGGAAGGGAGGGAAAAGCGCCCACAAGGTACATGCTGGAAGGAAAGGGATGCTGGAAGTGGAATATACCGTGGCCTTCACCCGCCTATTATATCGAAGGAGCCAAAAACTATATTCACACTTTCACTTAGATATCTATTTAATATATTTCAAAGTTGGGCTGAAAAACTACAGAAATGGTAGTATGATGTTCTGTAAAAAGATGTGATTCACATACGAATGGCAGCGTTGCTGCGTGACAGGTAAATCAATAATGAACAAATGAAGCCAAGATTATCGTATGATGTTTTATAAACATTACGCTGTGCTAGCGTTGTTGCAACAAAATGGAGCCAAGATTATCGTTTGAACAGCAGAAAGCAATGTTAGTAGTATTGAAAAACAGAGAATGTTTGAAGTTCAAAGACAATGGAGACGTGTGTACAGAACGGAACCACCAATAACCGCGAGTAATAATTGCACGCATTTGAGGCAAATGTGAGACTCGTGGTACCGTGTGTGATGTTCACAAGGGCAAGCAACAAGACCCGACACTGGATCCAAGGCACTATCCAAAGCACTGGATAGGACGAAGAGATTCGATTGAGTTTCCACCGCGTTTTCCGCATCTAATTCCGTTCAACTTCTACCTAAAGGGAAATCTTAAGGATGTTGGATGCCGTAGAAAACCAGCCACAATGGCAACACTTCGGGAAGAAATTGAAATGGCATGTGCTGCAATCGCTGAAGACACTTTCGCAAACGTTGCCCAATAAGTAGTTCACGTATTCATTTCTGACGTATCGACGTTGATGGCGAGCATTTTAAGCAACTGTTGTAACTGTAAAAGTCTAAGATGATTAGTGCTCATTTTCTGTTTGTGTGAATTTAGTTTGTTATGTTAACATAATTTTTTCTTTGATTGAGGTGTGAATACATTTTTTGACACACTCTGTATATTATAGTATTAAAAATGCAAGAATAACTTTTGTGACACCCTCCATCAAATAAAGGCATATTATATTTTGAAAACATTCGGTTACTTTTCGTCCATCCATTTTAACAATTAGAACAGATGAACTCCGACGCATGTACTATAAAGTAGAGAGCTTCGACTGACTGTACTCTCATGCACAGGTAAAAACAAGCACCACTAAAGTGGCCGAACCAAGAATCTGTATGTGAATCTAAAAACATATCAATTGAGATATTAATATAAATTACTTCCAAAGTTTTAATTGCATTTACTTTTACGCATTATTACTTAATAATGAAAGCTATACATTATATAGATAATATAATACGAAGCAAATCAAAGCATGATTTTCCGTTTGAAATTTAATCTCCTTCTGACTAGTGAAAATTTAAATTAACTTACTGAAAAACAATGTACATGCAGTTATTCAAATGAAAGTCCGTTCTCAAAGCACCCTTACTTGTTATTAGGAAACTGCAACAAGTTTAGCAATTTTCTGTTTGCAAGTAGCTTTTCAATACTTTGGACTATTATTTGAGTATCACCCAATCACAAGAACTCTCATTTAGTTGACCTTTGTGAAGTGTCTTTGCAAAGTTCTATCAGAAACAAAAGTGTTTTGCACAAGTAAGCCAAACATGAAAATAACTTATCTTCATTACAATATTTTCTATTTTATTTCAAGACCTTTATTTGTACTTCTGATTAACATTTTGTGTTGTGCAGTGTTGATTAGGTCATACTCTCATTCTATAAGAGCAAAAGCATTAGCTATTTCAAACAGATGAGTGCGAACATCGTCCGCAAAGTCCTGTACACCACCTGATGATAAATTAATTGATAATCCTGTAAATGCTTTGAACATAATTCTTCAGCATCATCTGAATGATATTAAATATTATTCGACCAACTAATTTTAATGGTACCATGTTTCTATCAATGTGTAACCTTATTTTGTGGATCACTCTTAACAACACTTTGTCTTCATTCTGCATTTACATTTCAGATTTTCGAACAAAGTGTGTGTTTATTGTGTTTATATTTTCAAACTTTAATAAGTATTGCATTAAATATTATATTTAATATTTTATTTATTATTTTGTAGCACATTGAGCACCTTGTTGCGTAACTTCCTTAAATAAGCATTTCTGATATAGTTTAGGCGTAGAAGGTAATCTAAATACGAAAAGCTTCCACACCACGCTACAATGCAATAACTGCCTTTTGCAAGATCAAGGCAAGGGGAAATAAGATTAGTCAACTCTGATATGCGGAGATTTGGTGATATTTCTATATCTTAATTCTATGCAAAAAACATGCTTGATATAAACATACCTGATAGAAACGATTTCGAGTAAAATAAGTCTATAATTGAAAATTAAATTTGTCAAAAACGACAGAAATTTGTCAAAGCAACAGAATTTCCATTTGTGTTAATGCGTTTTTAAACTCTACGCTAGATTCTTTAAAAAAAATCCAGCACTTATTTTCCATTTTCCCCCCTTTCTTTTTCCTCCTTGCACTCCCTTCCATAAGGATACTGAATTCTACTGCAATTTTCTATACAATTCCACTACCAAAATGCTGCCCTGAACAGATTTTTGGGAGTAGGTTTCCACACACGGTAGATCGCTGAAGTAATAGTTGAACGACTTGAATACTGTCACCAGCATGGAGGATCTTTCAGCATGCCGGGGGTAGGGGGAGAGAATAAAAGAGGTCAGACATCACTGGGATGAAAAAGTTTTTCAGTGGTCGTTTCTTTGGGGACCGCAACACGAGTCTTGCACTCTACTGAGAGCCTTCAAAGAGACCAGTTCCCCCCACCCCCCGCATTCTGCTAATGTTTGTCTGCGACCAACCGATTCCAGCCATGGTCTCAGTGGGTCTTACTGGGTGTCAAGGCCGAAACTATCATAATGTCTTAAGTTCTCAATGCTATTAAATATTTCTTTCAACATTATAATTTACAAATAATATGTGTAATGATATGACCTCAGCCAAAGTGTTGTATTACTTCACCATACTCCGATAATTAAAGAGAAAATGCCCTCACCAGAAATAATAGGAATATCACTAATTATTATTAAAGAAATATCTACCCAATAAAATAAGAAAGTATTTATCGTTTATGTTACTAATCATAATTTCACATTAAGAAGTCATAATTCATTCGATTTTTCCTGATAGTGCTCCCATTAAAGCATACTTGATATATCATAAATTAACATTTTCGTAGTATCCATAATAACTTTTTGGAATTTTTATGCTTATTAAAGGCTAAATGAACAAACTAATGCAACTAGAAAAAAGAAAATGTCGTTATTAAGGAAAAACTTCTATTAATGAATATGTTTAACAATTAGGTTGAAAGAACACTCATTATTGAAAGATAAAAGAAGTCACGGTTTTAGAGAAAATATTTATCACAAAAAAAGTTTGATAACTTAATCATTGTATTCGTTCTTTTCCTTTACAGCCTTATGATCACGTTGACCTTAACGGTAAAACTTTTTAAAGTCTGATATGTTTAGTTAGGATAATCACTTCTTTCGTTAACTCAGAGATACCAAATGCAATTTTGTAAATAAATATTTAGAATTAATGTCCATCAAAAGACTTGGATTTAAGAAATAAATTTGCAAACGGAAATCTAGTCATTAATTACAATCCGACATGTTATTAGAACATAACTTAAAATGCTGTAAAGTATTACTGTTAACTCAATGTCATATGGTATTAACCTTTTTCAATTTAACACCTGGAATTAGCTCTTACATTTTCTCCATTTAATTCTGTTCAACCTTCATATCCCCTGAAAAAGGTTTATTCACATTTTATTTTTAAGCCACAGTTTTTCGTCATTTAATAGCGCTCGTATAACTTACAGATTCCAATGTCTCTGAAATAACCGGATACCGGAACTTTAATTTCATTTTCGGATATGGAAAAACCGGATATACAAGTTTTATGTTCGAGCTTGCTATTCCTTTGTAGATTGTAGAGTCATTATTTTGTAGACGTATGCGCAAGAAAACCTCATTGCACATTGGTATCCGATAACTGCATGTGCAGTCGTTCATCAAGTAACTAATGATTTAAGAAGCAGCATACACCCTCTAAAATTATTTTACTAAAATGTCAGCCCAACTGAGAGAAACTCTACAATGCTACATAGCGTTACATTTACCTGAGTAACAACCAGAAAGCCTTTGAGTGTTATCAAATGTTTACTTATCTAGCGACAGGCTTTTAGCATGACCGCAATAATATTTTAACTTAACTAATAGCAATATAGGATTTAACAGTGAACTATAGACAGTGGACAGCTTCACGTGGTACCTCCACGGATGGCCGAGGTGTTAAGGCGCGTACTCGTGACTGGGAGGTCTGGGATTCGATTTCCACCAGGACTGTCCTTCCTGACTGAGATGATTTCCAGGTTTTCCTCAGTCCTCATAAAAGGGAAATGCCGGGGGAGATATCCTAAACTTAGGCCTGGAACGTTTCCTTCCTTAAATAAACCCTTTCCCAATATATTTCATCTCACGCATAATCAATGTCCACCGTCTGTGGTGCCTCAGTAATAAAAACGGACGTCAAGCAACATTAAAAATAACACACAAAAATTTTATATATGTCGAGCTTAGTACGGACGCCCAGTCAACGTGGGGCACTGCGCACCAGAATCCCCGACCTCAAATCAGGAGTAATGTCGAATGGCAGCTTATTACAGCTGCTGGAAGGTTTATCAGTGTGATTATTGAGGTGTTCTTCCCTTACTACAATAGGTGAGAAATTAGTTTGTGATTGACATTTGGGACGTCTTAATGCTGGAGACTCGGCTAGCGAGAGGCTCATCTTATCCCAATTAGGTAACAAAAACACATTGTCAGAGGCATGACATCATTGGCGTTGCAACAGTTAACGGAAATTAAGCAGTAGCAACCCGTTTTCAAGAAAATGCGTGGAAAGAAAAAGGTACAAAAACGAAATCCCCGAGAAAGTTTTCAGAAGATGGCCCGTCGCTAGCAAAGGAATTTTTTCATGTTGAGGACAATGCATTTGCGTCCACTGAAAAGTAAGAGAATGATTACATTTTTATTAAATTGACTGAATTCTTTCACCTAACACATGACAAAATGGTAAAGATTGAAAATTTAACATTTAAAAGTTGATCCTACACTAAAATTAAACTGAATTTTGAAGCGAGCAATCATCCTTTTCTGAATATAAACTCATTAAACCTTTAGAACTGCTAATAGTGGCAACATTTTGGAGTTATACAGACCAGATGACAGTAGAGAGTAATGCGTGGAAAAAAGAATTTGGTTTGCATAAAAAAGGGAAGGGAGGTCAAAATCCATTAACAGAATTTTACGTAATTATAAGGAAATGCACGGTTGTTTCAAGGACAGGTCTTTTTTAGTAAAATAAGTTTTTCTAAATTGTTAAAATGAAAATAAAATAATGTATTCTGCCAGGGGTTACTTGAACGCGCCTGGTTTTTGTTTGCGTTCATCATGAAAACCTAAAATTATACGCCGATGCTTTGCGGAACTGGGGCGTGGAGAACGTATTTGAAAGACGAAGCAAAACCTGGCCTATCTGCTATTAAACTCCTTTTTATACATATGGTGGCTATTGAGCACATGCTTCGTACAGATCTCTAGACGTCACTTAGATATAAGTGCATACTAATTTACATCAACTTCACTGGGGGATTCACTATCAGTAGACCAGTAGAAAATTCGGATGGAATTGTATTTTTACATCATCCAATATTTTGAAAATGGAACCTCATGTCATATAACAGGCATCGAAACAGATTAAGAAAACTAAGATTGAAAAACTAAACGTCAATCGGCAGTTTGGATATTTCTGAACAAGGGACCTCCTATGAAGCGCGCGTGCAAAATGGTGGTCACTTTCTTCCATAGATGAGAACATGTAGCCTCTGTTCCTCTGCAGGATTGGAAGGTAGTTACTGCCGATTGGCATGTGACAATTTGTCTGCAATTTTTTTTCTTTTTGAGAAAAAGTTTAAACGCGACCGAAGAGTCTCCAATACCATCTCTTCCACCACAACTTCCCACCACAACTGTGATGTGGACAAATGAATTTCTGAAGGAGGCATGTGTTCCTCTGGCCAATCATTATGAATACAATTCTGACCTAACTCCTTTTTATACGTTTTTTCTTCCCAGAGTGAATTATAAACCTTAAGGCGATGCTTTGGCAAGGCAGAAGAAGCTGTTGAAGCTATCGGCCAGAAATTGCAAATATCTCTGAGTAAGATTGGGCTGGATGCTTCAGGACATGGTTTCGAAGGATACGAAGCCGTATAGACCACGAAGAGAAATACTTTGAGGAGATGTGAGGTAAATGGAAGTTCCCACTTCTGGTTTTCCCGTATCCGGAAATTATATTAGTGACCTTCGTAACAGCCCTTCGGAAACGATACTGATGCAATTATTCTAGTTTGAATGTTCCTTTTTTCAAAGTTAGGCATTCGAGCCATGTTGGCTATTAAAGCTTCTACTGGACCTTAGGAGAAGCAGATAAATGCATTAACGACGTTCAGTCTTTCCCCTAGCCCCTGTCACGCTAATTGTAACAGAAAAGCAAATTGCTGTGCATCAACATGTTGCATGAGCGAAAAATTAGCACAAGTTTTCAATTTAAACCAGAGAATTCAAGCAGTGTAGATACCTAGTTATGTACGACACCTTTATAAGAACAAATATACTCCAAGTTATTATATGTTGATATTAATGCATCTTAAAAAAATATGGTCTTTAAAATATGCAGAATAAGAAAAAAACGAGACAGAGCTACAGAAAATAAAATAATAATTTTAATAGGCATTTAACAGAGGACCAGTTCTATAGCTTCTAACATCATCTGCTAAGTTTTAATACACCACTTTCCTGTATTTCCTCCAGAATAATCGCACCAGGATACCAGCAAGCTTTAAGAACGAAATATATTTCACATTTTGCAACAAACATAAAAACTCAATTTAGAGACCAGCAATGAAATAATTTTTAAGTCAGTACATAGAATTCTTTTACTTAACAAGTGTCAATGAGAAATAAATATCCACGAACTTACTCGTATATGATTACCATATAAAACTATTGCAACATATAGGATGTGAAAAAAATACAAATAAAAATTTACTCGCAAAAAGAGTTCTTGGCTCTAATCATATAAAAGTAGAAAAGAAAATTTCAGATCGTTCAGTATGGATAAACGTCTTAGCATTAACGTGTGTTATAGCTACTCAAATATAAACAATGTCAAGCAGTGTCAAGCAAATATAAACAGTGGGCAAGCAGCTACAAGCACGCTGTTCCTCAATCTAATCACAAGTTACAAGCAAGTATATGGGGTATAAGTATGTATTTTGAGAACTACAGTGGGTACATTTTATAAGCAATCACTCTACTTCAACAATTATACGATTACGTATTTGTATTTGCTGTACTGTTGTTTGAAAGAAAAACCTCAACGTTTCACGCACGCATAGTGCTGCTGACACTCATCAGGCGTATGGCGTACAAAACGTAATGAGCTGGCTGCTCATTTTGAACACTGGCGTATTATGGCGTGTCGTGACATGCGCTGAATTTGACAGAAAAAAAGCTATTTGCTTAAGGCAAGCTGTTGTGTTTCAGAATTCTTGATCATCCATAAACTCATTTGTATGCAGCTTTAAAGTTAAAACATTAAGCACCATAACGAACGTCCTTGTTCCTTGTCTTAACGTGTCTGATTTTCAAAATATTTTTTCCGCATCCCGCTTTTGCTCGATTATAATACATTAGTAAAAAATTGTTACACCTACTCTTATTTTGTGCTTATAAAAAACCACGCTTATACAGCAAATGTATTATCCATCCATCACTACCTATGGATATCCATCCATCCATCTACCTACCCCCCCCTACCTATCTACGAGTGTCCATCCATCCATCCATCCATCCATCCACCTAAATGAGGCACAAAAGTACTGTATGTAGAGTTTAAACTACGATGTTAAAAAGCTATTTTGAATTAGGACCATACAATTAAGCTATTTTTAAACCTGTTGCAGCAAATGTATGATGACCTTTTGAATTTAATTTTCTCAGGACCGACAAGAGTGCCCGAGGCCGTTAAGGAGCGGACCCTTGAGCGGGAGGTCTGCGGTTCGAATCCTAACAGGACCGTCCTCCCAGACTGGGGTTTTATCCACTGTTTCCTCAGTCCCCAAAAATGGCAAATGCCGGGGAGGTACTCTGAACTTAGGCCTGGAACGCTTCCTTCCTTAAAAAATAAGCCATTCCCAATACATCATTTCATCTCATGTATCATCAGTGTCCACCGTCTGTGGTGCCTCAGTGGTAAAAACGGGCGTTAAACACTAATCAAAAAGAATATCTAAGTATACTGATTTGTAAATTACGCAGAGTTGATTTTTACCTTTCAAATAGCAAAACTAATGTTTGGAGGATATCAAATGTAAATGTATTATTTAATCTTTGTGTTTGTGCTTCCAGGGAAAGTTAATCATTCTAAACAGAGGAAAATATAAAAATGCCAGTGCCTCTCTGATCATTTGCGACTGAAAAAAAAGTATAGGTACTTTTTCCTTTGTATTCTTTCTTTTCACTGCTTCTTCATTACATTCTGTTTATCGTGACATATGGGACAAATCACTTTTATTCAGTTCATTTCCTATTGGATATATGACTTACATAGCTAATCGTCTTTTCCTAAGTTTCGTAATTTTGCTGTTTGATAACTTAAGTTACCTAACCGCATTTGAAAACAACTATTGTCTTTTTTGACGATATGGGCTCCTGAAGGATTCGTAACAAGGAAGAATCTTAATGAAAAAGTTACGAGAAAAATATTTAGTAGGATAGTGATATACACTGTTTCGAAATCAGGAATTTCCAATGCGAGTCTCAAATGTTTACCTATTAGTCAACGCTTATTTACTCCTACATGCTGATAATAATATTGTGTTTTCAAGGCTTGCAAAGCTGTTATCCTGTTATTTTTAACATGTGTCTTTAGTACCTTGTCAAAGAAGTTTACTTCACATACATGAACGATCAATTTTTTGTAACTTTACTCAGTCGATAATGAAGCGCCGTCCAGCTCTCTTGTGTACATAATACCGCTCGCAATGAAAATGACCATCTTTCACGTCTGATGACGAAACGTGGCATATCTGGTTTCCTGTGAATTTTACTTTTAACTATTGAAAGGTAGAACTTTTACCGTGAACAACATCAAGGATATGACCCTAAGGAGAACTAGTCAGATCTTTTGCAATACTGCATAATATTATTAAGCGGTATTGTAATGAACAAACCATGTTAATAATCATACGCCTTCTGTATTTCTCTCATTTGCCATTAATAATATCCTCATTGCATAATTGTCGGTTCTGATGGTTTAGTGGTAACCGTACTTGCCTCCTAAATTAAAGATCGCGGGTTCAATTACGTCCAGAATCGATGGATTTTTTCGGGCGTAAAAATCCTAAGTATGGCTTCCCTTGGAAGGAAAACAAAGCCGTGGTCCTACTCAAGTTTGAAAGAAGACGCCTCTGAGCAAAATTTATCCGCCGTTTCACGCCCTGAATAGAATGGAACGCTGATGGCCTAAAATGTTAAAGAGCGCCGGTAAATAAAACATATCAACAAATGTTGCATAATTATTGCTTTCAGCAGAAAATCTCCAAGGTTCAAAGCTTTAATTTTGATATACCACAAATAGTTTCGATCTGTGGAAGAGTCAATCTTCATTGTTTTAAAAAACAACAATGATAAAGATATATGACATGTCCCACGTATTAAACATTTCTAAATTCAAATATTTTCAAAGAATCACAATTCTGGGGCAATAAGGATAAGAGCATAACTTAGAGGAATAAAGTTACCAGAGCAAAAACCAATAAACCTCCTAAGAGTGGTCAAAAGATATAAGAATAAAATGACAGGTTAAATCTTAGATGTAGTCGATCAAGAAGGAGTATAAAATGTATGACCCATATCAGCAACGATGTTGCGATTGTACCATTCATTTGACTTAACCACGGCATAAGACGAAGAACGTAGAATGCTAATGATGATGTTTGTGGACCCCTCTCGGTCGGTACGAAGTTCCAAGTTTGGTGCTAGACGCAAAAGTTAATGACATATGTAGAAAGACCAAACAAACCGATTCCAACAGAGTAAGCTTAAATGATCCATTCTTAAGATTTTGAGAAGACAAAACTTGCTCTAAATTCAGATCCAGATTGTTTATTACACAAAGGGGGCACTATCACACACTTGTCTAAACTTTATTGCAATATGGGACTGCAAGACTGTTTTGTTTACATATACACTTTGAAAGTGCATTAGCCTGTATTTAGTATCTGCTGAATAGGGAGAATCTAGTGTGAAACCATTACAAATGTCTCACATAGTACGCAGAGACTTGTTCATTATATGCTCAAAATGTTAAGATCTTCCTGATTATAACATTCACCCAAATGCATTTTATATATTTTTTCGAACTAAAATATAAATGCTGTTCTCTCAAATATTACAGGTACCATAGTTGGTCATGATTGGACGTTGCCTGCAACACCATATACCGATATATAAAGCCAAATGAAACTATCTAGCAACTACGCCGAAAGTGTGCATTAAAGTATGTTAAATAATTAACTTACCTTTAAATCTGCTGACAAAAAGTGTCCACATCTGTTCCTCAGTATCGCTGACATACTGCACAATGGGGGGGGGGTACTAACAATTCTTATTGTCAAATAATTCACTGTACATCTAACAGTCGGCATAGCTCAATTAAAGTGTCAATTCGCTTTCTGTTATTTGGATGTCAATCTAATCTTCTGAATTCTAATGTTCCTTTGTCAACATTGAACGGAATGCATGTCCTATTCTCGTCGATTCTGGTAGTATAATGGTAACCATAATTGCCTTCTAAACCCAAGATCGCGGGTTCAAACCCGGCCAGGATCGACGGATTTTTTTCGCGCGTAAAAATGCTAAGTTGGTTTCCTTCGGAATAAAGCCGTGAGTCCCGTGTCGTACATTTACGGCACGAAAAAGAAACCGCCACGGGTGGCCGAGGTCGTTAAGGCACGGACTTGTGAGCGGGAGGTTTGCGGTTCGAATCCCGCCAGGACCGTCCTCCCTGACTGGGGTTTTTTCCAGGTTTTCCTCAGTCTTCATAACTGGCAAATGCCGGGGAGGTACCTAAACTTAGGCCTGGAACGCTTCCTTCCTTAAAAAAAATATCCATTCCCAATTTATCATTTCATCTCAAGTATCATCAGTGTCCACCGCCTGTGGTGCCTCAGTAGTGAAAACGGGCGTTAAACACTACTCAAAAAAAAAAAAAAAAAAAAAAAAACGAAAAAGAACCTCAAGCCTGAAAGAAGAGACCCCTGAGCAAAATTTGTCTGTCGTTTCACGTCCTGATTTGTATGGGATACTGATGACTGAGATGTTAAAGAGCGTTCGTACATAAATCAAAATCAAATCAAATCATATCCTATCTGAGAAATGCTTCATCGTGTGCCACATTCACTTAGTTATACCAGTAAAGCGTCTTTGCTTCTGAAATTCTCCAGTATCTATGTTTATCGATTCTGAATAGTAATTTGATAATTTGTATTGCGGAATTTCAATACCCATTATTAATATTATGTTGAACCTAGAGGGTGCGTGGAAGGTAACGCTACCAAATGGATATCTTAGGAAACCCTGTAATAGGTAGCAGAGGCTTTGTTTATAACCGTGTAATTGAAAACAGGATTGCTGTCCAGTAGGACTATAATCACTGTCACAGCGGGCATAATGATATTCTGGTCGCTCATCACACCTGAAGACATTTGAAACAAGCCATTTGCTCCAGTTCCCTTGCAGCTGTAATGTTCTGAGGCCCCGGCCGGTGGAAACCATTTGAAACGGTTATTAGCTTAACTACGATGTATTCAGCAATCATGACTGTTAACTGCTGAAGGTGGTCTTGCCATTTAGAACTGCAAAGCTTGGCATTATCTGGGACTGCAGGTCGAAGAGGGAGGGAAGAACGAAATGGTTCTTGCTTGTAAACTAAGTGTAGGGATGTTTTAGTGCCTCCCATTTAAAACGTTTCTTTTAAATCCATGATAAATCAATTGATTCTTCTTCTTCTTCTTCTTCTTCTTCTTCTTCTTCTTCTTCTTCTTCTTCTTCTTCTTCTACGAACTAAGTAAGGATATCAGTCCCTGTGTTCACTTTCTTCGCTGCTAATCTGTTTGTTCGATTCAGTATCTTTACGACACATATGTTGTTTAATTTTTTCAATATTTTATTAATTAATAATTTGAGCGTGTCTTCCGTAAAAAAATGTCTAATTTTAAAATTTACGTATTATTTGAGTTTAATTTTGTTTGTTTTTTAATTCGAACAATTTTCAAAGCAAGTGCCAAACATAGCTTCCTTTTTTACACGACTTATTACTCAGTGAATCTTCTGTGTACCACAGTCCAACTTCTTTTCCTGGCCCATATACTTTTTAATATTGAGTTTAAAAAAAGAAATATTTTATATCTCCTAACTCTGTAATTCTTGCCACAAGATTTTGTCTCTGTTGAAGTTTTATATACCAATCTTTGCATGTATTTCCAGAAAGAAATCCAAAAGAATCAGATTATAGAAGCCAATATATCTGTGGCCAAAAGTATTGAACTGTGCAGGTGTTCCAACATCCTCGAACCTCATTTCACTATGCATTTTCAAAGACGCCACTTTCAGCAGCTCAAATAAGGCCGTTTGGAGACAATTAGTATCAGAAGTGATATGTAAAGCCTATTAGATGATATTTTGATAATCCCTGACCATACGTTGAAGGTGAATATGGTTGGTGGCGTCGAATAATGCTTTGTTGTTGATTTGATTTTATTTACGGACGCTTTTTAACATCTCAGGTCATCAGCTTCCATTCAATTCAGGGCGTGAAAGAGCCGATAAATTTTCCTCAGAGGCCTCTTCTTTCAGAGGTTCTTTTACATACCGTAAATCTACAACACGGGATCCACGGAAGAAATCTTACCGGGGATTTTGAAGATTTTCTTGAGACCATACATGGCTGTTGCTCAAGTTGAAAATGCTGTTGGTAAATTTACATTCATCAGAAAATAAGATAAAATAGGAATTGAGGTACCCGCAAAGTTTGTCTGAGCAGCCAAGGATAAAAGTGAATTCATTCGATTCTATTACACGGCCTTTCTGTTGGTGGAACGGGTAAAGGGGCTCATCATACACAATTTACCATGGCAGTGTGCACAACTTCGGGTACCGCTTCTTCAAAGTCTTGTCATTTAGCGCCTCCGCGGAAGTCCACAGAATAATTTTTTAGAAGCCAAACTGTTTGAAACAAACGCCACTTTGATATTAGAAACATAGTGTGAGTTGGGAAAACCTGTTGACTGAACCGGCAAGGTTCTTTTGCATTTTTCGCGATTTCCCACAGATGAGAAAGCTTTCAGTGTAATCTGCATTTTGCGAGTTGCTGGCCTAAAGGCGTCCTCCACATTTTAGACCGTAAACGAAGCTTTTCAGGATGTGAGTGTATTAACAAAATATGATCTAAAAGAACTCGTTTATCTACTACTGATCGTTCAATAATGTATCTATTAACACTCTGTATATATTGGTAAGCACCATAACAAAGCCGAAATTATTTCTTGGGCACATTGCCTGTAAAAGTGTGCATCAAATCCAAATCCATCTCAGTAAAGAGCAAGCTTGGAAGATAAACTTTGCAGTTGCTTGAAATACCTTAACTGTTGGATTCTCCATCATGTTCTCCAATTTACTTTGCTCTCTTCTGCAAGACGCTTTATCTTTGTCTTCTCTTTCCCGAAAGTTGGTTCAGTTCAACAGCGATATCTTTTCCGATAAGTACTTTTTTTTATGTCTTCCTCTTCAAGTAAGGTATCAAGTTAGGTGTGAGCTATTAGGTAGGGCGAATCTTCAAGCACTATAATAAACTTTCTTTTTATATCTATTGTTTCCTAACGCAGATATTTTTTTTGCAATACAGGCATCTGTTTGCTACTACATCAACAGTCATTTCTTTGCGGAAATCGATTATATTCATCTTTTTTCACCAACTATGGAGAATGGTTGATTGAATAAATGATTGATTGATCAACGTTGAATTTTGTAAATACATTTTGGCACTACAGCCTGACAAATGAACTGAGGCCCCATAGTGTATCATTTTTAGAGCATAGTTTTTAAGTTTTGGCCATAAGCTCGTATAAACTCGTTTATATATCGCCGTAATGAAAATACATCAAATATTCCATAACATTTACGATATGTTCTCCCTAAATAGTAAAATATAGATATCTATAACCTTAAATTAATCAAGAAAAAATTTTGTAAAAGTTTATTCTTGCAGCTTTACCAAAATATAGGACCCCCAACTACATTTCACCCAGTCCTAAAATAGCTCATCAGGGAAACTTCATTTAATAAAAGTGAATTAGTGGTCATTACGATCTTAGTCGTTTTAGCAGGAATGACGTCATTGCAATGACTTTTAAAAATGTATTTATATACCACTTTTGGAACAACAGAATTATTATATATATAAGCATTTCAATGAAGTAGGAGATGTTGTTGATTGTTTGTTTGTTGATTTATTTTATCTACGGACGCTCATATCTCAGGTCATCAGCGTCCCATTCTATTCAGGGCGTGAAACGGCCGACAAATTTTGCTCAGAGGCCTTTCTTTCAGGCTTGAGGTTCTTTTTCGTGTCGTAAATGTACGACATGGGTGCCCACGGCCTTACTTCCCTTCCGAAGGAAGCCATACTTAGGATTTTTACGCCCGAAAAAATCCATCGATCCTAGCCGGGGGTGAACCCGCGATCTTGGGTTTAGGAGACAAGTATGGTTACCCCTACACCACTAGGGCCGACAAGTAGGAGATGCATGCACAATTGGCGAGTTACATTGAAGTTTAAATATAGGAGATGCAGAAATTAATGACGATTCCAAATTAGTGTATTGTTAATTACACAAAATATTATATAGATAATAGCTCAAAAAGGTCTCTTTTATGTGTAAAATACATAATATACCAATTCGCGTTCAACAGCATTGCTGTTTCGTTCTGATCTTGCAAGTCCAAGGAATGAATGAAGGCTATTTTGATAAACAGTTTCACTCATAAAGACTGTGAGGCAACGGAAATAAAATTCTTTGGAAAAAGAAAGGACAATGTACTTCAACTAAAACCAGTCAGTTAAAATGAAGAAAACATATTAATTTTAGAAAGAAATAGTCTTGAATGTTGAATGGATCGCATAAATGTTTATATTTATTATGCAAGTCCGTAAGGAAATGTAGACAAATAATTCGGTACGACTGAAAAATACTAGCATGCCATAGATTTCAACCGTTGATCATATAAAAAGTATATAAAAATATATACAAATATATACATATTTGTATATATCATATACAAAGTATAATAATTAGCGGCCGTAAGCGGCCTAATACACTTTATTGAAAGCAAGTCTAGATTGAAAATAATATTTAGAAGATACCATAATGGCTCTTTTATGGATGTAGAGTTTAGAAAGACTTTGTATCCTATGTATTGAGATCCGTCCTTTTCTTTTTTAGCAATAGCTTCTCGCTATTAACATCCGGGCAATAGAGTCCCGATCATATCCGGCGGATTTTTTGCCCTCTCAATAAGGGACAATGTCAACACTTGCTCGCAATTAATTTCTGAGGCTATAATACTTCCCCTTTTAATTTTCTTTTTGGCAACGTTTTTGATCCAGGGCAAACATTAAGTTTTGTGTATAGCAGAAGTAATTTCTACAGCTTTTTCATATTATGCTTGCTATCGGTAGAGAGAATAATGCATTCGTTGGACAAAAACGGCTTCTAGGAATTATGGCGGTTGATGAATAGAGTAGGGGAATATTAACAATACGTTAGTTATTCCCCTTTTCTGCAAGTCCGTCTGGCACACTTTCTTTACGTACAAAATTGATTTTTCTTTTATTTCCAAACGGAATATTAAAGTTCGCAATTTGTACTAATATTGACACGTGGGTTTGTGTAAAGATATGAATCTTATTGTGAAGACGTGAACGTAAATATTTCATGTAATGAAAAGACTATTCCGAGTAATATTAATTCTCATTATATAAATGTTTCTGATAAGTATAGCTTCAATTTAATACTGAAACTAGTTACAGAGCACTGAAACAGTTCCTATGGTCAACCCCCCCCCCTGAAATATAAATATAACATATATGTTATAAGCCTAAGTATCATACTTTGTGCATTTTAATTAGTAATGTAAATATTATGTATATGAGTGCATGTATTATGAGTATAACTTTAATATGTTAATTGTACGTCATCAAAAGAGAAAGTTCTCTGGTGTAACTGTCTACGGTAGCCTAGCCAGAAAAGGGATAAAGCCAAGGAGGGAATTAACTATTATACGCAGGAACGAGACAAGCGTTATGTCCCTTCTTACTTAACCTTCCGTTGGCGAGGCTTTATAAAGTCCAGACGTTAGGTCGGTCCTGGTGGTGTAGTGGCAACCATACTTGCCTTCTAAACCCAAGATCGCGGGTTCAAACTCGGCCAGGATCGATGGATTTTTTCGGACGTAAAACTACTAACTATTGGCTTCCTTCGGAAGGGAAGTAAAGCAGTGGGTCCCGTGTCGTACATTTACGGCACGAAAAAGAACCTCAAGTCTGAAATCGTTAAACAAGATCTGTTGGGTGATAGAAGTCAGTATCAGCTGATGTGATTGTCCGTGAGGATCGGCAGACAACATTACGTTAATGAAGTGTTTGGAATTTCATATGGCAGTACCTTTACATTTTTTTTTTTTCAGTAGTGTTTAACGCCCGTTTTCACTACTGAGGCACCACAGGCGGTGGACACTGATGATACATGAGATGAAATGATAAATTGGGAAAGGATATTTTTTTTAAGGAAGGAAGCGTTCCAGGCCTAAGTTTAGGTACCTCCCCGGCATTTGCCAGTTATGAAGACTGAGGAAAACCTGGAAAAAACCCCAGTCAGGGAGGACGGTCCTGGCGGGATTCGAACCGCAGACCTCCCGCTCACGAGTCCGTGCCTTAACGACCTCGGCCACCCGTGGCGGTCAGTACCTTTACATTTATACATGATCATCTCCATATGAACAGCGTTTGTGTCCATTGGTTTCCACTTCTATTGACTCCTGAACAAAAGGCTATGCGAATAAAGACAAACCGTAAGGTGCTGGATCTCTTTACTGCTGGGGGGAACACAGACGATGAGCCTGATCTTGAAGAAAAACAGGCCAGAACATGTGGAAATCGCCAGGTTCTCCAACCAATAAAGGCGAAAAATGTTGGAATATTATGGTCATGTTTTTGACTGTAAGGAATGATTTACCAGCATGCGATTCTCCCTCACAATACTGTTACTGTAGCATACTACCTGTTAGTATTGGCAAAACAACGACCACAGCTTCATCAAGATGGGTGAAGACTTTCATCATGACCACGCACAACCTCACGTTGCGAACCAAGTCAAGCAATTTTTTACTTTTAACTGTGTACTACATCCGCCTTATAGTTCCGATCTCGCTCCCTGAGAAGCAGAGGAGCATTCTATTTGGGAACTCTGAAGAAGATCATGTAAACTTGAAATAGAGTTACAGACAAGTCAGTCCGTTTCTTTTTCAAAAATCGCTGCGCACGAGTCTTACATACACCAGATTTGTACCTTCAACACACGAGTTTCGCTTTTATCTTTTTCTACCGTACTCGTGTATAGTACGTGTGTGTTGGCCAGAATCCGAAGAGCGCTTTGAGAAACAACAGTGTGATCCGAGAGTCAGCCTTAAACACAAGCGATGTGGAAGAAATTCAGCCTTGGGGGGGGGGGGGGGGGGCGTTAAGGGTGGGTACGTCGTCGGTTCAGGATTACACTGTTAGGCCAAAGGAATAAATCCCGGACCACGTTGATTTAATGGACATTGGATGAGGGTCACATAGTATAGCACGACTTGAAGGGGGAGGGGCTAGAGACAGCATTTTAACTGCTATGAATACAACATTGCCTACCACTGCTCTCTTGTGTAACATTTTAGTCTTTTGGGCAGTAAAAATAGAGAGAAAAAAAAAACATGAAGCTCCCCTAGTTTGTAACAAAGCTTTGTGCATAGGGAGCCGGCAGCAGGAAGTCACGTTATTTTGCGTTTAGCAAGCCTGTACACAGCTGTCGCAAGGTTTTGTGGTCAATCCAAGCCAAGTTAACATAGACAAATGATGGAGAGGGAGTGAGAGGAAGGCACGGTTTGAAAGTTTTGCCAAGAGAGGCGTGGGAAGGGATGGAGTGCTGCAATTTGTATGTCTGCTAAGAGGGAATAGGAAAGCGTTTGTTGTTTTTAAAAGCTACCCTCCAGTGTTAGCAAGTACATACTGAACTGAATGGGACCTCAGTGCTTCCAAAGCAAATGAACTCTTAGCAAAGTAGAATCAGAGACCGTCACAACAGATATTTTTATGTCGGTCTGTTTTTTTTTTTTTTTTTTTTTTTTTTTTTTTTTTTTTTTTCCTTTCCCATCTGAATTACGCCTTTTTCTTTCATATTTCACTCTCACAAACGCTTGTAGGGTCTAGTACGGCTGCCAACCAAGTCGTACATTTTAATTCTCTCATACAAGTAGTGAGAGACTTGGGGAACAATTACTTACAATAAAATATATCCTAAATAATACGTTTGCTCACTGGAGTTCGTAACCATCTGGCATAATGAACGGAGATGTTGCAAAACTATTGAATTCCCTACCTTCAGAATTCCAAAAGATTTGTAAGTTATATATTGTATTTATTATTTGTCTGTTGATATTAAATACTATTAACACGCTTATTGTTTAATAGTATATGTCAAAATAAATGTCTGTAAAGATGCATACACTCAGCACATATTTTGAGGGAGAGAGAAGTTTTCTTAAACTATTCTATACCGCACTTAAAGTCTATTTATAATATAATATGTCTACTCTTATTCTTTTATTATGCTTTATTGCATTAACGAGGCCACGAGAACGTCTTTCATTTTAACTTTTTGTTAATACGAGTGTGAAAGGAAAGCTCTTTCCTTAAATACGTCATCCCAGCTTATCCAATCTATATGTATTTACATATTTGGTTATCTTATAACTATTTTTGGCTTATTCCCTGTTCCTTGCTTCTCTTTATTGCTTAAATTAATTTATTTATTAATCGATCCTCTAAGCACTATTTATTTTCTTCTCTAATATTTATTTATATGTTTTATTTTGCGTTAACTTTAGTTTCTTTCATTTTCAAGCTTTAATTTAGTGTAATTACACCTTTTGTACCTCACTGTTTTTCGCTGCATTTAAGCACTGTTTAGTTTATGTTTTTGATAGAGTAAACCTATTTTAAATAACACGTATTATTTGCTTGTTTCTGGCATCTTTTTATTTTAGTTTATATTAATTATTTGCATTTCTTGGTACTTTTCTTTGAGAAGATACATCACTTCTTGGGACGCCAGTTTTGCTTCCTAGGGCTATCTAAAGATTTTTTTTTTTTTTTGCAAGAAGTAAATAAAGAAGTTGTAAAGAAGTTCAAAATATCACAAAATTCCATTCCCAACATCAGCAATAAATTTCGTTTAGGATTTATACTTTACTCGTAACACCGCTTACCATAAAATTATCAACTTGTCCGATAACCGAAATTATGAGCCATATCTGTCCCATTCTTTTCAGAGTACAACACACCAAGATTTTTCTATAAAGATATGGCTAAGACAATAGTCAGAGCAATCGGTCATCTGCCACAGTAGCACGAATGGAGTGTAAACCTTTTACAATATTCGTGTACGAGCTCATAAACTTATATAGTTGTCAAATCAATACACCAACAATAGTTAAGCATTAGCAATAACTAGCGACATATTAATCGGTTTATTATTTTACCTGCAACATTGATGACAGCTGCATGACCATACGGTAACAATTTAGTAATTATTGAAATGTTTAATTGAAAGGAGCTGCACTAAACTTAATCTATCACATACGGTTCATGCATAATGCAAAAGGTTTAATTCCTATAGGAGGTCATTCTACTCTAAGTTCAATTGTCGGGGTAAGTCTTCTATGAAAGAAAGTTCAAAAAAAAAAAGAAATAAAGAAAAAAATTTATGATACAATAAATAAGATTATTCCTCATCGTAAACCTGTTATATCTTTTTTAGTGTGACATTCTTGATATGTTCTTTCTCGGATAACATCTCGTCATCATTGAATGATAGTAATAACTAGAATTATAGTTCCTATGAATATTAAAGTTTCGTTGAATTGATTAAATATTTTAATGAAACCAATTATAATGAGGCGCAACCTCATTTTTATCATGTTGTTAAAGAGATTCTCAAGTAAATGGATAGGACAAAGAGGACAGACATTTTGGCATGCCCTTTCTTCTGACCACAATTTACTGGGTTTCTATATATGTGATCATTTAATGGACATTGTGTGTTCTAGATCTATTGAAAAAGTGGAAAATTATTACCAGCATATTGAAATAGAACACTAGGTGGCTTCTGTTATAAACAAAAGTCCATGATGTATCGCTTGAAAGCTCATGAGGAGTACTTGCTATAGAACTATGGATAAAAAAAAATTAAAAACGCAGAGTAAGCAACTTTCACCTTATGTTTACGTGAACAATTTTAGTTATTTTAAGGCTTTCAGCAATTCCATCAAGGTTTCTTATGTACTAAGTCACATCCTATTTTAGTCGGTCCTGGTGGTGTAGTGGTTACCATACTTGCCTTCTATACCCAAAACGCGGGTTCGAACCCGGCCAGGACCGATGGATTTTTTCGGGCGTAAAAATCCTAAGTATGGCTTCCTTCGGAAGGGAAGTAAAGCCGTGGGTTCCGTGTCGTACATTTGCGACACGAAAAAGAGTCTCAAGCCTGAAAGAGAGGCCTCTGAGCAAAATTTGTCGGCCGTTTCACGCCCTGAGTTGAATGGGACGCTGATGACCTGAGCTGTTAAAGAGCGTCCTTAAATAAATCAATCAATCAAAAAACATCCTATTTTAACCAGTGAGAGGGACTGGGGAAAATATCCTTTTATTTTATTGTATGTACGTGTTTTCATTAACTGGTGGCAGTGAAAATACATTGATTATTTACAGGAATATATTTAAAAATTTAATTTAAGTTAATTTAATTAAATACATGGCAACCTAGAATTAAATAAATCACTCTAATTTGAATATATATATATATATATATAATTAATTTTACACATATTTACATGCATATCAACATAATTAAATACATTTACACTAACTAAAAACATGTTAATCTAGTTAGATATATATCAATCTATTTAGATTCATGTGAACCTATTTAAATACATCAAACTATTTAAATGCTGTCAACTTAATTTCACACATAATAACTTAATAAACTACATTTCATCTAATTACATGTCAATACACTTAAATACGTCAAACTAATGACATATTTGTCAACTTAATTTTATATCTATTAACTTAATTAAACATATTTCACCTAAGTAAAAGTATGTCAATCTATTCAATCACATATCAACCTAATTAAATGCATGTCAACTAAGTAACACATACTAACTTAATTAAATACATTTATAATACTATTAGGATTATCAAATGCAATTCAGTATATTTAGGCCTATACACTTATCAACTTGAGTAGTAGTAGTAGTAGTAGTAGTAGTAGTAGTAGTAGTAGTAGTAGTAGTAGTAATAATAATAATATAAACAAGGTAAGCGAGGCTAATGAATTAATTACAATAAGAAGTTAAACAGTATTTTGAGTAGTCTGGGAAAAACTTAAAATTTAATAAAGATTGCATTCGTATATACTTATTTACTGTTAAATGTTGTCAGAGGACAACCTTCAAAGACAACTACAGCAATTCATTCCAGTTATTTATTGTTTTATATTAGAAAGAGAATTTACGTACGTAAATGTAGTTGTCTACAACTTACTTTAAAACTATGATCGTTTCTATTATGTTAGTTTTTCTAATAGTTGTGATACCTCTCCTTGCATTTTAATCTGTATACGCTTTGTATATGATTATTCTCACGTTTTTGAAGTTTCTCTGCTAGCGATTCCCAAACCTTTGTTCTTTTTTATCTTTTATAAATTTTGCTGCTCTGTGCTGAATTTTTCCTAGGATATATATTTAATAAATCTTAAATCAATTTCAACAAGCTACTCTACTCCATTAAGAAGTAATGAAATAAATTATTTTTTTCGATTTTGGACTGGCTTTTTTAATATTCTCATAACAAATTGTAATCCCTTTCACGCTTTCCTCACTCCATCTAAGATAGACTGGAGAAAAATATTTTTTGTTTATTTTGGATTTAAACTGTGGTTTTGCAGTTTCTGTTAGCCTTTTATCACTTAAACTTAAAACGCTGCTAGAGCAAAGCCATATTACTTGTAACAAACCTAGCATAAAAAGAAATAAATAAATTAAAATGTTCTTAGATTTCATTAAAACTTACTAGCCTATCTGCTTAGCAGCTAATTTTAAAATTTCTTGAACATTTCTTGTTGAATACAAATCTGTAGAAATGTTAAAAATAATATAAGCGTTAATGCTTGTGAATAGTTTATTAACGTTAGACTTAAAAATAAATTATGCATGTACAACTAAAGGTGCATTAAGAGTTTAAATCATTCTTTAAATCACATTTTGATAAAAGAGTTTTGATTAACTTAAAAGACCACTCTGTGATCAAAATATCTTGCACCATAAAATGCGCAGAATTTAAAGTCCTTACAGATAGAAACAATTATCACCAAAATAAATCTTAATGGTTTCAAAATAAACGTATGCTACCTGGGTTCACTCATCGGATGTCTCCTTAATTCCTGATCCAAAGGGGTAGCTTTTTTATGTATTTATTACTGCTTGCCTTTCTTCGAAGTTTCCTACTCCCATTATCTTGAAAAGTCTAACGTCAAGATAAACTTCTCCTACGCCCTCCTATAAGTAACATCAACGCCTATACCTCACAACAACTCAATTTAAATGATAGATTACAAACTATCACAGATAATTTAGTAAATACACTGATAAAAGATTAATTCATTTATTTAATTAAACTTTACACATATTATGAAGCAAAATATTTCATTAAATACTAAATAAAACCACGTTGTATCTCCCCCCCGCTGTTTAAGTAAGAGTCATATGTTTAAAGTTAACCTATCTTTGCTGTGTAACTTTTGAAACATCAAACATACGGTATGCTCTGTTAAGTGAAGTAATCTAAAGTTTCAGACATAATGTTCTAAGTTCTGGAGATCTGCGAAAGCCGTTTATAGAATGTATCTTCTGTCACGTGACGCAGATTTTTCTGTGTTGTTTCGGCTAGGGACGACAGGTTTTTAGCTCTTTAGGTTCTTAGAATTCAATTCATGATAATCAAAGATAAGAAATGATACAATGTGTAAACTATGTACTTACACCAGAAGCGGAGTAAGGGAAGCAAATCTGAGGCCAAAACTACCAGCAGTGTTTCATATTAACACTGACAAATCACATTAATTTCTCATGGAAAATATTGTCTATTGGAATCACCTGCTCTTCGTGGATATTGAGGTCTTGTCTTTGGTCTTCAGGCGCCAATGCAGGAGTGTGGAAATCAAAAGTATGAGCAAAAATGGCACACATTAGCGCCGATATCTCACCTCCATTTCGCAGTCATAAGCTCTTAATACTGACTCTGTTCTTCAAGTGTGTGGAGACCAAGAATATTTTGCTGTCTGCACCCTTCATAGCTTGAACATAAGATTGTGTGTGTGGGGCGCTGGTACTTGAAGTTTTGGCACTCCTTTCATTAGTAAAACTTCCTCTTTCAATGCCCGCCCACATGCTATTCAGCTTGCGACCTTTCCTAGAAGTGGTTGGAATCGGCATACTTGACTGGCCGGCGGGGAATTCCAGCCTCTTGTCTATTATGCATATATGGGAAACATAGAATTTATTATTTACTCTAACAGGTATTCTATTATGGCATCTAAGGACTGCACACTTGCAAAATATCTTGCAAGTGACTTAATTAACTACAAACCTGAAATAATGAAAGATATAGTAAAAATTCAGGTTACTATATCTCATAACTATCCAGCAACGCGGAATGATATGTAAAATATGTCGATCATACCATAAAATTCAAAGCTGAATTGTTTTAATACATTTTTCTATATCCAAAGGTGCAAGTACATTAATTTTCAAACCACATTTTAATTGGATTAGTATATAAGTTGTTCTTATATATAAAATACGAAGTTAAAACATTTTTGGGCAACTTATATTTTCATATGCACAGACTATTTTTCTAGACCAGCAACAAACATGCATGGGTTTTGAAAATGTTATAGAAGTTCTCTCGTTTTCATTTACCTTCCTCGTAATTTATGCCTTGTGTAATACTTGAGCCCCCTCAGGCCAAACAATGTTTGCTTATTTCCTAGTATCCCGCACTGATTAACGATCCTACCCGGATTATATTAGAGCCACTGTACATAAGCTGGTTAGTGAGTTTCTGAAACTGTACATCAGAATTTTTGCTGTGGTAGTAGCTATAAAAGAAATTATAGCTGCTTTCTAGTTTCAGAATAAAACTATCGATTTACATAGCTTTTGTTTGGTTTACCAGCTAAAACCGACAACTAAAATTCTACGAAATGTACCCTTGCACTTCCACTTTCATTACCTCGTGTCCAGAACAGTCAGAACAAGCGTGATTCCATTAGTGTCGTGGATAAATTTCGGGTACTGTTTCCAGTTTCAATGCCTTCAGTACTAGATTGAATGCATTATCTTTGTTTACGGGACAGATTAGATTTAGACTTAGAACAGCCACACTAGTTTTCTATTAGCTATACTGATGAAAAGCCCTCTTTAACATGTAGACGAAAAAAGATCAAATGTTTGTGGTGCCCAATTTTTCTTAGGCATTACTATTATTTAAACATTTCTTTTTAATTGAGTTGCAACTAATTATTGAAGCTGTAACCACAACTAAGACAATATTATCAATATTCACTTATGCTTCCCTTTTGATCTCGGTCTAACAAAATTATAAATTATATATTTCATTAATAATAATAATAATAATAATAATGCAAATTATTTATTACAGTAGTTAAAATGGTTTATTTGATCATAGTTTCGTCCCCTGTGACCAAGGATTCCAATAATACCGCGTTGTTACCATAGCAAAGGTTCGAAAACTTCTAGCAATATTCCATTCAGACTTGCATTTGATTTATTGAAATGTTCGGGGCACCTTTCTTGCACTGATCCTATGCCTAAGCAAATATTGATGAAGAATGCAAAGAACAGTTGTTTTAGAAAGCATCAGCTTGCAGCATTTTTTATTTGTATTTATCTTCAAATATCTGCCACTAAGAAGCTCCTCCTCGGCAAAGGAGATATTTTCTTGTTTCAGCACATTAATCGCCTTCCCTATTGTGGATAGTTTTCAGGGCTCTCTCTGACCAAATGAAATTATTTTTATATATCCACAGTAGAATATGAAGGAAACTTCCCCATACATACCGCAAAAGCGTTGCTTAATACCTCTAGGTGAAATTCCTTCTTTTGTTTAATATCACTAGGTAAAATTCCTTCTTTAGTTGGAATGTTCAAATAGGAACAACACACTATATTTGCAACGCTTCTGACTTAAATCAACTTTTACAAGCAAAAGAATGCCATGACCGGAAATGAATTGCATTGTTTACACTCCTACCTGTTAACATGAACATTACAAATGAATCACAGCTTTTTATGTCAAGTCGGAAACTTATGGACTACAGCTCACACTAAACTCTGCCATAAAATTATAAAATTGCAAACAGCAATCCAAAACATATATCATATATATGCTTAATACTCACTTAGACATTTGTTCTATTTTAAAATTAACTTTGAAATACTTTATTGCGTAAATTAAATTTCTTTTTAGACATTTGAACAGAGTATTGAAATTAAAATGTTGAAACTTAATAATCTTCAAAGATTCACAAGATTAGTGTCCTCATTTTCTATTTAAAATGTATCTATATTAATATTGGCATTCAGAAATAATATCGCATATAGAAGCATTTTTCTTGATTTTAGCTGTGCGCAACCTGTAACTGTAATGTTGAAAAATGTAATTAATGATTGCTTTTATATTTGTATTGGTGAAATTACATTTTTTTTTTCAAAATTTCGTTTTCAAAAGTACGGTTAAAAGACAAGTTAAACATCATTTTTGAAAATATTATTATTTTAATTTACTATATTGCATCGAAGGCTAAGTCCATAATTGTTTTAATGATTTTTTTCAATTGGAATTTGTATTTATATTTACTTATTATAGCAAATGAACATAAGCCGGTAGTAGCAATGTGTAAATGTGAAAATACAGTCAGTCTACAAACAGTAAATAATGCACTGCTACAAAATATATATCATACGCTGGTAAACATCAGGAAACTATGGACGATGTCAATAGAATTGACAGTTCAAGGAGTGTACAAAGAAGAAAACTTATAAGCGTAAAAAACCGAAATAACTATATTCATGGTTAACCAGAATGATCATAATAAATTACCATGGCAATAAAGTAGGAAAAAACGCAATCTTAATACGCCACAGAAATCCTGATAAACAAAACAAGAATAGTTATAAGTCAGATAATCATATTAACCCAGAGTAATTATTAAACCAATATCGTAATAAAAATGGAAATATTTCAATGGAGCTAAATAACCAACATTTGTCAAACTAATCATAATACACCAGATTGTTCCCCCCATAAAGAAAATTCACCATGATAATAATTGGATATATTTAATTAGAAAATTAAATATTAACATACTAACACACACAATTTATTAATCACCCGATAACTACAGAACTAATCCTATTTTTACAAACATTTCTCAAAGGTTCCATATAAGCCTATAGGATAATAAAATGATAATAATATTCACAAATTTCAACAGTCACATTACCCGTTATGCATAATAGTCATAATATTCCTAACATGAAGACGAGCATCAGGGTGCAGTAGATGTTCAGTGATATTTAAAGTTTTCTAAACATTTCAATATTGAAAGGATTGTCATGAAAAAGCTACTAGGAAAGATGGCATTTTTCAAAAAATATAAACGATGAAAATTACTTCAAACCAATTCATTTTTTCTAAAATTTGGGAACAATACGGCGACATTAGGGACTAAAAAAAGGAAATAAAATAGATGAGAATGAATGAATGAAATCTCAATTTGGGCACTTTTTCCATAGTGACTGCCAATGTGTTGGTAAATGAATTTTTTTGTGCATCGACCTTGGATATTTTTCCTTCAGTTCACCTTTCATACTATGCAACAATGCTATACAACATTCCGTTATTTGTTATACCCTTTTTCAAGTAATGAGCTAGTGTTGTTGTTTTTCCCTTTCACAAAAACTCTGCCATCAGCTAAATGGTCCTATGACATACTTTCACCAGTTGCTTTCCACTGTTTTGCATATGTAATGTGTTTCGTCCTAAAGTCAAAAACTGACGCGTAAAGTCTTTCGCGAATGTTTTTGGTCCACGGTCAACTATTGAGGTATCCATTGCGAGGACAGTTTTTATCACATTATTGTTGTTTATGCAGTATATTGTGTAATCATTCAGTTAAAATGCATATAAATCTGAGTCAATCTCACGCCTTCACTCGACGGTCTTTTATTAAGGCACGTTTTACAATTATATCCTTCGTGGAGACAAAGGGAATTTCATCAGTGCAAATATGGAGCGGCTGTCCTCTTCTTCAAATGTTTAATCACAGCATGGAACTCCATTTTATGACAGATGAGTCCAAAGTCAATTCAGTTGACTGTCAGTCGTACTTGCCACATTTCGCTGAAATGTTATCATAGTCACAACAATGTCGCGGAACTTCATGAATATTTACAGACCTGACTCTGAACATTGTCTCTTTGGCTAAAAGTTTAATCCTATTTTCATGAAAACAGTGGTATAAAATGTAAAATTTATAAATTACAAGTCCATCTCGTACCAGAACTAATAAGAATAAAAAATGAACTATTTTCGAGTTCTTATTGGTCTATATAACAAAATATTTGACGTTGTAGAAAGGTATACACATCCCTTGAATTTACCTCGTCCCATTGCAGGCTCATACCCTTGTCAGCGCCCTAAATTTAAAACCTTTGCGCTAATTATGCCGTGCCATTCATTCCACAGCCCTAATTTATCCAGAGAATTTAACATTTCTTCATTTGCTACCTGTTCTTCCAAGAACGTTGTATATATATTACCTTGTAAGCTTTGCAAAGCATTTTATATTAGTTTAACTTCTACGAATCATAGACGTTCTGTTAAAACCAAGTTTCTCTTGCCGGTTGCCCAACATGCCTTATCTCACTGTAAGGATTTTGATGATGCTTTCCCAACACAATGCTCTGAAAGTTTACTCAGAGATAGAGAAATGGCAGCTATATTTTTACATAAAGCGCGTATACCACCTGGTTTAAATATTACGTATTAATTTTTTTCTCCCGCTAACACACTCTTGTTTCCATGCATAACGTTACCTTGGATATTCAATATTTATTTTTACCACCTTCTTGTCTTCTTATGTGTTATATTATTTTTCATTTATACTACACATATGACGAGAAAAGTTGCTTTGCCAGTGACGCTTTACAAGTTTACTAAAGACGACCACCGTCAGCTTTCCCACTGACCTTCTGCAGTCACGAAAAGGCTGTTCAATGCACCCCGCTTTGTTTATTCACGCGCAAAGCATGCCTTAAGCTTACATAAGTTACATAAAAGAAAAAGTCTGCCGGGAGTACATCTCTATGGCCATGTTTGCAATTTGTCTTTGTGGGGACAATTAGCCACGGTTTCTACGGAAGAAATTAATCTTCCCACACACTTAACATCTCTTTTTAACATCGATATTACGTAACGTTAGGACAGCATATGAAGGAAGGTTTTCATTTGTCAAATCAAGGTCACAAATGAAGCGTAAAACACTAAACAAGAGACTGTCAAGGCATTTCCAAAACAGAAGGTCAACCACTCTGAAGATGAAGGATGTGGATATGCTTTCATTCATGGCATCGTGGGTTGCATACATAAATGTTAAATTGAACAACAGGATTTGCTCGAAAACGTCGTATGCGGTCGAAGATTGGGCAAAAAAAAAAAAAAAAAAAAATTATGAGAATGTTTGGAAAAGCACTTAACAATGAGCCAAGAATAATTTATTTCCGGGATTTCCATTAGGATTTTATTTTATTTTATTTTAAGAATAAACATTCATCTTTGAACCCATGCAAATAAATAAATACTTTCTACTTAATATTACATAATTATATCTTTTTTTATATTTGATCATGTTAGTTCAGGGTGATCATCTGCTAGATATGACTTCCGCAATCAACAAAGACATGCTCAGTATCTGTTCAACAATAGAATTATGCCTCTTATGGGTCATTTGGCTTGCGGCTGCTATACGCAATGGCCCATTCATTGGAGAGCGCGAAATTGTTTGGTTCTATTTTTTCCCATGAATTATTAGTATTTATGATTGTAAGAATCGGCTTTAGTTCGAACAAGATTTGCACAAAAATACTTTGAAATAAATTAAGCCCAACAGTGTACAAAAGAAATTCACATTGTATAAAATAATTAAAACTTAATATCCATAAAGAGAATGCCTCCATTTTTATTGAACGATATTCAAAAATGTTCAGACAATAATGGCGAGGCTCGTTCGATTTATAAGAAATTGAACAAAAATAAAAAATTGTTAAAAATTTTTTAAAAATACTGTGATATGATCATGCATTTTTCCGTTGATGGAATTAGAATGACTTTTTAAAATAAACTGCAGACAATATACTATCTTGGGAACTAGAATAATATATCTATGCTAGTTGCTTGAAAAGACTTTTAATTTTAAAATTTAAAAAAATCGATTTTCACTTCTTATTTATATTGATTTTTATTAAATAATAGTTACACTTACATGAATTATGTGTATACAAATTTTCATTATGATTAGTTCTGTCAATCTTGAGAAAAATGCACATTTATGTCAAAATTTTGAGTTATAGAGAAATAAGATTTATTTTAGTTTTAAAACATTTAAAAAGCTTTTTATGTACATTAGAGAATTAAAAATTACACAGCATCTTTAGTTAAGTTTTCTTAATATCCCACAAAATGTTCATACTGATAAATTTTAAAATGTCTGAGATACAGTGCAAAAGGTATACTGCTGCATTATTAGCTAGATTTATACTCCCTGGTTACCTTAATAGATCACTTTTTGTTATGTGGCGACTGATGCCCATTCTACAGAGGAACTTAGAGAAAATATCAGGGCAGTTATTGGAAGAATTTGGAAGCAGAGATGTTGTAAGTGAATAATTAAAAGATGTTAGAAATGTATGACTGCAGAAGGACAATATTACGAACAAATGTAACGCAAGTTAGTATTCATTATGATATATAGCTAATTGTGTGCATACTATAATGAGACACATTTTTAAAATCATGAAAGTCGACCTTTTACCGCCTGGAGTCCTCCCATCATTGTTTACATCCAGCATCGCGAACTCATGACGACACATCATTTAAATGTTGAGTACTACAAATAAATTTATTAATTCTGTACTCCCTTTCTTACAGAAGAAACTAGAAGAATAATGGATTTGATTAGTTTCATTTATGCAGAAGAACTGTTACGTGTAAATGCAGTTTCTTAAGAAGATGAAAACGAGTGTCATACAAAATGGACAGAACTACCAGCATCCTCTGTAAGAAGGTTGAGTACAACATTCATTTACTTTATTTGTAGTACCCAAGCTTTTAAAGGGTGAACTCGCGGCGCCAGATGCCGTCGATGATGGGCAGGTAAGCGACAGTTAAGCGGCCTATGTGCTGATGGACGGTTTTAAATGTGCCTCACTGTATCATTGGTCCAGCTGCGAATGCAAGCCAAAAAATAACTCTTTACACAAAAAACATTTAATATCTACAATAATTTGATCACCTGTGATGAAAAAAGAACCCTTCTATTGGACTTTACTGCAGTTGTAACAAAATATGGATAAAGTAAAGACTACTCATTTTTATCCCATAATTAGCTAATCTAAATGCTTTTATGAATAGAAATCATGTAACCACTGATTTTTAAGCAAAGAAATAGCAACGTTATGTGGTTAATATTATTAATAAAGTTATATCGGCATATTAAAATTAAATATAAAAATATGATTAAAGAACTTTAAGATAATACAACCGAATTTAAATGTAGCAGATTTCTTACACATAAAGATAAAGGTCACACTCAACAGCAGTCAATAATGTCGTGCCGCTGTTGCTGAAACAGCATTTCTCTTTCTCCTTTCTTCAGGTCGGTTGTCTCCACGGTCTTCTGCTGTTTTTCCTCTACTAGCACATATTTCTTTCATCCAGTCCATGTCGCTATTATAGCGCTACGATTTATTACTCTAGGGATCATAAAATTGCGTAATCATGACAGTATATCGTGCAAACGTTTAGAAAATAGCAGACTATAGCAGAGAAAATACATCCTGCATTACGACCGAGATAAATTCCAAAACACACACACACACAAAAAAAAACCAACAACAACAAAAAGAATTATTATAACAACATAATACTAAATATAACTGCATATTTACAGCTTCTCCATAACTACATCAGATACTGTTTTTTGTGGCCTTTAGTGTCGAGTAATGTACCTATGTACGTTACGCTGATCTGCAAGCTCAAAGGAGTGTTCCTAGCTACATGCATAAACTGACGTGAAGCGTTTTCTTCAGCCCTCACATTTGGATGTAGATTACCTCGTGGATCTAAAGCATAGGCTAAGCTAGCAATATATCTTCATCACTGCCAGAAGCGTTAAGCCCTTACCGCTTACTTTTGAGCGAATGTAAGTTTACGAAACTCCGCTTTTGAAAAGTGATCCTTCTTTGTCTTTAATAGTTTTGGTCAGTTATATTGCAACAAAACAAATTATTAATATCAATTTTTACTTCACAAAATATCGAACACTGTGTTGGAAAACATTAACTTACTAAATGCTGTGCTGTATTCTGTGCATATATGAAACATTTACAGATACTTTCTCAGTAATCTTATCAATGTTGTAAGATTTTTTACTATTAACCACATATCACAGAAAAAATATAACATAAATTACACATTTTTCCCATTGTTACTAAACTCCATGAGGGAAACTTTGGAGAAAGGAAAGCTTGATGAATGGAATTGGTCATTTTCAGGACGTGTATGGTAGTCATATTCTATTGCTATTTTTACACACACTCTTCGATCATTGTACTTCCAGTTTACATATAACGTTTTGTTATTACTCATTAGGTTGTTTATTGATAAATAAACACTTCAACACTTTTAGAACACATTTTATTATACGAAAAATAAAACCAATCACCAAAACAGTAGCATTTTTGCATAAAAAAAAACTTTTGCGAGAAATAAAATGGAGTTCGGTGGACGGTAACGTTTAAAATATGTTGACAAATATATTATTATGACTGCTTTTACTAGGTTTATTTATTTATGTTTAATTTTTTACTCATTTATTTTTGGTGTGCGCGTTCACTGTCATTTTCTGTCTTGTGGATTTTTTCTTAAAGAGGAATTTAAATATGTCAAAGTTTTCCAATTTATTTACAAATCAAATTATTACTCTGTGATGAACACCTTTTACATTTTTATGAACATCCATAATATTATTTCTTATATTATTGAAGAAAAGTTTTCTATGAACTATGAGAGTTAAAAATCTTTGTAACTGTTAGTATGTGTTGAGTTTCTTCCTCTGGAATATTATTTTCTCATGCTGTGGGTAATATACTGTAATTTAAGTTTTTCTAACCCCCTCCTTTGTCTAGCGATTTGTTTGCTGATTGCTGGGCCGGAAGGTTCTACATTCGATCTTGCTTAGAAATATTTTAAGCTAGGGTGATTTGGAACCAGGTTTACTCAGTATCGTTAGGAAAATTCAGAAACTGCCTGATAAAGAGGTGGGATCCTTCGATCTCAAAAGCAGAGTGATAGACGATCGGCGAGGTGTGGGCATACTGCCCTCAATCAATAGTGTTGCAAAGACGGAGGTAGAGGACGCAGCGGTCGCTGCGGAAAGATCCCCTGTCACGCTATAGAGTTGTCCCAGGGGAGTTCTACAGCGTGTACCTGGGGGGCACTGCTTGTCATGGAGTGGGTGGTGGCTACCTTAATTCTGGGGTGGCTCACCTCTTAAACTGAGTAGGTCTGTGCTAGACGTGCCCTATCTACCAGTGAGCACCTGGCAGCTAGTTCGCTTAGCGCGTTTCGGCGAATCCCCGCACGAACTTGTCGCGCCATAGAGGAAGAAAAGTTTTCATTCTCATATCTCTCACTGTTTTAAGTACTATACCTTTATAGACCATCTAACGTAGTTGTTTTGATGCGCATTTCGATTAATATAAATTATTCTATCACTATTTGTTCACACCCATTAAGAAAACCTTCATAAAAAGGTTAAATCGAGTAAGAGATCTCATTTTCATTGTTGGCGAATGGTATTGGTTCGTGAACTGCGGATCTCAACGTGCATTATCGATTTATAAAAATAATCACTTCAGTTACAGCGCGGCATGTTTTGAATTACAAATACTTTAAACAGCAACAACGACGCGATAAGGAAAATGTTTTAGATACTGCTGGATCATAAAGTAAACGACACTACTACCCCGATTCGCTTTCATAAATGTTCATTGAGATGGTGACTTGCAATATTAATTCCCTGCAATTTCCGGTGACTTCTTTGTTAGACACAACGGAAAATAGGCTCTCCTTTCACAATTTGTACACTGTTAATATAAAAATATTGAAAAAAGGTCACTAGTTTATTAAATTGAATAACATGGTTAAACAGTTTTTGAACATGATATTATTTAAACAGGTGAAAAGTGTGTGAAAATTGGATAACACAATAAGAAGCACTTTGACATGAAATATTTTTACTGTTAATACACTGAAATTATAGCACATTGTATTTATAATAGTCATGCGGAAATGATGTCTGCCTTCTAGTTCGATTGTCTGGCGGGGCCGTTGGGATCCTTCACTCCTGTGTGTTCGCTATACTTCGATTCATATATCTCATATTCGTTTCACTGTGAACGCATTTTCTAAAATACGAACACCAATGTTTTGGAATGACACCCTGTACTCTCGATATGCTCAAAACTCTACTGATTAAATTCAGATATCTGTTGGTTTTCTATCATATTTTCGACGAATCACACTTTTTTATTGGAGAAAGTATTCGGACCGCCTCCGTGGCCCCGTGGCGACTACATATCCGGAGGTCTTGAGTTCGAATCCCCGTAGGTCAAACTGTTTGGGTCAGTTTTTTTTTTTTTTTTTTTTTTTTTGTGTTTTTCCTTCCCCTGAGAAGATATGCCAGATAGCTATAAGGAGACAAGAACTACGCCGCCATTAATTCTTTTCATTCATCCCTACAAGCAGTATTCAGTCCACAATCTACAAAGGTTGCGAGAAGACAATTCAGTTTAAGCGAAAATAAATAAAAAGAATTAAAAAATTAAAGTGTGGGGATTTAACGCATCTCTTATGACCGTTACAATTTTACTGGCAATGACTTAAGCAAAGATGGCCACCAGAAAAAGTGAGTGCTCTATAAATGACAGTAACGAATAAACAATAAAGTTTTGTAAAATATTTCTAGAGACTGGGTTTCCTTTATACAAGTTGAAAAATAAAAGTCTGAAAATTATTTTGGAAAAATACGTTGAACAATCCATTCCAGGTGAATCTACACTAGGAAAACAGTATGTAAATTATGGCCAATAAGCCGTGATAAAATATTCGACTTGGAATTAATTGAAATAAATATTTATCTCCAATGACGAGACAACGGACCTACTTGGTAGGCATATCGCAATGCAATCATTGGAACTACAGATGATCGAGAGGAGTGTATTCCATTCTATTCCTTCTTGTATCTGATGAAAAGAAAAAGGCCAATAACGTAACAATTCCTAGTTATTTTACAACCTTTAATAAGCTGTAGTCGGAAGAAATTTTATATGATGACAGAAGGCACACCATACATGGAAATAGCTGCTACAAATTAATTAAAAACTTTTCCTAGTAATGCATAATTAATTTCCCATGTACATGAGTATTATAATGTTGCTGAGCAAATGTACATTTTCTTTCCCAATGTCTACAGTTTGATATCCATTTTCAAGAAGAATTCCGTAAAGCTCCATCCCGTGACCAGAAATACAAAGAGCCTTGCATGTTATCTCGCCCTACCTCCACAACCAGTTTAACAAAACGGTTAACGTGGATTACCGCTGTTTTGTATTATGATCCTAAAAATAATGGGAGAATCATCAATTGAAAATGAATTCTTTCTATTTCAGATGCCAAACAATTTTCAATGAAGCAGAACTTCAGAATGACCTCGCCTTCATTGCTACCCATTTTACAAAGTTCCTTGAACTTATCTCTTCCAATTTTGAAGAAAAAGAACTACCCTTGGTGGTCCAGTATAAATGCAGTACAGAAATGTCTGCCAATACAGACCAAGAACAAATTAAAGTTTAGCTAAGATACTGAAGTAAAATGCAGATTTAGTAAACACGGACCTATTGGTCATTGTTTGTGTAAAATATTTTCACCTACCTCAGTAAAAGTAAATTTTTATTTTTCCATTCTAACAGACGACAGTGCTGCTAATCTGAAGAAACACATTGTAGTTATGTGCAAGAAATGATAGAATTAAAAACGTGAGTTTAGTATTTTGGTGATTTATCTTTACAAATAATACAGCTGTTCAAAAATTATTAATAATTATTAAATTGTTTTCTTATTATACCAAAAAGGAAGTATCACACCTTCAGATAACTAACAATTTAAATATTTCTTTTGTTACAAATTTAATTAACACTGCGCTTAAATGAATTTTAGTTACAAGTAATGTATAATGCTTTTTATTGTCTATTTTACAAAATTTAAGTGCATTTTATGTTTATTTCTTTTCTACCTTTTCCTAATTATTTAACACCTTGTCCCTGTGCATAATATTAAATACAACATTATATTAAAGCAGTATTATAGGTATGCAATAAACATAATTTACGCAAATTTTGAGAATGCTAGGGTGTGAATTATAGGAAACATTAATTCTTACATAACAAGTGAAACCAATTTTGACCCTATAGCTTCTTGGGGCACACCTTAGATACATTTTGCATTTATTCTGTAAACTGGGTAGAAGATGCTTGCTTTTGCTTAAGATTAATGGGAGATGTCAGAAGCTCTAAACTGTAAAACTCTCACCTATCTGAGTTATAAATCTCTGTCTCTCTGCCTTCATGATTATAAAGCAGCTCGTGTTCCAGGTTAAATTTGATGTGATATTCTTATAAGCGAAATGTAAGGTACCCTGTATACTTTTGCTACTACATTTATTTGGGGTTAGACGTCGTTGCGACCTAACATTTGTTTTCTACCTTTGCAAAAATGTATTCATTTTGCTTCTCAGAATATTACTGCTTCCCAGAAGCAAATCTTTTCACTTTTAAATAGTGACTCGGTTATAGCGTATGCTTAGCCAATAAATGGTTATTAATCTCATCTTGGCAAAGTGTTGGCTGCAGAGTACTTTTTAGATATTTTTACAAGTAAGTATGTAAAAGTAGGAATAACAATTATATACTTATAAATGCATGATTAGGAAGATCGTTGCGACAGTATTGTGAGTATATTAAATATTAAATTTTCTAAAAGGTTTTTCCCTTACATTCTTGCAAAAATTCGTTTACAGAATAATAGTATTTTTCAAAGATTTTTTTTTTTTGCCTTCTTCTTAAAGAGATCAGAATTTTAACCATAAAACATATATTGTCAGGTTGCACTCGATTTGAAGTTTGTCATTGTTCCTTGTCCAGTGAACCTATTGTTTGATTTGAGGTTATGTCCTCTTTTATGTATAAAGCATGTTTGGACCTATTGTTTGATTTGAGGTTATGTCCTCTTTTATGTATAAAACATGTTGATTCTAAAATGCATAATGAGATCACTATTAAATTATTCAATCGTTTATTGGGGCTTACATTGTTTTGTGTTTTTCTTATAATGAAATATTTAGCTTATTTTCTTCTGTAATATAAAATTTTATGCGGCACACTTTGAAGTTATTCATCGTATCATCGATTTCCAAATTAAGAATTAAGTACTACTTTCTCTCTCAGAAAACTTAAGTAGTTCCAAGCTATAAGGTATTTCGATTTAGAGAAAATGATAAGCCTTAGATTGCAAAGAGCGGCCAAAATAGCAATATCTCTCTGACAAGCGTTGCCGATGTGCGCTCTAGGCGTCTACGAGTATATCTAAGCATGGATATACACTAAAGATATTGACGAATACAAAAATATAATTGTCTTTGATATAAGAGGTATACATCAAAACTGTATTACCTGACCAAAACACTCAAACATAGTCATTCATAAAAGACATCTCTGAATCGTGTCTGACACTGAATGTCGAGGAAAGCTCAACAGTTCGCAAATACGTAATCGCATTCCTGAAGCTCTCTTATATACCCAACCACTCCCCTCCATGAAACTAAAAGCTGAGATTTGTACATGCACAAACAAATCAGTAAATTTCAATACTATGGGTGATCCATCAGAAAGCTGATCTATATGTAGAATTCGTCACCTCAGCAACAAGGTATTACCTCAAAGAGGGAAAACCCCTGCTTTCTGTTAAATTTATATTTTATAGGTCTTGTTTTTCTGTAAGCTGCTGCATACTTTGACAATGAAGAACAGACACTGATAAATTCCATTACTGTGGAATAGAGAGAAGTTATTATATTTCACTTCTCTATTTGCCATGGTCCAAATATCAATTACAAAAATGCATTTTCATTTGCTATAGCTTTTTAAGAAATGAATCAATTGCTCATGTAATGCAAAATTTCAAGAACGTTTCTCAGGAACATATTCACCTGACATTATCTACAGTTCGCAAAATACTGTCAAATTCAAAATAGAATCAGTGTTGGACAGAAAATTAAGATGCAGGCACCATTGTTAACAGAGGAAAACCCGAATGACGCTATTAGCGCAAGCAGCGGACAGCTAAACAATTGCTAAAAGTCATTTATAGTATGTTACTGAAGTGCATACCTTACAGCCCGCCGACTTGGAAATGAGAATTTTCATCCTCTGTGAAAAAGGCAAGGACGTTTTCAGCCCTCTGCCGATAGAGCGGAGGTTTAATTGTGGGCAGCTGCGCTATGTGCTTCCGGCAGCTGGCCAGATTCACGTGGGGGGAAAACAAAACGAAGACCCGAAATTTACCTGCACAATATCTGTATTAATAAAGTTAGCCCATCAAGCTCAGAAGTCATTTTAGAAAAATTATGCGGCGTATATAGCGATATAATCGATCATATAGCGATCTAAGGTTCTTATTATTTCGTACATTTCAAGTGATGAAAATGGTAAATCAAAAAACAAGCACTTAGTATTCTCTCAATAAGTCAACTTCAAATGATGTTGGCTAGTTTAGAAGATTTTTTCCTAAGAATTTTCTAGTGCCTTTAAAAACAAACTGGGTTTTCATTTTCTTCTCTGCTAAGTTCTATTATTGAGTGTGAAAGCTGTGTAACTGTGACACAAGAACTACAGCAGGAGGACATTAAAGAGAGTACATTTTATAAAAGGAGGTTTAAAAGGTACCTACATCTTAAGAAAAACACAAAAAAATGGCCGCTTCCGGAGATTAAGCCCAGCTTTGGGTAACATTTGGGTGGCATTCGGCAAAGCAGGCTTAGTTTTCGTTCGTGACCTGGAGCATTCCATCCACACCTATTGCCCTTAAAAGTTTATGTATCATTCTATGCCAATTAGCTGAACGATTAACAGAATAGTTTAGTGAAAAAGACACGGTGTCGAATTGTATTTAGAGAGATTCTGGCTTTTTCAAGAGAAGGATACCTTTTTTTGTCTTAATGTACACGTGGTGATTATTAAAGCTATAAACAATGAAAACACCACGCAATTCACGAATGCTGACGAACTATAAATTGTTACCTGCAAGTGCATTTATACGGCCTAACCGATTGGCATTTTCCATTATGCATTTGCGCTGTACAGGTCCGTAACTTCATTATATAACACAAATTGTTAAGAATTTCAGCAACTTTCCAAAATGCTGTAACTACGAGTGTCATTATTCATTAAATTATGAAGAAGCAACAAATTTGCCCACGCGCGATCAGCGATACCATGAATCACTCTGTATATGTAGCGCTCTTTGGCTTAATGCTTAAACCAACGTACATCTCTTCGCTCTAGGAATGGGCCGCAAACACAGAAAACTATCCGAGTACACTACTTGTATACACGTGTACGAAAAAGAAGCTTAGGACTGTTTAACATGCTATATGGGCAAATAATGAAGGTCTAATCTGCATTTCGCCCCTACTAGTGATGCGTTCGTGTAGTTACAAGTCAAATTTCATGCTACAGTGAGAACAAGTTGAGCGAAGTTATACCCAATGTGTCATTTTGTACCCTTTCACCAAATACATGCAACAGTACATGAAACATGCTTCCAGTGTTGCAACATATGTACCAGCAACATCAGCGTGAAACAACGGGGACCTCTGGGAGCTGCACGACAGGAGAAAATGCGTACGTAGGCAATAACAGTTTTTACATTTTGAAAATTACAGGGGAACTAAGCGGTCATTTATTCAGGGCGAATTATGTTCCTATGTTTATAAATATGTGAATTAATTGTATATTTTTTTCAGCAAGTTTAGAACGGAATGTTACTTTATTTCTAGATTAGATGAATTCAATCAAGTTTGAACTCTTTTTTGGGGGGGAGGCAATTGTATTTTATTTAACTATTCCTATTTAACATAACATGCTTTTATAACATAATCAAAAAAAATATGCTACGGTACTTGACACAGATACGTCAGATTTCGAAAAGTTACCTTAAGAGTTTTGTATCTTTTAATAAAGTAGCATGCTACAAATTCACAATTACTAATTTTGGTCAACTTACTTGGTTTCATTAAAAGGTGAGAAAGAAACAATAACCACATTAATTTTAAATCGTATATTTTCGCATGTTTAAACGCACCAATAAAGAATTAAAAACAGAAATATTAATATATATAGGTATCTATATATTGAAAATGTTTGGAAAAAAGAATATATTTTAAAACTTTTAAGAATGTATTAAGTATATGAACATAAACAAACTTATGTATGTTAGTTTCTTTTACTGAATTATTTATTTCTTGATTATTGCAGTAAAACGAGTTGCAATGAAAGACTGCATAAAATTTATCAAAATTCAAATTTTAATTTTTTAAAAAAAATGTGATGTGAAGTTTAAAAACGCTGTAATGTAAACTAGATAAGCAATTTGAGGGACATTCTGGTGAAGAAAACACAAGATTTAAGATTTTTTTCAACATACTTGTAAATCAATACATTTAGTTTAACAAATTTCCAATTTTATAATACTCTCAGAAAAATAAGACTTTCCTAACTGTGAAAAATAAGCGTCTATCTCACCTCATCATTTGAGTGAACCTTCGTCCACTCAGCCATTTCTCCAGGTTTGGGAACAAAAAGTAGTCGCTGTGAGTCAAATTCTACATATATTGTGGATATAGAAGCACTTGGAAGAAAAGATCATGCAGTTTCGCAGCAAGTATTTGAAGGAGCATTATCGCGATGAAAGATAATTTTCTTTATCGCAAGGTGCGGACCTTAAGCCTTTATCCTTCAGTTGGTCCAGTGATTGTGATGGTTCTGTCCTTCAGAAGGTAGTCCATGGGCACCACAACATGAGAATTCCAGAAAACGTGGCCATGACGTTTTCTGCTAATCCAACCGTTTTTGCTTTCTTTGGTGCACTCTCACTTGTTCTCCTTTGTCTCTGGCGTGTAGTGCAGAATTCACGTTTCATCTACTGTTGTGAAACTTGGGGAAAATCAGTGGAATTACGTTATAACAAGTCTGAACACTCTTGAGTAATGTTCGTTGAAATGCGTTTTTGGTTCATTTTTAACAAATGCGGAACTTGTCGAGCGAAGCTTTCTCATAGCCAAAACTTCGTATAAAATGTAGTGAACACGGCCTATCGAGGTCATCTAATGTCAGCCAACTCGCCTACCTTTAGTTGGCGATCATCGAGTACTGCATTGTGAATTACCTTTAAAACTTAGTCTATAATATATAAAAGAACCACACTTGATTATTTATTATTAAGTATGTGCATATTTCCGTTATTCAATTAATTTATAATCTTTTGAAAAACAATATTGGAAGGCCCATTTAAATACAGACAAAGTTTAGTAAATGACAACTTGTACAACACCTTTTCACTTTGGCTGTCACGGGTTTGATAACTACATAACATAATGCAAGGCCACGTGGAAACCAGCTGTGTGCAAGCAACAGTAGCTTGTTGATTCATACTTAAATGGATTACACTGCAATTTTAAACTTTCCTTAAGTTCACTGACTCTTTGTGCAGTTACTTTTGCAAAGAAAGGCTGACATTTTCTAAACAAAATATTTTCAGAGACTGCAGATTATTGCACTTTGCTTTTTAATACATAATTAAACTTGAATGTGAAAATGACGAGGACGCTCTAATTTTGTACTAAGCATTTATTAAGCAATAACATTGACGCTTTAGAATTATTAGTTTATTAAGAACTTTTCCCATTTTGCATGTCTTCACTGGGAATTGTTTATATATTCAATACTGATAAACGCAGCTTAATATAAAAGTATAATGAAAAAATCAGTAGCATTAAAGGGAAAGAGTCTCCAGACATGTGCAGAGATATATCTATTGTAAGTAGGTACATCAAAATGGTATTTATATTTTATTAAGAGGTATATTGACACGTGCCATGTAGCTTTAAACTTCGATGGAGCTACTTTTGTGGAAATAATTCTCATTATTCCGCATCATTAGGAGCGCTGAATACAATACTTTCTTCTGGTTGTGAAAGCATTTTATCCTAATTACTGTACAAACTTTTTCTGTGAGGAATTTTAGTGTGCTGAGAATGTTACCTTTCAGTTTCCTGCACTTTTGATAAATTAGAATGCAGTAGCGGATCCCTTGAATTCGCATATTAAAAAAATACCGTTCGATCAATCATGCTTTCCCCCGCGGTGATAACTTTTTTCTTTATAGTGAGCCCTCACTCATTTGCCGCGTCGTAGAAGAGGTAGTAAGCCTGCTTACTTAGTGGTTGACTTTTCAGACTGTTGCAGGCGGAGTGTATGTTGTGTTACTCATTTCTTAATTCGACAGTATATATATAAAGTAAAGACCTTGTGTGTTTACATCGACATGGCGTGTCATTTGTACGATTCACACGTGTTAACTAATTGGTGAAAAATCTTATAAGCAATTTGTTTGGAGCATACAGTTGATTCAGTTACTTATGTCATTAACACACCAACTGCTATTTTCAGAGAAATAACCACAGGAAGCGTGATCATGCATTTTTTCAACAGGCCTCTGCCATTGCACAACCTGCGAAAAATTCTAAGAGAGCAATTCACAACAGAGTTATTAGTAGATTTGTAGCCCCCTCGGACACCTGAGTTAACAGCCTTCGATTATTATCTCAGGAGTAAATTAAAAATGTTAGTGCAAGACGAACCCGCACAACATAAAAAACTCAAATATAATATTCATCAGGAAATTGTTGGAATTTCTTAAAATGAACTACAGCGAGTGATGAATAACTTCTTAAAGGGATACCAAAAATATGTGAAAAATGAAGGAGGACATTTTCAACCTCTCATTTGATAATTGGAAAGTAATGAGCCTCTTAAATTATTTTTTGTATTGTTGTACGGCTGATTTATTTTATTGTTTTAGGTTCACAGAGTCCGTGCTAACCGGCTAACGAGCCATGCGCTCGCCATAGACAAAACTCTCCAGGGGAAAACAAAACTGATAGCAAGGTG
This sequence comes from Metallyticus violacea, assembly GCA_030762175.1. Taxonomy (NCBI): domain Eukaryota; kingdom Metazoa; phylum Arthropoda; class Insecta; order Mantodea; family Metallyticidae; genus Metallyticus; species Metallyticus violacea. Next base: position 116,746,801 of record CM060832.1, read on the forward strand.
CTTGTTTTCTCCCGTTTCTGGTTAAATAATCGTAACAGTGTGTCCAGAAATAGAACATTAAATACCATAAGTTCAATAAACTTGTTTTAACAAAAGCAAATTGTTATTCTCTAGTGAACAAATGCAAGTTCCCTCATAATCTTTCCAGTAGAAACCTCGCAAACCACTATTCCTTTATTTGTTGAAACATTTCCCTTTACAAATTTTGTAATAAGAGTGATTATATGTAAGGTATCAACAGTAAGATAAGTATTTACTGATAGTATCACTCCAACAGACTTCTTACTAAACAGAAAATATGAGTCCACTGTTAATTCTTTGAGATCTTGGAGATCTTCTAAAAGTTATTGAATTAAATATATATTTGTTGAGAACCGCAGGACAATAACTATATTCAATTCTTATTTGTTTTCCTTTTGGTTAACCGATATTGATTTTTGAATCAGCTATATTAATCCTGTTGCAGAAGTATTTGATATATAAGAATTATATTTGCACAGTTTATTTTTCGCTGTATTGTTACCTTTACTTATTTTGGGAAACAAATTAGTAGCATATACTTCGGGGTAGGGACAATGCTACTCCTTCTCTTTTAGCTGTCACAGTGGCAGGACTAGGTAAGAAGTTCCCAGGAGAATTGACTAGTTTTGGCTTTTCTCTTAGTAAGTTAAGGGGCGTTTCTTACCTACTATGGTTGACTCAGGATTTATGTAATATTTTAACTTAATTTTATTTATTTAGAATGTATTGCGTTTAGGTCTCAATCTTAATTTTAGAGATATTATAATATTGCTTGGCTATTAATAGGTTTTAATATGACAAAGAAGTGATATTATAAAGATATGAATGTGTTACTGGGTTTCCATGTTATTTGTTAAATTGTAGTTAATTAAACTTAATTTTCCCTACTATAAGGCTAATGTATAATTTGCAATCCCGGTTAGGCAGTTTTCTTGTTTCTCATTCTGTTGCGTTTTTGCAGCTTATGAGCCTGTGTAGAGATACATTTGAACTGTTTCATTGCAAACACTTTTATGCCACAATGTTTGTAGCTAAAGGATGTAATAATACAAAGAAGGGAGTATTCATTAATTACCATATTACGTTTCATGCCACCCCTTGTATTACACGATACGCGTGCTACACCATTCGACGAATTGTTTTTCTTAATAATTACACCCACAGCCCTACGATGTATTTCGGCCACTAAACAAGCTCTTGTGGATGTTATTATTTATAAGGTGCTGTTTTACTTTCTCTCCCTCGTCCATTTTAGAGCTTTCAGCCCCTCAAAAATATTTGGCATATTGAGTGAATGGAGAAATGAATTTCGCAGTCAATTTGCATCAGAAATAACTCAAGCCTAGGCGTACCAATTGACAAACATATAATGCCTAAGTCACAACAGTTGATTCTTTTCACGTTGGTTTGCGACTAATTTTATTTGTTGACAGTTCCTGATCGATTCTTCAGTTTCAATTTACTATCTCAATTATATTTCACGAAAGTCTCAAATAAAAAATAAAAAAAAACAAAACAAAATGTTATTTGATACTTTTATGATGCTTACAATACATTCCCTCCACCCCAAAGCATTTTGTTTCGAAATGTTTATTTTCCCCTCAGTGAATGGACGATTGATTACAGCAGGGGGGGAAAAAAAACTAAGTTGTTCGTTCTACCTATTTCTAAATCAGACAATGAACTGCCAGTGTATATGGCGAGTTCCTATGGGACATATTTAAATATTTCATATACGAATATACTGGAATGGCGTATTTATAAAGCTTCTGTTTCACTAACAAGCGCTTGTATTTTTAACACAATCCTTTCCACTAGAGCATTATATTTGTGTGTAAAAACGAAACTGTAGGGTACATATTTTTCAAGCTCTCTATCATCATAATTTTAATTCAGCCTGAGAAAGATTCTGTACTTAGTACCCTATTAATTTACTTAATAATTTAATACTACCTTTTCGTCAGTTATTATCTACCTTCTATTGAAGAAGATATACAATTATTTTAGGTAGATTATGCGTTGGTATGCAATTCTTGGAATATAAGTGTTGTTACAGTTCAATAGAAAAAGCAAGCTAATATATAATAAAAGAATTCCTAAAGAAAAATTTAACGGTTACTGTGAACATGAGTATTTAAAGACAGCATTAAATAAAACAAAGAATGAAATTATTAAAGCCGACGCAACAACGAAATTAAAGCCTGGCTATATATACATAAAATACCACTTTTGTCTATTATTACCGCAACAATCAAATGCCTGGTTTTGTCACCGCACTGCTAATGGGAGTGCTAATTTTTAAACTTGGTGGTTTCTTCAGAAAATGGTTTAGTTTTAAAAGTTTTTTTATGTTAATGGAACTCTTTACTTGAAATAATAAACGAAAAAAAGCATAATTAAGGGTAATTATTTTTATTCTTGTGAGTAAGAGACAACAAGAAAAATTAAGATATACGATTGAAAGTATATGGCATTTACTGCCCAGTGGTACCACCAACTGATGAAGGCAGCCCTCGTATGGAAGAAACAAAACACAGTTAACCGTTTATTATGGCATAAGCAAAGGTAACTCAGAAATACTAACACAGAGTTGCAAATCCGTCACAGAACGGGTCTTCCAGGTTTAACAGTCTTCGAAGTAGTCTTCAAGCACTTAGGCGGTTCGTTGACAGCGATGGGAAGGTCTCCGTTCACCTCGACATTGCTCTATAGGCAGGGCATTCGCATCCAATACTTCCGTGGTTGGGTGCCATTTTTGTGCATTCCTGTCTGGAGAAATGCTAATTTCACAGACGCACGTGACCTGCGTTTCCGACCACTGTCGCTCACTAATTGAACTTCGGGGCATGCTGATACACGCAGCTCTGCTCACATACACCATCTGGCGACTTCATTCGAAAGTACGTTCCATACACTTTCAATTGTATAGCTTAGATTTTTCATGTTGTCTCTTGTTCCGGAAAAATAATAAATAGTTGCAATGACTTGCTACTTATCCGCAGTACATAAGTTAGCCTCCATATATTTATTTGATATTGGAAAAATCAACCTGCTAATGCTAATATAGCTCATGTCAAATCTAAATATCAAAATATATTTTGAGTAGCCCATTTCCAGAGTACGTAAACTGCTGTATTTTTCGATGTTGAGACGTTACATCTCACAGCGCTTTGAAGTCACAGTTTAGAATACAACTCAGGTTCCTGTTCTGTTATTTCTGCTCTAAAAGTAATGTTGATAGTTAACTGCAGTTCCAGACACCATGATGCTCATAATTCCCATAGCTTCAGAAAATGTGAAATTGTGACAAGAACGCAGTACCGAAAATCGTTACATGCAATGCATATTTAATGATCTTAGATTGAATTGGATTATTAAAGGGGGAGAAAGATACTTCAACCTTCAACTTCAACCTTGGGTACGGTGACTGGTTGCGCTTACAGTTACAATGTGGGTAAAGTTCACTTCCATTCCATTGCCACTTAACAAATCGCAAGCCACCATAATACCCCATCAGCCCATTTCGCCTGGTACCTGCAACCCTGTAACATAACCAACGGAATGAAATGATATGAACTAGGAGAACGGAATGTGCGTGGAAAGATATCCGTTCGTCCAAGTGACTAGGGAAAACTACGAAAAATCCCAAGGTCAGGATGGTCGACCGTAAGGGACTTCAATTCCTGACCTCCCGAACGCAGATCCCAATCTTATCGCCTTAACATCTGACCAAACTCATTATTTCAGTAATTTTTGGAAAGTCACAATTAGTAGCATATTTTATGTTTATCATTTTTCTTCCTGTGATAATTTTTCAAAAAGGAAGTGTTATCATTTATTTTGGTGCAATAAGCACACACTGAATATTGTTGTTTTAATACAGTAGTCCAATCTTCTTTAGTATTATTTTTAATTTTGATACAATGCTTCTTATTTTATAATGGATAATAAAGATGCAGGATCACCAGGCAAGAGCATTACATTGTTATTAAAGCAAAGTCAGGAAGGAGCGGCAGATTGAAGAACTTTTAAGGGGAAAATATTTAAAATCAAATTAACCAATTTCATATTTTAAGGTTGTGTTAACATCATTTGTTCTTCTATTAGGCCATAATTAAAGATAACATTATCGAACAGATTGGCAATTTTAATAAATTCTTTTTAAATGTACTTACTTGTTGACACAGACTTCAATTCTCTTTTTAACATTGAAGTTATTGTATATCCAATTATTGACATGCTTTGGCTTTGGACATTATTTACTTACAACAACCCACATAACATTAATAGTTCAGTCTTATTTTCCCACTCATTCACCCCTCCCGATCATGTTTTAGAGTGCATCGAGTACATTCAAAACCATTATTGAAACCAAGTGACTATTATGAGAGATTATGGAATCAGTACAAAATTAAATCAGATATAGAGATTGCTAATTGGAAGACATTAGTTAAAGAAGCCATAAACTTTTTTCCCTATAGTATTTTCAGTTAAAATTTGCTAAATGAATAATAAAGGAAGTTAAGAGCACCATAACCATTAAGAGTGAAGGAGGCTTTTTAATGCAAAACCCGCAAAATGTGTAATTGATTTACAGAAGCACTATGGGAGAAAAATAACGAACTTTTATTTAAAAAAAAAGGTTTGGGAACAGCAATCAGGAACTAACTTGATAAATGAGGATAAAAAATTGCATGTAAAATAATATGGGTACTATTCGTTAATTTACACTTTTTAATAAATTTCTGTATAAAACATTACTTATATAATACTTTTGTGTTTTCCCTTTAATATCTAAAAGAAAATTTCTAATCAAGTTTAATATTTATAAATTACCTCAAAATTTGGTATTTCTGCCTTAGTCTCCACCATTTTATTATTAAAATTCCTTCAGCTACATTACTGTTCTAAACATATTATGTTAAAATTAAAAATATTTATTATGTGATTTCTAAACAGTATAAATAAAAATTAAAGGATGCTAACAATAAACAATGACTACAAAAATGAAAAAAAAAAAAAACAGGGGGGCTGTGGGGCTTCTTCCCTGGATTCTGTGAACAATTTGGGTTAACGTACCCTGGAAATGGACAACTCATTTTCAAAATATTAAATTAATTTTCATTATGTACATACAATATATTGAATCACGCAAATCGAATTTGTAAACCGGCCCAAGCACTGGAATTAAATTTTACACAATACCAAGAAAATTAAACAGAGACTCTTTTGAATTTAAACGTTCATTTGGTATTTTAATCCTACAAATAACACCTGGTACACGAAAAAAAAAATGTAAAAGCATACAATATTATAACGGATAGCTAATAACCAGGCTGTTAAATTAACGACGATTTTATTGCTTTGTTTATTTTCATAATAGGTATGTGGTACCTATAAATTACTATTCTATTTTATCATTAACAGCTGGGAAAGGGGAGTAATTGGGCGATTGCTCGATAGAACAGGAACAGTTCGCCTATTTTATCCTCCCCTTTTTCCGCGCATGCGTAGATGTACTGCATTTTCTCAGTCCAAGACTAATAGAGTTAACATAACCCAATATTGGGTAGCTATTTTACATGTTCTATCTTATCCTTCTATAAACGAGATAAATGTCCTCAACTGCGACGCATGCGCATTGCTTCTTTCTCTTTACACTACATTAAGATTAACTTTCCGTGACTGTGTATTTGGTCCAATTAACTGAAAATTCTGCGCTCAGATACCAAAGTAGGAGAATGCCCATGGGTAACATGTAGATTTGAAATAAAGTGGTAACTTGGTTACAAATATAAAGTACAATGTAATTTGCTCAGTGTTAGATAGCTAGCACGTGCAATTTCGATAAACGTGATAGCAAACATCCTGGCATACACTGCAGTGTAATAACATTAAAAGCCGTACGAACAGCGAGACGGGAGAGTTGTTCTTTTCAGTGGCTACTGAATGTATTTATTCTATTCTCCCTTACGTGTGTCCTGTTTCCTTATGCTTCCTTTCCGGCCCCTTATGTAATAAGTGAAATACCAATGCTTCTTCGGTAAGCATATTTACGCGCATTTTAAAGTTTAAGTAGAACTTTAGTAACATCGTATCTATTGCGTTTTCTTTGTTCATTTTTCTCTTATTAAAATGAAGAAATAACTGATCGTTGCTATTCGCATCGTTTTATGTATAATTTGCTATGCAACAGCTTCTAACTCTGCTGCAGATATAAGAACCTCAATAGAGGAATTCAGATAAAACATAAAATGTTTCACCTCACCGCTTATAAGGTAAAAGCATCTACATTCCAAACCTCAAGAATGTATAAATTTTAAGGATATTTGGAAGATACATAGAAGTCATTTTCAGCCTCAACAGAATATAAGCTCGATTTAAAAAAAAATATATATATATATATATATATATATATATATATATATTGTATATTCAAATGAAAATAATGTCACTTATTAATCATTTGTTTCTGAATTTTACTTTATTTTTAAAGTATGGTTAATTTCAATTGTTTTACTGCTTTAGGCTCATTTTTATCACAAATTATTATTAATCTCAGCTTTCTCACATTTCTAGCAAAATAACATTTAATTTAAAACAATAACACAACTTTAAATACATTTGTATTTAAAAGCATAATTTTTTATGAAGATTCAAACAATATTTTATAATTTTTTTTCATAACTCTCATGCATAAGCTAAAACCATTCACTGAGCATAAGCAGCAGTACGTTTCGCACATTCACAAAAATTCATAGCTCTATTTTTGTCAATTTGGTTTATTCACGGACACTCTTTAACATCTCAGACCATCAGCGCCAACGCCATCATCTCAGTCCCTTTCAATTCAGAACGTGAAACGGCCGATAAATCTTGCTTAGAGGCCTCTTCTTTCAGGCTCGAGGTTCCTTTACTGTATCCTAGAAAGAAATCTTTGTAATATAATTAATTTGCATACATTTAAGGTACGAGACAGATTGAAAGATTCTAATTTTTGTATTCCTGAAGAAAAATAACTTTCGAAATGTGCATAGTACCCATTTACAGCACAGATAACCTGTTCGTTCGTAGAAAATTTCTTTCTCACGGCCAATTTTTTAGTTTAGAAAAGAGGAAAATTCACATGAGGCCAAATTTGGGGAGTAGGGTGGGTGGCGAAGTATTTCAAAGTCCAGCTCTGCATTTTTGCCATTGCACCGGTTGATGTGTGAGCGGCGCATTGTCCTGAAACTTTTTTTTGTGCACTTTCACCTTCGCCAAATATAATTTTGACTATCTTTTTGTCTCCGGGGTGTAATGATGGATTCAAGTTTCATCTACAGTCATAAAATGAAGTCAGATATAATTTGGATTATGCTGCATCTTTTCGAAACACTATTTTGAAATGTCCTGCGTTTTTGGTTTGGAGTCAACAAGCGCGACATTCATTGCGCACTCAGCTTCTTCATATGCAGAACTTAATGCAGGATATTATGTACCCCATGCTCAATTGGGCATGCGGATTGCACAGCATCTGCAGTGCTGATACGGCCACATTTAAATTCATTTATTCAGTAATGGTCTTGAGTGTTAGTGCAGAGTCTTCAGCTCTGGGTCGCAGTTCACCTTTTAAATAAAAATGATTTATCACTGCACGATATCCATCTTTATGCATTTCTACGAAAGCTGTAACGCCGATGACTTAAGAGAGCATTGCATCTGTTTGGAAATTTAAACAAAACCATTACAGGAATCACGCTTACCATCATTCATGCCCCTAACAAAATTTCCCGCCATTTCGTTGGAATATACCAAACATATTAATCCGTCCTCATACTGTAATAATATTTAAAAAAATATATAGAAAGGGCCTGTCAATGGCCAGATAGTCCCTTGTTTTTAAAAATATGGAGAAACATAGTAAAATTGTCTATACTTGCTTTAAAATGTTTGCCTAACTTTTTAGTTATTTGCAGTATCTACTGGAGTTAAAAGAGGAAGATTAATTTGAATTTAATTCAGAATTTAGTTAATAACAATAGGAGGGGGTGTCAGCAACTGAACTTTTTTCATAATATCTCATATTTTTCGGAAAGTTGTATTGTGTATTTATAACTATTATGCTGTCAGTTATACACATTATCACAAGAAATCAACTTCGGTGACAATTAATTGTTTAGCTTTAAATGATTGTGTTGGCATGTGCACAGTAGATTTGTTGACTTGATAAGATTTTTCAAAACTTGTTTTACAATTTCACTATACCAGCAGTGAATGGATGCTCTCGATAAGTAAGAACATATTCTTGTCGTCGAGGAACGTGGTGATGGCCGGTGGCAGTTCTGTTTAACCTAATTGACATTGCAGCATATAATTCATATCTCGTTTAATGTAACCAATGACAAGTGTACTAAACGACACACACGGAGGGGGGAAATTATTTATAGGAATTGCCTCGGAACCTTTGAATCATAAATATAAAGACATGCTAAATAATATATCGGTCTGCAGATGAACTATACTCACAGAATCGCAAAGAAAAGCAACTCATAAGGAGATTAAAAGTATTCCAAAGAAAGGTCGCTGCTATTTGTGCCCAAGAATCACGGAGCGAAAGCACATGAAAACTTATTAAACTCATTAAATAAGTACTCATGCTCTGTTCAATAAAGCCCATGTTCATTAGAATATTTCCGCAGTATCGATCTGACCAATTCTTTATAAGTATCCGTGAAAATGAATCCATAGTGTTTCTATGAAAATATATAATTAAATTATATTTTTATAAACTCTTTGCATTGTTTAAAGTTTATTTTTGATATTGAAATCAAGATTATATTATCACAGGCTATTAAAGAGGATGCTAGCATAATATTATTAAATAATATGCTAAATACATGTGTGAAAACCATAACAAAACACAATCTATTGCTTTCAAATCAACACCCTTTACGAATCGGGCTTTCCTTCTGATGGCATAAAACACCATATTTATGCAAAAGCTCAAATAAGGATAATAAATTCATTAAAAAGATTTTTTCTTGCATGTTTATATCACACCATCTGTGTGTAACACCATAATCATGCCAGACTAAGATTGGAAGCCGTTTATTACACTTTGACATTTCCTGTATTCAACTGAATTAGCTCCTTAAGGCCTAATTAACACCTAGCCGAAGACCATTTTGCAGTAGTTCAAAGAAAAGATATCACTTATTGATGATGTGACAATAGCAGCCTGTGGTGAGTTCATTACAAAAAAAAATGTCAAATTATTTTAACACACTATTTTAGACAAAGAAAATGCTATTTCTAAATACACATAATGCCAATTCTCAATTATTTTATTGTGTTTAGTGCCTCACAGATACATTCATGTTCCATTGTGCGAAATGTCAATAATTGGCTGTAGAAATCGAGGTCAGTTTACTCTCAGAAAGGAACTACTCTCAGCGACGAATTGTCCGCAGCCTTTTATCTTATAAGGTCAGAGTTTAAGGCTTGGCCTCATCAATAATTTTGTTCTATTTGAAACCAAATATAAAATTCTACCTCAGACCTAGAAAAGTCAATTTCTTTTTTTAAATAATTCCTTTATGTGTGTCAGGATTTTTTTCGAACTTGTGGAATGTGTAATGGCACTGTACAAGAGAGCCCGTAAGTGTGACCGTATTTTTTAATGTTTCATATGCTTCTACATTTATACGAAATATTTTTACCTCAAAGCTGTCTGAAAATATCCAGTACCGTATATCTGCATTAATATTTGTTTATTTTCTTTATTTAAAGCGTTTTTAATTTGGCCTACAATCCTATTTAGTTATGGCCTGGCCTGGGAAATGCTAATTGAATTCTCTTAATTGAGGGTGAGGTAATTTTTAATCACTGAACATACATTATCTACGATGTGTTTTTATTTTGCAACCACAGCTCTCTAAAATTAGTTGGATCAGTAGGGGTGAAATTACGTTGCATTTTTCAATGACGTTAGCATATTTCACTACAGGTCACACATTCGCATTAACCTCTTCGGTACGCAAAGCTGATCACACATTGGATAGAAAGAGCGGGAATCGTTTAATTTTTGGTTGCAAGGAAATATTTGGGACTGTATCTCACTGTATCTCACTGTGCTTCAATCTAAGCAGTACCTACACTATTTTGAAATGAAAATAAATATTGTTCTTAATTTAATTGGTGGTGAATAAAAATAAACGTCAACATTTAGCCACCTTTTGTGCGAATATCTGACTTTCAGTAAAAGGTGGAAATGTCGAGATTTGATCTATGTGTATCACTTACTGAGTGGAGTGGTCCAAGCGATAATGTGTCCAGAGTTCAATTCACTTAGGGCCAGCCGTTCTAATCTTGGGAATTTTCCCGGACTTTTCCTGGTAGTTTAGGCGAATGTTGGGACGAATCTTTCCTTTCCTATAATTTTCCCTCTTCCATTTTATACCATTTCATTATGTTCGCTTTGTTACAAGGTCGAAAGTACCAGACGAGGTGGGTTGGTGTTGTTTACGGAGTGACGCTGGCTTGCGTTTAGGAAATGCTTCTGCCCCAGCATCCTAGTATAGAAGCGAACTTTCTGAGCAGCTGAAAATCTTAGAAGGGGCTTACACCGGCGTTGGGATGTTCCATTTGGAAACAGTCTATGTGCCTGTGTTTCTTGGAAATCATCTCCCTCACCTTATTCCTTTTTCTGTGGGGTACCTCCACTGGGCCGAAGACACAAATAGCCAGTCGTTGAGTAAGGTTGAAGTGCAGAAACACCTTCCAATAATCTTAATAATTCAATCTTAATTATTTTTACCCCTTAAATATAAATGAAATAATTAGAGATGGAAATATGGAACCGATATATTAAAATATATTATAAAAATAGTATAATTTGACAATATTAATGTCATAACTTTTAAAATATATTTTCAGGTTTAAAGTAACCAATATCTATTAGTGATAGATGTCAATTGCATTACAATGTAGATTTAATGAACTTCAATTTCAAAAGTTTATAATTAATATATACTAACATGTATAAAATAACTAAGAGAGGAAGAGAACGAAGAGAAGACAAATAAAAGTCGTCCTAGCCTAGACGCTGTGTTTGCATTAAAATAAATCTTAGTAAAATGAAATGGATGTAATAAAAGTGCGAATACTTACCAAGGAAAATTAAGAAAAATGAATAGAGAGCTAATTAATGCAATAAAAGCAGTTTATAAAGATGTAAAAGTGTGCATAAAAACAAAAATGTAAATCACAAAATAATGTTGTTAATTTATCTCCTAAACATTTTAATAAATCTATACATCTATAAACGGACCTGATAATTCAGTTTTGAAAACAAATAGCTGCAAAAAGAATAACGTTTACATCGAAATGAAATTATTTCGAGGATGCTGTATGTTGATGGCTAAATTATATTCAGTTACTCTAAAGATAATCTACAAAAGATTTAAAGGTTTTAAATTATGTACCTCAAAAATATAATGTTAATAAAACATATATTGAAAAAACTAAAAGCTGGCAGTTTTCGTATCAGAATAAGATAGGATTTCAGATAATTAGGGAATAGAAAAACGTAATGGAGAAAAGATGAAATAGAAACGTTTTTGCAGAATTATAATAAAATAAGTGGAGTTATTAAATTAAACTTGGATAAATACATTCGGAAATATTTCATTAACGATACATATTATTAGTAAACTTAAATCGCAATATGGTTATGAAATTTGAACATCACTAAAGAAAAAGAGAAGCTGTCTTAGATGAGATTTATTAGGGCATTTCTAGATTTTTCGAGTAAATTTCTTATAAGGACTAAATTATAAGAGAGAAATTGGAACAAGAATATATAAGTAAATACAGACAGAACGGAAACACGATCTATACATGGGGCTTAAAGATAGACCATAAAATTTGCATGATACAAAGCAAAAAGCTAAATAAGTATTGAAAGACCTGCCAAATAATGGCAGGTTCAGTAATATGTATCTTAAATATGGAAAATAAAAGTACCCAATCCGCATTAGGAAAGAATAATAAAATAATTAGTACTTCATTATTATCGTCATTATTATTAGTGTAAGACACTTAGCTGTGTAAGACACATAAGGATAAGTTGAAGTTTTGTTTCTGGTAGAATTCTCCATAAATAACGCCTCAAACGTTTTCCCTTTTCATCTCTTGTTTTTTTTTTTTTTTTTTTTTTGTGGGGGGGACAAATGTCAGGAATGTTTAAAGCCGAACGTGTATCTCTGTAATTAAATTAGCACATAATAAAAACTTCTGGTAAGGTATTCTCGTTTTTTGTGCCAACTTAGCGGTTTAAACACTATTGTCCATTTCCGAAATAGTGCAACAAAAAATTAACCACTATTCTTGATATAGTATTGTAATAGACGAAGAACATGCGAAATTATAGGCGAAATTGAGGCGTGAAAAAAATCTTGTTATTTTAGAGAACAGTATTGGACTTTTTTACTATTACTTGCGGTTTTCGAGAACTGGAATGGGCATTCACATTTGATGTATAGCTACTTGACAGAGAGAGCGGGAGCTGTAGGTTTTGGGGTCTTTGCGGTTGATATTTATTTGAACAACACACAAGAAGGAGTTGCTCCACTGATGTTTCATACTAAAAGGTTTTTTCTTCCGCTAGACCACGTCTGCTTCGAACTGTCTATCAACGGGAGTCCAGAAATAATGCTTTATTAATTTAATAAATAATGTCATGTCACTCTGTACCATAGCGTCTGCAAATGTCCTTTCCAAGAAATGGTTATAGTCATGCTAGGACGTTTTTGGTGAACGTTCACGACCTGTCTTTCTGTGCAAATGGCTAGAGGTTTCTAGACACCGTTCAAGGAGCATTTGCAATGATCCTGCCTGCTCATTGTTTTTATTTTACTGTTTCTTATTCATTTTTATGTAACGTGCATCGTTTAGAGATGTTAGTTTAGTTTTGGCTCAATGCAGTGCTCGGTCTTATCTGCCTTTAAAAGAGTGAAGATTTCACACCATGCATCAGATTAGATGACAAATCAATATCTGGGCTGGGAACGTTACCTATATATTATAGTATGCTTACTTCCCTAGTTTTCTATATTCCAATGAAGAAATATTGAGAAAAGGAAATATACATTGATAGAGTAAGTAATGAACAAAGATAGAGAATTCCATGGTTACGAGCAGGTGTATGGAGATTAAAAGGACTGAGGAAGGGTGTTTTACAGTATCAGTGCCCCATTTGTGGAGGGAAGGAAGATATGGAACACACTATAGTTCAGTGTCGAGGGACAAATTTGTGAAGGAAGGAGCTACTAAAGCAGAAATGACTAAAATCAGACAGCAAAAATACTAATTGAAGTTTTCAGAAGGGATAATAGAGAAATATGGCAGTTTTTGAGTAAAGCTAAAGAAAGTGAATTGGTCATTGAAAAACAGGTAGCTTAAATAAAATTGCATGTAAATTCGTATTTTAGTAATTTGGTAAGTTTTAAGAAATTGTTATAATTATATACAGATATTGAATTATGTATTGAATATATCCGAATAAGAGCCCGGGCTGAATGCCTAGTCATATTCAAAATATGTATGCCTAGTTTTAACAAATAAAAATATATTTACTTTCACTAATTCTTAATGAATATTTTAAATAGATATGAACAACAGTAAATGGTAAAGAAATTACTATTAGTGCAAAGGAGTGTTCTTATAACAATTTATTTACAATTGTCATATAAATATAATATTTTTAAATGAATTAAAAAGTGTGATGAAAGCTTAATGGTCATTCCTAAATCTGTGAAATAAAAAGAATATTGGGTAAACCCAGAATCTTTATGTTTCACAATAACGGATCCAAAATTGTCATCACTGTCCATTCCGAAGTTTATTATACATCTGCAGTTAATCGATTACATGTCGGTCCTGGTGGTGTAGTGGTAACCATACTTGTCTTTTTACCTAAGATCATGGGTTCAGTCCCGACCAGGATCGATGAATTTTTTGGGGGTGTAAAAATCCTAAGTATGGCTTCCTTCGGAAGGGAAGTAAAGCCACGGGTTACGTGTCTTACATTTACGGCACAATAAAGAACCTCAAGCCTGAAAGAAGAGGCCTCTGAGCAAAATTTGTCGGCCGTTTCAAGCCCTAAATTGAATGGGATGCTGATGACCTGAGATGTTAAAGAGCGTTCATAAATAAAACAAAACAAAAAATTATTCAATAATTTCCAGTTTGTACCATTTTCTTATCTTGAGATACAACGGCCTAAATGGTATTATTCGTATTATATGCTTCTCTATTCAATGTGACGCTTCCAAAACCCGGAAGGTTGCGGATACTAGATACTAACTACTATATAGCTTTTATTTAAGTGGATGGAATAAGACGCCCAAGGGAAATGAATGCCGCCATCTTATGAAAGTGCTGTGCAGTTTTGAAGTGCACTAAGTGCAACAAATCCGTAGATCTCGCCATCCATCACACAATCATTACTGTGATATGCATTACATTACACCCTACTCCGAAAGAAATGGCATAGAATGCGTTGCATATTAATAGATCTACCTACAAAAGCCTCAAACAGGTAGCTGTGTTATTAAAGGAGGGTCAAAATTTATGTTAATACTACTTCAGTATTAGCACCATAAAGGTGAATTAATTTTTAGCATTCCTGGCCCGATGACTCAACAGATATGTTTCTCAAAACACATTAAGGAAACCTGCTGAGCAAGTGATTCATGTGTCATGACTAAAAAGCAATATGTCTTCAGTCTTAGAACTTTAAACTTGAGTACACGAACTAAAGATGTTTATTGAAATCAGAATATTTTTTTTATTTCAGAAATGGTAAATATTTTATTAATAAATCAATCTCCTTAATTAATCAAACTTTACTTAGTTGTTTTTGTCTTAGAATTTTCGTTTAAAATGCTTGTCCGTGGCAACAAAGTCACAGTGTTGACTTTTATTTTGAAGGTATATATACTGGAGCCAATTTTTATATTATTATAAAGATGTCCTATTTCAAAGACATAGGCAGTTTTAATAAAGTGTTAAAAAGTTAGATTTTTTATTTATCGTAGCCGCTCTGATTATGAACATTACCATATATGTGCTAAGACAATACATTTAAACATATCTTGTAATAATTGCTTTAAAATCTCAATACTTGAAGAACATCTTATTTAGAGAGTTAGAACGAAAATTAACATCAAATGAAATTCAAAAACTGATAAAGAATTCCAAAGAATAAATGAAATTTCTGATATCAGTTATGCCTCTTCTCCTTGAAGTTTATAGCTTAGCTATTTAAAAATTTAGAGAATATCTTAGCATGCGTTTGTAAGCAAATCATAGTATTCACATTATTCAGCCGTTATATTGTTTTTGTCCTGTCGTGCAAATATCAATCCATGTTTACAAAAGCGTTAACTCTAATTTCAGAATACAGCATACATTTATTGAACAGACTGCACGTCAAGCAAGCACTGATTACTGCAGTGAAACCGAAGTAGGTGCGAGTAGATGGAAGTTGTTTGTTTTCTGCCAAATGATACGTGACGACGGTGAAAAGATATACGGAAGCACGTAGAATATCGAATTCATTGAGCGAAAACCACCAGGCAACATGAGACCTTGATTCCTAAACAGAAGATTACCATGCCATCTCATTTACTAACACCTGGTTTGTGTGAGAAAAGGGAAAATTAACAGTTTCATTTACACATTTTCGTATTTAATATAATTATTTAATAATGCAATCTCAATATAATTACTATTCCCACTTCTGTCTATCAATTATTTTTTTT
This sequence comes from Metallyticus violacea, assembly GCA_030762175.1. Classification (NCBI taxonomy): domain Eukaryota; kingdom Metazoa; phylum Arthropoda; class Insecta; order Mantodea; family Metallyticidae; genus Metallyticus; species Metallyticus violacea. The sequence goes on from CM060832.1 coordinate 116,762,628, forward strand.
TTGCATCCAACACATTAAATGTAATTGCTAAACATTGCATTATTCATAAATAAATTTTATTACATTTTGAAATGAAGATTAATATATACGTATTTAAAAATAATTAGCATTTTCAAATAATATTTTTTCTTTCTATCACATTTTGGAATTTTAATCAAAATAGTTCATAAATGTCAACTAAATTCTGAAGGAATGTTCCCTAAATTCTTACTTCGTACATTAATATTGAGTCAAATATGCTGATTTAAATGTTTTTCTTAATTAATTTAGAGATAGGAGCAATTTGGTGTACCAATAAAATATGCGCTTCGTGTTTATGATAGCCAACCAGATGAGAATTTGCTGTTTCACCTGACAAGCAGTCAACAGATGTCACCGTATCATAAATTAAAGTTGTGGTAATTTGTCTTCAATAGAGTTGGTTTATAAAAGACAGAATATTTTTACAGTATCTAAGGAAACAGAATATACTGAAACCATAAAAATAGTCATATATAATTATTCAAAAACACGTCATTAATTTATACATTAAGAGACTAAATTAATAAGCATAAGAAAACAAGAGGAAATATAAAAAATGAGAGAAAGAAAAACGGTAAGTGCTTTTTGAATGCAATGTAAAATAAAATAATTTGAAGTAATTGCTTTTACCATATTAAATGAATTGGAATTATCAAAAAAAAAAAGTACTGTTAAAAACGGGCTACTGTGAGATAATTTGAGGTAAGAGCCGACAGAGCGCGGCTTCGTTCTGAGAGAAGCTGGTCGTCAACGCTATATAATGCAAGTGCAAGTAGCAGCTTGTAGTTAATTTGAGGGAGACTTTTCAGTGAGTGGGTGCGCTTGTGTTTCATTGTGCGCAAACTTTGTGCTAATTGTTCTTCATTAATTAAGTCACTACATAAATATAGTCCTCAAGTAAGCTTATTTAGTGCAAAATATATGTGAAAAGAGTTCTTGTAGAGAAGAGATAAGGAAATTCGCAAGGAAATATCCTGGCAATCAGGTTTTATTTAGAGAAACTTCGCCAACTTGTTAAAAGTTACGAGACATAGACTCTTGTTAATAAAATCGAATCGCAGTATTCTTACAGAAGAAAAGCTAGATATGAAATACAGAAATTGCCTACGCAAATGCCTGCCGGCAATGTATTGCCGCTGGGGAGCATTATTTTTAATGTATCTTATAGCACGGGCTAGTGTTCATTATTAATAGTTTTAAATAGATTATCATTGTATGCTTTCAATAAAAACATAAATACTAAAATAAAAATACTAACTTTACGCCTGACAACTCTTATCTCCTTTTTTGCGTTTGCAGCAGCTACATTTCCCAGTAAGCAGCCCGGCGCTCAGACTGCCAATAACTCATTTAACTTCACTGTGCATTCAGCACTACTATAAGGGTGTTTCTGAAAATTATGAAATTTCATTGCAAACAAATTTCTCTAAATTTCGTTTATTTTTTTACTTTGCTGTCTATAACATGCAGCTCTGTAGAAACAATAAGTCGATTTAGTTCATCAATTTATTTGAAATATTTTAATAAAAGGCCAATCAGAAATGAATATAATTTTTGTCACACCAACTAAAAACTTTTAAAAATTAAATTGTTTAGTCATTCACCTTTCTCAGTACGTATATAAAATGTTACAGAAAAGCGGATATGTATTTACTGTGTTATTTACAATATAAATAGTTTACATAAATTTGGAAAGTGACATAATATTATTTCATTTTTATTATTCAAGTTAAAATTAAATAAATTTGTGAACCTATCTTCGTTGCTAGGCCACGCGCTCATAAAACGGGGAATCTGCGGCCCGAACCTAGTCAAGATCTTCCTCCTCTGACTGAGGTTTTTTCCAGGTTTTCCTCAGTCCCAGTCAATGGCAAATACTGCGGAGATACCCTAAATTTAAACTAGAACGCTTTCTTTCTAAAATTCCTTTCCAAATGTAAGATTTTGTTTCCTTTAGAATCAGTGATCACTGCCTATGATGCCACAATAATAAAAAGGGCTGTTAAACATTATTTAAAAATGTATTTCATTTAATTCGGAATTTAAACATTAGAGGTACGATCTTTAGATATTTATAGGGCTATTCCTGTTATTGATATCACTATCTTATACATATATTCATATTTTTATATTATTAGTTTAATTTTAACATAAGTTTTTTGTGTGTTTACAAGATTACTAATGCATTACCCATTATACTTTTTATTCCACAAAACTTTCATTTTTCACTTTACAGAGCAATTTTGCGATGTGTATTTAAAAAGTTGTATTTCACTGTAATTTTCTCTTTGTTTTATATTTGATATTTTCATATATATTTTTACTGCATTTGATATCTTTGCGGAATACCAATATATATATATAATAAATGAAAAATAATGTAACCCTACTAACAACATAACTAAAATAACAATAACTGGAAAAGCAGAAAAGGATAAAACACCAAGAAAAAGTCACAGATTAATAATCGCTGTATTTCGAACGCTTGAGTTCTTTTATGTACATAGAAGCAATTTCAAATACAGCGATTACTAATTTATGATTTTTTTCCTTAGTGTTTTACCCTTTTCTGCTTTTCTGGATATTGTTATTTTAGGTATATAGTTAACTGAAATATATATATTCTATATGTGTTACCTTTGTTTCACCAGATTCTGAAAGAGCAAACAATGTCCCTTAATTCAGGAGTTGAGTCGGCCTGGATTCCTGACTACAAATGTCCTTCGGTGAGAAAGTTTCTCTACTTGAATTAAACTCCGTCCAAGAAAGAAAGTTCAAAGCAACTGGGAAATCTACGCATCTTGTACTCAAGAAAAAAAGAGAAAAAAGATCCCTAAAAGTAATCATTTCACACAGACGCTAAAGGAACTCCGAGAATGGGGAATGCGTACAGTGGAGGTGCACAAGAAAAATACAGAAATGTGGGGCTATAAAACTTTCGAGAGGTGAGATGCATGACTCCCCTTTGATACAAGACTTTGACGCACGGTTTAAACGCTTGAGGTAAAATTTTCGGTCTGAGATAAATATTATAAAGCTCTTTTAGTTATTATTATTTCTCTCTTTTTAAATTTGGCTAAGACACTGGAATTAGTCAGTTTTTAAAGTTGAAAAGTAAATTTCTAGAAAGTACACTTCTTTTTTTTTTTATCATTCTTGTACAGGTTTTTGTTGAAAGTATGAAAGTGTACGTCTGAGTATTCAGGTTTTTTTTTTTTTTCAACAAAACGTCAAATAAAATTATAAGAAGATAATATGCAATATTCATTACAAAGATGAATAGTTATGTTTATGAGAAAAGTTAGCACAAAATGTGGATGATAAAGGTACACGCGCACCTACTGTCAGCATCAAGATTTGAGGAATATTGTAAATGCATTTCTTACTTACAGTAGATCTAGTTTGGTTTGAGAAGGAAATGGAAGAGTGTACATGAAGTTAATGAAAGGATGGAAGTGTACGCTCACAAGGTAAAGACCAGAACGTTGAATAAAACCATATAGTTATTGCTGTATGTTAAGATCAGATATTATCACATTAGATATAAAACGTCAATATCTATACTAGCGTTATATGGTATGGGATAAGGGATATTTTGTTACAGGTATTTCGCTCAGAAATTAATTAACGGCCACAGGTAGTGGTGAGGCGTGGCTTTTTGTATAGGGCGGCTGAGGCGCACGATTATTGCAAAATCCAATATATAGTAAATATACATGAAAATGATTCCGTAATATTATCATAAAATGTCTATGTTCAAAAGTATAAGTGATAATTAAGTTACATGGAATATTAAAATAAAGTTCATGTTCCACCCCTCTTCCTTGAATGTCTATGGATAGTTAGAAGTTCATTTGGCCGATCTATTTTCTGTGCAACTACCACAATTACTCTTGACATTTTGCTCTACTCCTTTCTCTATAACCCTAGTAAGAAATCGCGCAGTTCCGCTGAAGCTGACAATTATGTAGAAATGAGGGAAAACATTATAACGTAACGTTATTCACCTATCATAAGGTCCCACGTAAACTAAAATACGAGTAAAGGGGTTTAATAAGGCGTTTTAAAATAATAAGTAATGAGTAAAACTTTCTGTTAAATAAAACTTTACATCATTCCACATTACCACAGTACAACTAAAAATAGCGAGATGGGATTATTAAAATGATATCGTCTCTGCCTCCCGGACCTTCCAGGACTTCTGGTTTTATAAATCAAAAAGGGCAGACATAATCAACTGAACAGATACTATACTAATTAACACAGTGACGAAAACTCTAGGAAAATTAGATGGGCTAATTACGTCACAGACAACGCACTAGTTAAATAAGGAAATATTTCACCTCACTAATCAGAATTAACACATCGTTATATTTCTCTCTTCTTTTTCTTGTTTTTCTCCATCATCACTATCTTCTTTTTCTTCTCTTTCTTCAGATACTCATTTCCTCAATAGAAAACGTTCTAACCAACGCACTAATTTTGGGATAAGCTTCCCCTTACAGGTTTAATAAACGCTTCACCTACGATAATTTAACTTTTTCAACCCAAACTGTTGGAATCAGGCTGCACGAAAGAGTAATTTATTTTCGTCGTCCGTTAAGGTATCCCAGATTCGCCGAGGAAATTGGGCGCGTCGTATTGCATAGTGCCGGAGCAGGTCAATTGGCAAAGGAACAATGAAACCATATCCTCTTAATAGGTGAATCAAATGAATTACACTTGGGCCTGTATCCAGATTCTAGGAGAAAATGCATAATGGAGACAACCAGGTAAACCAGACAGAAAGACTGAGGCTCATACAGGGAGATCACAAATTCAAAGGGGGTACCATCATGGTCTGGGGAGGAATTATGGCAAACAGGTAAACATTTTATTCTGATTCATATAAGAATGAGTGCAAACAAGCACATTTAACTTTTTGCAGCCTGTAGTCCTTACTATTTCTGAAGCGACTGGGCCTGAATGTCGTCACTTTCACCCCAGGAATTGAATAGTTAGTTTCTCTTATATTTCTCTTCTTTTCCTTGTTTTCTCCATCACCATTATCTTTTTTCGCACTAAAGAAAAATTACTGAGTAAGTGGAATTCTAAAAATACCATCTTTGTTAATATTTTACTTCATCACAACGACATCATATTTATTTGCAATGCATTTCTTTAATGTAATTTATATTTTTATATTTTACATACTTATATGGTACTTTGTATTATGCTGGAGTTAAAACCCTGATAGAAGCCCCAATGGTCTTATCCTTTACCGAGGTAGATTAAATTAATTAAATAATTATTAAAATCAAAACTTAAAAGAAAGTGTTCTATTCACGGAAATGGGTATCTGTTGAAACATGAGCCATTCTAACAGGTGAACAGGCTTCCACTTTTGTGTGGACCTGTCTTCTTTTTATATCATTGTCCTGGACCCGGACAAGTTATTTAAAAATGATAAAATGCCCTCCCATTCGTAACTTGTATACCTGAAAATTTAAAATTATATGTGTTGGCACCTTTTTAAAACAATTTGCTGTAAGTGGTGACAACACTATCATTGTAACATTTTTTTTATTCACAGATAGCTGATGAATCGAGAGATCGAAGCGGATCGAAGCGCAAATGTAGTTTCTTTGCCGCACTCTCACAATCTACCCATTCTGCTTTGCATGCAAGCGTGGAGGTATATTCTTGTGTCTATTTTGTCGACCATATTAGTTCTAAAGTTAGTTAGATTACTGCTATCCATGTATTCAAAATATGTCAAACAGCAATTTAACTTCAGCTAAATAGTCACACTACCCATTGCAGGCAAATAGAGCAGTGAGCAAGATTCTAAGAAAGCTCTCTTCTTAATCTTTTTTTTCCGTTTCGGCTCATTACCCTTTTCTTATTGGCTGTGTATACCACATCAGTTCAATAACTATGATGGATAAGTAAATTCAATTACTTGTATCAGTCAGTTGAGGTTGTAGGTATCAGTACAAGGCAACATACGTGGTTTATGAACGATGGAGCACACTCAATCTGTCTACAACATCCAACCTAGACATTTAATACTTGATGGATTGGTCAAAGAGGTCCAGTAGTATTGACTCCTTGATCATGTCATTAATTATGTCAGTCCCTGGTATTGGGGTACCACATTGCACGTCACCAAACTCGAGAGCAACTAGATGAATTTTCATGACTATGTTATTCTCTAAAACTCAGGGCTGAAATGGGGTAACTATTTAAAGTATCTCCCATAGTGACTATTCAAGGAACAGTTGAGATTAATAGGTCACAATACATGTTCCAAATCTCAAAAGGTATTTGTTTCCGGGTATTTACTTAAATTAACTTTTTTTTACCAATACCATTGCTGTGAAAATATTCGAGGTTTTTAGTTGAACATCCTGTATAAATGTATTACAGCTTCACAAATAAAATAATAAAAAAATAAATACTAAAAACCGTTAGTATGTTCATACAAATTAAATGTCGAGATTTAGCAGATGGAAAGCATCAAAGGTACCAGGTGCATGCGTCTCGGCTTATCGTCTATGTGTTACAGGCCATAGCTCCTTTTTCCATGCATATAGTAGAAGCATGTAGGAGAAGCCGCAGCAACCTTTGTGTCAAGGTCGTTCTGAATGTGTAATTTCCTTCCAGCGGCTGGATGTCCACGGGTAGGCGTGAAGCCTGGACCAAACCAGCTCCCTGGGCTCAGTATCTGTTTAGGCAGATCACAAAACCTGTCCCGCTAATCACTACAGCCGTCACCATATATCATTTCTGCCGATCTTCATAAATATTGAGGCACAAGACACTTAGTGCTTGTGCTTTTGCCAGTATGTGCATGGGCAAGTGTGTGTATGTATGTGAATGCAAAGGTTAACGAGTTCCGGAAACCTTGGCCTTTCACTAAAATCGGATTTTTCTGTGAACTGGTCAATGTGTGACATTATACCCTTATACCGGGTGCTGCAAAAGCATTTGTTGGTTCTCTACGAGCACATTTTAAAATAAATATGTAAATATTGAGTTTACCATTATATTTGTAAGTTTTACACATTTCTTACTTAAATATAAACTGGTGTCTTATTTCTCCTTTTGATTTTAAGACCCAGTTATACAAATTAAAGCCTTCGCCTTCCCCTAGCTTCTTATAGCAGAATAAAAAATAAAAAAAAAACAGTATTTATTTGAAAATATTAAAAGAAAAAATATGTAATATAAACCAAATAATTAGCAGTATATTACCTAAAAGTTATTGTAAAATTATCTTTATTTGCAATCTCAATGATTAACTGGGGAGGGGGCTTACAAGCGGTACAAAGCAAGAACCATCATTGCACTTATTTTTTCCAGATGCAAAAATTTGCTTTTCAAAATAAATTTTAGATGAATCAGAACAGAACTTTTTCAACAGTTGTAGATCATATTTGTACCTTGATGTTGAACTGATCTTCCATGATTTATCAGGATGTGATTGTCATACCTTGGTTCCTAGGTGATTTCTACGCTTAAATTGAATTATTGTTCGACAGACAGTGACATTAGGAGGAAGAGAATTCTACAAGTTGAGTAGTGCGTTCAGTGTCAAGGAATGGATAGTAAAGTCATGCTACAGGTACTAGGTTTACAATATCCAGAGGGATGCAGGTACGGAAGATTTTAAGCCTCAATGTAACGGATAGGTAGTAAGTATAATAGATTGTATATAGATATCATTTAATGCAGGAAATATGAACATGTTGTGATCTATTCAGTATTCCAATTAGAATGCAATACATCACAATAATCAAAGTGAGGTATCACAAGACTTGAATGAGGTTATTTTGAAATTGCAACATCAAATAAAATAGTTCATTGCAGTGTCGGTTTGATCAGATTTGCTTGGAGGGACGAAGGAGCATATTTCAGTACTGAGGTAGTGAGTCATTAATATAGATGGGGTCCCTGCTAATGTTCCCAGATAGAACACTCCGACGCCGGCAGAGCCCTCCAAGGAGTTCAAACCCCTCAGAAGAGTTGCTTTCATACTAGGTGGGGAAATATTTCTGTTGCCCAAGCCACTGCACTCCACATTCATCATTACGCCTGGCACTTTAGACCCTGTAACAGAACCTACGAAATGGACAATTTGATTTAGGAGAGGAATATTCATGGACAACATGGGTTACCTGGATTAGAGTCTATATTAAAAAACACCCAGAATTTTAGCCATGTAGATATAACTAATGGCAAATCTATCTGGTGTAAAAGATGCTTAATTTTCCTTTAAACATTTTTATATCTCATAGTCCAGTAAAACTTAATGTCTCTATTCTAATTTGTTAGGTACATTACCAAATCAGAAAGTGAATTCTACTGTAGACTCTGTGCAATACAAGCAAGATGAGGATTGCTGATACTTTTTTTTTTTTTTTTTTTTAGCCGATTGATTGCAACCTTTGATATCGTTAAGTACATTTTATAAATCGATGGCCTTCCGGAAAAAAGAGAATAAGCATGTCTTTTTTTCATTATTAAACTGTCTGTGACACTCGAAAGTCTTATTTAGAGAAATATAAGTAGAAAGGATCATGGTATCTCAAAATGCAGGAAATTTTACAACAGATAGGCTTAGAAATATTTGGTAGTATAGGAGAAAAGAGTTCATTGAGTTTTTATAGGGGAATAAAAATAGTATGTGGTAAGGAAAAATAAATAGAGCAAGTGATAAGGCAGGTCGGAAAGGTGTGATAAGGGGGTAGAAAAATGTCCAATGTGTGGAGAAACCAATACAGAGTTTCATTGTTTATTACACTGTAGGCAACCAAGTTATGGAGAGAACAGACTTGGTAACAAAAGTGGAAGAATTTAGATGGGGAAATATTAATTAGAAAGATTTTAACTATAAAAGGAGGGAAGGAGACAGAGAAAGGTATAATCTCCATCTCTAAGACTTTGCATGTAAAATAAGACGCTACATACAGATGCTCTGTGTAATGTCTCATCAGTGGTTGAAGATTTTCCTCATCTTTTAGATTTTTGTTCCCAGATTATTTATCGAAAATTTGAAATTAATATTGATCCTCATATTTATTTTCTGATTATTCTTAATTGATTATTAACCTTCCATAATTGTATTACCAGTTCATAATAATTTCAGAAAATATATTCAATACTTTATACTTGTTCATATTTTTCTGTAATTTTTACAGCCGTATTTTCAATGTTACTTTGAAATAACGCTCTTACATCCCCACTGTTTGAATGAACTTTGACGAAGTAATCTCTGAATGCCCTCGTGTTTATTAAATAACACTCAACTCTCAATTGGTAGCCACACATTCTGTGATTTTGTATAACAAAGTTTGAAATTAGGTTTATTCAGTTTAATACGTTAAAATAATACTACTCTTGCAAACTGTGAATACAGTTCAATACTTTTTTGTTTCGGATAGTTACCGGACTGAACAACAATGAAGTAAACGGCTCTGTTTTTATGTGTAGTTTAGAACGGCAACGCTATGATAGGGCTTTTCAATAACAACGTATTCATAAACCTGTTCTAAAATTCTATACTGTTAATTTCTTCGTGGTACTCCAGACTGGATTTTAACTTAAAAGTAAGCAAACCATTGGGGATGAATCCAGTGCAATACATGGCAAGTAAAACTATGAACCATTCGTGTGTTTCTATTGGAGTCTTAAGACAGAAGTGTTTCACTACTTTTCGGTTAATTTACCCCTGATGCCTGCAAACTGGAATTAGCCATCGTTTTATTTGGACCTAATTTTTCCCTCCAGGAATTACAACAAAAAGAGGTGGTTAACCCGGATACTCGAAGGTATAGGAGGACAACAGAAAAACTGCCAAATTGAACAATATGATTCTTGAACATAGTTCAAGCATAATCTTTCAGTTTTGAAGCCACCCGGAGTAGGTTTTGGATAGTATGAAAATGTTCAGGGAGGTAAAAGTTGCTATTATTATATTTTTTATTTATTTTGACTGATTATTGCTACATAGTATTACACAGTAACCATCAAACAAATGTTTCAAATACTCCACTTTTAAAACCCCCTCAGGTTTCAGAAATTTTCATTGCTTTTACTAATGGGAAATTTCATTGCTACTATTCCTTGCTTTGCATTTTAGACTCCTGATAAACCCAAGTTTAATCGACCAAGAATTCTTTTTGAATTTCATACGAACAAAACTATTGGCTTCAGGCCTAGCGCATTTGAACGCTTTTATTCTAAGTCGTTATTCTTGGCGCCTATCCGTCTCACACTTTATGTGGTCAAAGTCGTTAGGGCGGTGAGCGGAAGATCTGGGGTTCGAATCCCACCACGACCGTCCTCATGAATGAGGTTTTTCCAGGTTTTCCTCAGTTCTCATAAATGGCAAATGCCGGGGAGGTATCCCAAACTTAGGCTTGGAAGGTTTCCTTACTTAAAAAGTTCTTTCCCAATATATCATTTCATCTCATGTATCACCAGTGTCCACCGCCTGTGGCGCTTCAGTAGTAAAAAGGGCGTTAAACACTATTCATTCATTTCATTCACACTTTATGAAGATACAAATGATCACTGGGAAATGCAATCTACGATACTGGTAATTAAATTATTTACCAGGAACATATATTGGGATACTAGGCTGTCACATTGGCTAATTTATTTATTTAATTGTCACTAATTTATCCTCTCCCAGTATACGTATTATATATTCATGTACTTTGTTGGGCGATAACACTTAAAGTACTCAATTGTTAGTTCATTGTTTTATGATATTGAGCTAAAACAGCATTTTAAGGTCAATACATATTCTTAGAATATCTTTAATATTTCAGTAAGTTCTGAACCAATACTAGCCTTAGCGTCCTCCTTAATGGTGCCATTATTTACAGAATTCTAGTGAACATTACTAAAACTATGCAAAAAGTCTAATGAATTAATGACTTTATGTAAACAAACAACCTGTTTGCTTTAAAGAGGTAAACCAAGGCACACCGAACCAAATTATTTGAAAGTATAAAATTAATCTACTGGGATATAATATTAATGATTTTATCTTACATAAAGCAGATGAGACAATGTTTATTAGAATATTGTTGAAATAAGGCATGTAAGACAATATTGATTCTAAATGGAAATTAAAGTATATATAGGTAAAAAGAATTCATATTAATAAACTACAAACTAAAATGTAGAAATTCAAATGTAAAATTTAAATTTTTATTTAAAATGGCGGTAGTAATATAACAATAAAATAAATAACATGTAAAGTTAAAACTAATAATTTTAGGCATATTTTGTAATTCACGTTGAAGACACGTAAACCCTTGTTGCACATATACTGAACGGTCTCCGATACTGGAATGACCGGTTGCTGATTATGTAACATAACATTACGTTCGTGAGGAAGATTTTGTCCCTACAGCTGGTCACGTCCCGCGTTTCTAATCTGCTGGCTGGCATTGCACTTCGTTTAATGATCTCCCACTACAATGTAATGCGTATACGCTTGCGCATACAATGCTTTTATTTATTAAAAGGTAACATCTAAAACATGAGTCATCTTCTATATAAATATGTACCTAACAGCATTATTTATAAGAATATTAACACCTTAATTAATAAAACATAATCAATAACGGTGTTAAAACTGTGGAGAACATAGATTATAGGCAGAATCTGCCAAAATCTACACGAACATTTAGAAGATTTAAACAAAAAAACGGAATGTTTGATCACTGCTATTCCTGCGGTGAAATAAAGAAGCATCCCCCGATAGAGTAAAACAACTGAACAAAAGTGTAATCTTTGTGGATATCCGCCAGATATGGGCATCATTAAACTAAAAAAAAAAAAAAATTAATCAATGCAGATATCACTAAAACGTCTCAATAACCAAGAGAACCTATTAAAAGCATGCGGTTTGCATCAATTGTAGATTATTTCTCCTCAAAGTTTCATTTCACATTTTAAAAATTCTTCCTACCTTTTCCTCTAATCACGACGCACAAGTGGCAGCATGCTAAGTGCTAATCTTTTTTGTACTGTTGCTCTTATTGCTTTTTATTTCATATTGTTACCTAGATAGTAAAACATTGTAAACGCATAGGTGGAAAGGTAGCTCTAATATCTATTGGAAACTGCAGTGTATTTGTATCTGTGCAATGTTAATAATATTAGTACATTATTTTAATCATCCGATATACTTTCTCGAAATTGATAGTCTTTGCACGAGTAAAGGTAGAAGCGAGTTTTGTTTCAAATGCCGATGTTTGTTTAATTTGTTCTCTCACGTGATTTTTCATCTCGTAATATTATATTTGAGAAATACAAGTAGAACTTCAAATGCTTTAAACGACCTGGGAAAGGGGATAAATAGTTTGTCTATATTATTTTTGTTCCCTTTAAATATAATAAAAAAATACAATTCCTAAAAGAAAAAAAAATACTATGATCCTTTAAAAAGGCGATTTTTACCTACAATAGGCCAAATATTTATGCCCAGGTCTTTGCCTCTATAGTTTTAACCTTTCAAAATTCACAAAGAATGATATGTTTAAGAAATTACTAGAGTTAAGTGTAGGCTATTACTTCATTAAAAATCATCCAACTTCTGCTGCCTATGTAATCATATAATTTCTTTGAATTTAAGTGAGTGGTAATGTGACGTTCCTATATTCCATATTTCCCGTGTTACGTACTCTCGTTATTGCTCAACTGTTTTTGAGTAATGAGTGTGGTAAATAGGAACTTACAAGGGTAGATCCATAAGTTTCCGGCCTAATCATTTTCTAGATATGATAAAGCCTATATTTCACTTTTCAATATAATTACCTTTTACTTCTCACATTTTTGAATTAACATTTCAATCCCCCCTCCCCAAATTAGTCAGAAGCCTTGTCTGCAAAATGGGCATAAACAGCATCCATCACTTCTTCATCTCACTTAAATTTCCTTCCTCGAAGGTCCTTCTTGAGTTTTGAGAAGAGGAAATAGTCACTGGGAGCTAGATCTGGGCTGTTAGGTGGATGATCGATCTCCTTGAAGCTACATTTCTTCACAGCTTCCTTTGCAACAAGAGCTGTGTGCACAGGTGCAGCTTTCCTCGCCTTTTCTCTTTGATGGAGGCACGTAGTCGTGCAGTAGGCCAGCATAGTACTCCCCATTTACTGTGGTTCCTTTCCTTGTAGTCAATGAAGAGTACTCCATCATAGTCCCAAAGGACTGTGACCATGATCTTCTTGGTTGACTGACTGACCTCTGCCTTTAGAGGTGGTGTTTCGTCAGGTTTACACCACTTCATTGATTCTCTTTTGGATAAGGGATCATAGTAGCGGACCATAGTTTCATCTCCTCTAACAATGGTTTGTAGAACTTCGCTCTCGTTGCAGAGCTCCAAAAATGCATCATAAGAGATGATTCGCAGCTTTTGAACTCAGGAAATAAATCTAGGCACCCTTCTTGCACTAACCTTATTCGTGTTTAAATGTTCATGAATAATTCGAAGGAGTGTTGTTTTAGAAAGGCTCAACCTGGTTGCTATTTGTGTACTTTCAGCCGCCGGTCTTCCATAATTTCTTCTTCCACAAGAACGATGTTTTCAGGAGTAAGCCACCTCCAATGGCCGACCTGCACGCTCTTCGTCTTCAGTGCTTTCCCCGACCCATTCGAAAAAGTTTGGCCCATTCTTTTACGGTAGAATATGAGCAGGTGCTTCCCCATACATACCGTCCAATTGCCGTTTAATTTCATTTTGAGTAAGTCTTTCTCTTGTGAAGAACTTAATAACAGTTCGACACTCCTTTTTGAAAATGTCACAATCATCTACGCATATCCTTCTTTATGCAGCTATATCTGAACAACTAAACACAGCAGAGTGGAAGTTACAGCTGCAATGATTTACTTGACAAATAAGGTATGACATATGATAAGAATTTTGTGAAGATAAGCCTTATAGGCGAGCCGGAAACTTGTGGAACTACCCTCGTATGTGTGCACCAGATACACCATATGGACCCAACAATGATTTGCCAGCGTATGGGACTAAATTGCATGTATATTCATGACAAAATTAGGGCATTTGAACTTAACAATGATGTGTGTATTTGAGTGCATTTAGGAGCATGGATATTTTTACTATTCTTGTGTAGTGTAATATATCATTGACGACCCACAGTAACTATACTGAAGTTCCAGAAGAACTTTGGTTATTCAGGGAACTACCAAATTATATTGACTTTTTATGTTGCTTTTAAATTTACCATTCACACTATAAAATCAAGTGTAGCATATTTCCTTTAGATATATGCACTCCAGTTAGAACATATTCGTTTTAGAGCTAAATCTCTAAATAATTCTTCTTAAAATGTGTGCTTCTCTTTGGCCAACTATGCCAACTGCCATTTCTTATTTTGATAAAGTATTTAATAGGGAACGATCATGAAAGCCGTTTGACAGCCGCACTACGGGGTGCCGACATGCTGATCATATGCCCCCCTTCAATGCTGCCCTCTAGAAATGAAGTCGTAAGACGGAAGTAGAGGAAGCAGAAGTCGCCGCGGCAGGCCAAGGCTCATTCCGGGCTGTTGTGCCAAATGAGAAGAATATTTAATAAGGAAGGCTAATCATAATATCAAGCTGCATAATGAAGTAATATAAGGCAATAGTGTGTGGAAATTGGATGTCATAAAACCTAAAATACCAGTTCATAAAAAGTTTAAGTGGTATTTTTTCGTATTGTGATCTTGAACAGATAGAAAAACATATGAACTTCTTTTGGAAGAGACCCTGGGAGAAATAAAGTTAAGCAGCTTATAGAATTCCGTCTTCATCTTACATTCGGAAGAAAGCAATCATTTTCAGTCCATTGAACCAAATATTCACATCTGGATAAAGTGTCCTTTTGAAGTTTACACAGAACGTGAGCCTGGAATATAAAGCTGAATATTGGCTAGAAAACTTGCTTAAAGTTTCAGATGTGAAGAAACTAGGGAAATATTGCATATTTATATATTCAATCTGCTACTTTTTCCATTCTTTCAGTTAAGGTTATGCATTTTTCAGCAGATAGTTTGTAATTTAGACAAATATCGCTGTTTTTGCTTACTTTTTAATCATTCAAACATTTTTTGTATATCATTGTGATCTCCAAACCAGAAAACGACACAAATAACAGTTGTTCCTTGGATGAGATTCAAAGTTGTAAGTCTGGTAACGACATTGCAACGTATTCTTGCATAATAATTAGAAAATTATACTCATACGTTCATTTTTATTTATTTATGTATAATATATCTTTTAAATATGATTTGCCAGATGAATGGATTCTTTATATTTAAAATAAAAACAAGTTCTCCGGAACAAATTTTAGATAATTTCCTGATCTAGCAGCTGTAACTAAAATTTCTTTTAAGCCAACAACGAAATGATTTGCCTTGCGGTTTATTGTCCTCGTACGTTTTATTATGACATTCAACATCCGATTAAGATACGAGTAATTAATTCCAAGATCTGTATGGTATTCTAAAATCACTTAAAATGTTACATGAATAACGAAGACTGAACAAAGGTATTTTATATGGAAGGTATATAATGGTCATGCCTATGAGTAAAATAAAGAATTGCCGGTGGATAGTGTATGAATAAAAGCCGTTTATACGTGAAATGTGCAATAGGTAGCAAATAGTTCATAATCAAAATCAAATTCATTTGTTAAACCTACAATAATTTCAGTAACCTGTAACAAATTTTTATAATAAAAAACTGTTGTTTGACTTTCAATTTCTATTACTTACTCACTTCTACAGAGTGTAACTAAAATGCACACCAAACTTTAGGGGCTTATTCCTCTTATGCAGGGGATGAAAATTGTTATATGAACATGTAACTGGGAATGTTTTATTCTTTAGTTACTAGTCATTTTCTACAACTCTTCTTACATTGCATGATGTGCAAGATACATATTTTATTTTTTGTTTGGAATGGCATCATAGCTATCATCTAACAACCACCTCCTACCAACATAGTCAGATTACAAGTAATCGCTCTTGATTATCTTTAGTTAGAACGTCAAATGGTTATAGGTGGCGATGAAACAATTCATAGTTCTTAGGTTTGTCACCAGTATTTTTATGTTCCAAAGGTATTGAACTGCATGGTCATCATATCACTACTACACTAACACCGAGAACATATGACATAGTGTCAATTGCTGTGTGTTCATCATGGACTTCGTTTCAGGTACAGTAAAATGGAACGGTATATAAATGCGAAATTGACAGATGCTCATTTGATGTATGGGAAAACAGATGGTAACAGTAGTGCCGCTCAGCATTTGTACCGGGTTTTTCATGACGATGTTGTCAGGACAAAGAGGAAGCTTCAAGTTTGATCGTCATCTTAGGGAGCACGGAACGTTCAACTTTACCACTTGCGACTTGAGGAGACCTAGAAGAACGAGGTCAGCACAACGAGGTAATGCTACACGGGGTTAAAGACAACCGTAGTGTCAGCACAAGAAGTGCGCAGTAAACGTTGCGTGAGAACCTGCTGTATCCGTAACATTTACATTTACAGTGTGTACAGGCATTGTTACCAGTTGATTTTCATGCTAACGGAGGCCACTTCGAATACTTTGCTTTAAGACAGATTTCCATGCAGTATGCTATCGTACAATGTATGCAGAGTTGTAGAAAAAGAGCGAATATGCCCTAAAAGTTTTGCCTATATTTTTATACTCCTAAAGAGGGTATTGACTATAGAAATGAAACTTAATCCTGATTTATTACACCGGTCATATTTATGAAATTATACTTGATATTATAAAAATACAACAGTTATTCAATTTAATAAACGTGGGTTAAAATTAATGACCTCAAGTGAATATTTATTTCCTTCTTTCTCTCTATTTTCTTTTCCTTCATTTCATAATCTTATGGACGAAGTTAAAAGAATTTTGAGATGACAATTTGAAATGTTTATCATAGCAATCATTAGATTTAATGGTACTCTTTAGTTCTGAAGCAGTTTTAAGGTACGTTAATCAATAGGAAAGTTTGTTACTAAGCAGTTAATGTGCACAAATACTAATAGATATTTATTACAATATAAAATCCCAAGGATAAACTATTTTATATTTTTCAGATTTCGTTTAGTAATGACGAGATATCTATATTGACACTAAAATGAGATGTGTGAAATATATTGACTTATGTTAATGCGATATTGATACCTTTTTTATTCCTGTTGTCAAGTAAAGGGCTTATCGATATTTTTTCCGATTCATAATATTTTATATAGCGAACTTAAATTAATATTTTCATAATATTATGAAATGCATGTTATTTTAATGTTAGTTTATAATGAATATTTATTACATTTTAAAGAACAGATTATATAAATAATATTTGAGTAATACAGTCAAATTTCAGCATAAGGAAATTATCTATTTTATTAGGAGATATACTTAAAGTGTAAGTCACTAGACATAGGTAGAGGAAAATATAAATATCCGCTGTAGCTCAATCACTATTTTTTATGCAGTGTGAGTCACTGGACCAAACAAGAACGACGAGGAGAAATAGATGTCTCTCTTGCAATTTCAATTCAAACTTTCTGATTGGTTGCCTGCTGTTTTTTTTTTTTTTCTTCAGTACAGTGGTTTACTGTAATTTATTCAGAATTGGGAGTGTGAAGCTTAGTTACGTTTAGGAACGGGGTCATCATACTTCGAAAAACAAAATATCCATAAAAAAAGCATATTTCAAGAGGAATGAAATGTTAACAAACGATGGAAAAATGCATTATTGTCACGTAATTAGTTCTGAGAAATGCGTTCGGGTGACTCAACACTTCAACTGCAGTAAGCATAAGGAAAAAATCCGAAAAAAAGTGTTCCTGTTCAGAGGAACGTTAGTGAATATTAGGGTAAAGAATAAAATTCTCCTACTTTTTTCATGATTTGTGTAAAGATTTTTTTTAACAGCTGATATTCCCCTGCGTAAATTAACTAACCCAGCTGTAGTAAATTCATGAAAAATGATACACAAAGCAAACTGACTGACAAATCCACTGTGCGCAAACCTATGTGGTAGAGTATTACAATGAAACTATAGAAAATGCTCAGAAACACATTTCAAGAATATGTTGTATGGTATTAATTGATTAAATAATAGATGGCTAAGAGCGAAAATTAATGTACGAACCATATGCAACTTTTCTGCTCGGTATAGAACACAAGAATTCACAAACAGCTCCAAATTTAGAAAAAATTTTCATCGATTCAAAAAATTTACAATGATTAGATGATATTCAACACAAGCGAGTACTACTATTTGTTAGATACTTGAGGTCGGTAAAGTTTTACAAATAATATTCCCAAATATACAAATCTATCTTCTCTTGCACTTGGATTGTTTCGAGTATCAATTCTTCTTGTTAAAAAGTCGCTTTCCCCAATGTTTCCTTGCATTTAATTTATATTTGATTACAGATTCCTTCACAGAAATTGTTTAAAATGTTTCTCGACACACAATTTACAACGTTCAACTTTTTACATACCATAAATAACGCAGGCTTTTTTTTATCGATTTTCGCGAATGACTTTTCCGTCATTTTTTGCAACTGATGCAGATCCTACGGTTTCTGATCAAAAATTTTTTTCACGTACCCCATAGCGGAAAATCCTATGGTGTGGTCTCATGATCTGGGTGACCATTCTGTTGTACCACGATGGCTAATCAATTCAATGAATTCATGGTACAAGAAAGTCCTCACTTCTACACCAAAATGAGCTGGTGCTCCATAGTGCTGCTATTATGAACTGCAAATCCACATAAACCAACTCTTGTAACATCTGAAAATACTACTCGCTGGTATCCCTTTAATTCTTTTGAGATAATTTTATATGGATATTCATTAGCCCAATAAACACAATTTGCCATTCATTGCAGAAACTAGTACTTCGTAAAGATACAGCGCAACCAAATAAAAACAAAACAATAACAAAACATAGCATTGGATAACAACTGACCTATAAATATGGTTGCCAATTCAACACCTTCACACGAACTATTCATTTGTTCCAATTATGACTTTGTATCGAGTATAGATATGAAATCTGAGAACAAATATTGGGGAGAGAGGTTTTTCGCCCATCCCTGTATATTTTGCATTTTTATGAACAATCTCAGACATTTTTTAAAACAATGGCACGCATATATCTCCCCCATCCCAAAAACCATAGTTTCGTAACTCTCTGAAGCACATTGCTGCTTGCATCATACGCTGAACATCTAGGAAAAATTTGAATTGTAGTAAATATTGTTTATTCTAATGACGTGCATCAACCGGAGTAGCTCAAAACATCCACGCATATTCAGAAATTGAGGCTCATCTTTCGTTCATAGTCACTTATTGACTATATTTCATTCATTTTCATTTTTTCATTCATTACTGAAATTAAATATTACTAAAACGCGTGAATCGTTAAATACTGTTAACATAACATTAACCAAATTAATTCCACTGCCTCGTAACATTGGCAAAATTGTGAAAGAAAAAGCTCAGAACATTATTTCCAAAAGACATTAAAGACATTCTAAGAACCAATAGAAGAAGACTGGTTTGGCAAACTGATTTTGTGGTGACCAACAGCATTATTTTTATTGGATTTATTTACGGACGCTCTTTAACATCTCAGGTCATCAGCATCCCACACAATTCAGGGCGTGAAACGGCCTACCAATTTTGTTCACAGGCCTCTTTCTTCAGGCTTGAGGTTCTTTTCGTGCCGAAATGTACGACAAGGGGCCCAAGGCTTATTTCCCTTCCGAAGGAAGCCATACTTAGGATTTTTATTTCCTAAAAAGCCATTGGTCCTGGCCGGGATCTTGGGTTTAGGAGGCAAGTATGGTTACCACTACATCACTAAGACTGAGATGAGTCCAAATTTTAAAAAAATAATTTACTGACAGAGCATATGATTATACCAAGTTTCAGCTGTACATTTTGTTGTCTATATTTTATGTTTTAATGGAATAAGTGTATGAATATTTCAGCGAATTTTGGTGCTTGAAAATGCGGCTCCTAATTATGAATATCCAAACGATTTGCAGGCATTTCATTAGAGTGATCATCAGCATAGACGTTTCTTAACTTCTAAGCACGTATGCATGCCATTTACAAATGACAGTCTTGATATATTTTACCTACCTCAGTGGGTAGAGCTATCGCTTTTTCCTATCTCTGCCAGCAGTGTACTCATTAATCAAATAAGGAATTCTAGCATGTGCGCCGCTTAGCTCGTGAGTATAAGTTAGACATTATATCGCAGTTAAATCGATAATCCGAGATACCAAACTCTGCATCTCGGAACTTTTCCAGTCACGTCCTAGATTTGACATAGCGATAGATATATGACATCGAAAATCGTTGAGTCAGTTGGTGAAGGATTTGAAAGACTATGCCCGGTTACATTCCAACTTTCTTTTCGGCAGGATAGCTTATCTCTTATGCTACTTGTTTTCGCTACATCAAAAAGTAAAATACGTCAACTACTGTTTTGTGTTTTTGGGATTTCACATTTAAATTTATTTGCATGTAATAGTTAACTATTATGTTTATTAAATACGCCCCAGCCTTTTTGGTTTTCCAATTTTTCGAAATAGTGGGGCGTTCGTTAAATCTACCTGTATGTTTTATCGTTGCTAGGGGGCTGAGATTGCACTTGCAGCTAGAACGTATACTTGGCTTGAAAAATACACAGTTACAAATCAGTTTGCAGTTACAATTACAATTTAATTTACATAAACATAAAATCCTCAAAAATTCAACAGCACCAAAACTGAGGCCCTCCCAATTCCCAACCACCAGGTTATGTGTATGGTAAAGGATCCCTAAATTAATTAATAATTGCATCACTGCGTGTGTTCTCAAGCTCTTTTTTAATACTTCTTCCCCACTTTCCTACAATTTCCTCTATTTTGATCATTTTCCCTACTGTCGTTTATGAAAACAATTTTTTTTGCCACTATTTCTTATTGTAATTTGTCCCATTTTCCAACCTGCATACTATATCTCCACCTTTTTACCATTTCACATTCAATTAAACAATGGAACCAACTTTCAACTTTCTCACACGTCTTCTTTACAATTTATCCTTAATCCTTTAAAAATAATATGCATCCATGCAACACATATTCTTCCAAATGGGACACAAATGTCTATATATTTCTCCATTCCCCAATTACTTTTGACTACTTTATATAAACCTAAGGAACTTTTATCCTCTAAGTTAGCCCAGATCTCTTGCCTCTGTATGCCTTCTATCCTTCTAACCTTTGTCTCACTTCTTTCCAAAATCCACAAACATTAATTTCAATCAACCGCTATACATCTCTCATTCCAATTTCTTCTAGTAGTTTTCCCACCTCTCCAAGTCAACACTCTCTTCCCAATAATTTCTTGTAAGACATTCTTTTAGTACATCATTATTGTCTAGTTTCAAACTTCTATACGAATATTTTAAGATTCTTTCCTCTTTTATTCCTTTCCTTCCTACTCTTCTAATTTTACCATACTTACCCGCTGGGACTAAAAGGATAGCAAGTGCATTGCCGTGCTGGATTATAGTAAAATGAGTGATTTGGAGCTTTGTTCCATGAATAAATTCTTCAAAAAGAAAAGTTAGAAGTCTTAAAAAATAAAGAAAGAATGTATTATGAGTATATTTATGATACACCTCCCAACTACCAGGTAAAAATTTAGCTCAAACAAATTATGAAACGCTGGGAGTTTATTGAAAATGGCCCCCAAACAAGTAATTCTGTGAAAGTGTTTTCATAAAGCATGTACCAAAAAACAAAAACTATTGTTATGCCTGATGGCTGTATGAAAGATAACGTAATAGTCCGCAAACTATTCCAAAAGGCAAGATTTTTATTCTACGGATGTAATGAGATCGAAGGCCAGTTGCCAATAGGTATCCCCAATGATGATGCCTAAGCAGAAAGCATATGGCAGAAATTCAGTCAGGAGAATTTGGATTTCCTCCAAGAACGGCCTGATGGATTTTTCTCAAAGATCGGCACTGAAGAGGAAATATGAATTTATTACTATGATCCAGAAACCTTACAAGAATTATGCAATGGAATCATTAACGCCCCTCACACCCTAATAATTCCGAGTCAGCCAGAAAAGTCATTGCAAACATTTCTTGCGAAACAGAGGGGATTCTCTGTTGGAATTCATACCAAATAAGCGGCACTGGAGCGGCATTTTAAAAGTGAAGTAGTTAAACGAGGCCATCAAGGAGAAATGGCGTGAAAAACTGACAGGAGGCGTGTTACCTTGTCATCAATCCCAAAAAAGAATAGAGCTATTACCAAGCATTGTGGGTACTTGATCCTTAATCATCTATTCTGTAGTTCAGCCCTTGTTCCAGTGATTATTTTATTTTACGAGTGGAGGGACAGGTTCTAACGATGGAATCATGAAGGAGCGGATAATAGGTAGGTTGGAGGACCAAGATATATCCTTAAATTCCGAAGGGGTTAAATCACTGGAGGCGAAGGGAACTATTGTGTGGAAGGCAAGTGAAACTACATTGAAAATTAATGTGATGAGTTCCATCGTCAGTTAAATTTTCATACTCTGGTAGATAGCAAATTGAACGTCCCTTGTAGGTGTACCAATCCATTGTAATTTTGTTCACACAACTTTTGCTTTATATCTGTTCCTTCTTTTTGATTGTGTGCCCAAATCATGACCACCGCAACTTCGTTTGCCTATCCACATGTCTTTAAGCTCTACAAAAATGCAAAAGATATATTAAACTTTTTAGTTATTTAAATACGGCATATCTGTTAATAGTATAGCGCAAAGCATTCATATTTTAAAGAAGCTACTCATGTTAGCTTTATTTCACTGATAATGTTCAGCATATAATTATTTTCAATTTACTTGCTTACTAGAATTATGTGTACATGACTTTACTTTCATATTTAATAACTTGTTAAATTGTATTTTCCAATCAAAAATAATAGTACATTGTATCCAATAAAAAACAAATATTGCAAGTAATGACTATGAGCTGGCAAGCAAGCGTATGGTCATTACGTTTCGCTTATGTACTAACGCGACGAAAATCTCTATGAACCTGTTAGCTTGTTATGCAATATCTTTAAGAAATGTCACGCCGTTCCTTATATGGAAACGCTCATCCTTGAGTAAATTTCCTAAGCATATTATGTAACTTTGTCTATGCAAATTACATAATAGCTTTTTTGTACTTAACAAAGATCATGGAAATGTGTTAATATAGATCACATATGAAACATTTCCTTCGTTTCACTCCCAGTGAAATATATAATCTATATTTATGTAAGTTCAATCATAATATTTGATGTATTGTAATTAGTAATGTAGATATCATATATGTATAATACGGCATATTATTAATACTTGAGTTGAATGTCTTTTGTTGCGGAAACCTGGAAATCCAACAAAAAGGGTCATAAAACCTGTATTCAGAGGAAGTAGACCGAGGGTCGCGTGTATGAAGCTCTTTTATTTTTTAAAAAGAACAGCTACTACATGGTTAATAAACTGAAGGACTTTTAAACCGTTTGGGGCCTTGACTACGCCCGGCTGTCGTACTGTTAGCCCTTTAGCCCTTAAACTAGCTAATGCCAACAAAAGCTATAAACTTTCAAATAACAAAGAATGAAACGTGGGCAGGTGAACTTTAACCAGCCAATGATAGATACATGTTTCAAAATTTTAAAGAAAGACGCGAGGTTTACGCGTGCCTTTTAGCATCTCATAGCTATATATATTTGAATAATATATAAGGAGGTGGTTGCTCTAGGCCGAGGCATTCAGTTTTCAAGTTCTACACGCCGCGTGTCGCAGTAATGAGATCTACACGCGTCGCGGCACTCATCTATAAGTTTCACACGGGGCTAAAAGTTTGTATCGGTATAGCCAAGTCTGTTGTAAGCAAAAAATGAGAGGGCACAAATAATTTTAGACGTAATAAATTGCGCGCGCGCACACACACACACACATGTATATATAATGTATCGCTTGCTATTTACAACCTTGAACTCCTTTTCCAGTCCCATTGCGTAGTAGTGAATAAAATAGCACAAACCAACCTGAGAAAGTGTTGTCATTGAAGCGTGGGCAACAACACTATAGCGACCTATAATCAATCTGCAAACCACATCACAACGTGAGGCCATTCAACTTCGACACAGATCGCTTCACATAACTATTTAAATTATGTTCATTGATCTTAGTAAATAAATGAAAATAAACAATCAACCTAAGAAAGAGAAATAAGGAATATGAGAAATGTTAAAATACAGTGCAAACAAAAATGCTATATTTAAATATTGGTGATAAATTTCAAAAATTCATGGTTTATCTTAGTGAGATAAAATTTTGGCGCAATACATTACCAAGTATTATTGTGGATCTAAAGTAGACTCCAAACTTAATCACATATGAAGACGGAGTATGCTACAGACTTCTTTTTTTTTTTTTTTTTTTGAGTAGTGTTTAACGCCCGTTTTTACTACTGAGGCACCACAGGCGGTGCTACAGACTTCGTCCAGTCATGTTTAATCTAGTCGTTGGGTTCTAATTACTCATCAGAAAAAGTTAATGTGATGCACTTTCAAGGTGAATATGTAAAATTTCGTATTATGATAAGAGTTTTTTATAAGTGGTATTGGTGTGTGCCTGTGTTTCCTTAGTAAAGTGAGAGCAAACCTTAATAACCTCAATTCATCCCACTGAGTTTCGAATGCCTAGTGTTACTTGCGTCTAAACAGTAACACAAGGACTAGAAATTTTCTAGCGTTGTAACTTTGCAGAAATTGTCAATATGTAATGATTTTCATATAATTAAAAATATCTCAGGGTGTCTTAATTAGTAAATTACGAATAAATGAATCAGTTTTTCACACTTACTTCCTCCCCTAATTGCTGTTAGCAATAAACAGTACTAAAAGATATTCCAAAGAAGTGGCAATGTTGTTTTAATGAGTGAATTCTGAGCGAATACACTATATTCATCATGCGTATCATGTTAATGTTACATAAATAACAGATGGATGACTAAAATCTCAGATCTAGGAAGAAAAGTCATCAAGTCTTGTCCCGTACTAATAAAGTGATTTTTCTATATGTAAACGCGAAGTGTATAAGAAAACTGTTTATAATAAGTAAAAAAATGATATTGTCCTGAGTATAGAGCAAGTTTCGAATACTCACAAGCTCAAGAATTGCTGTGATGTGTAAAGAGCCCCGTCCGCACATGCCCACTTAGTTCGGCCGATACGCGCGTGCCATTAAGTTTTTCACATAGGAATAGTAAGGTGTAACAAAAATATTTCACAAATGGATTTATTTTTGACTGTGTTTTAAAGTAATTCAATATTGACGTCTACCATATAACACACATTTTCTTTCTTTTTTCTGTCTTTTGGTTAAATTGGATTATTAATTACTCGCATTATTTTAATTGTTGAATACAAAAATACAAACTTTTCTGACCCGAATGAATAATTGTTTGCGCTTGTCAATTTTTATTCTTAATTGAGACTGAATATATATTAAAATTACGTAATAGAGGGAATATTAAATTATATTTCTATTTAGTAATGTAGCTTCTCTTTGGCAGATAAAGAAAAGAAAATACCTGACAAGCAATATTCAAGTCTTATTCAGAATAGGATTTTCAATTCGACGAACTTTTAAAGAGTTGGATTTGACTCGCAATGTTGCCAAAATGTGGATCAACAAATATTATTAGTGATGTTTCAAGAAATGAACAGCGATAAAATTATTCGTTATACCAAAGATAAAGTGAGGAAAATTATGAAACATAAATGAGGCGAGAATTGCAATTTAAACTTTTCTAATTACTTCATAGAGAATAAAAACACTGCATTCACAGATTCGTAATAAGCACTACTTGAGGCAACCACGCCAATGTTCAAAAAGCGAATATAATGCTAACAAATAAACATGTTGGTGATTGCTGAACTTTTGTAGGCGTTTGATTAGTGAATATTTATGCGAACGATAAGAAAAGTGGGAAAATCTTTATCACGGCTTAAGTACCAATCAATTGTATCCCCCAACTGAATCGTCAACATTCAAGGATAAACATTGCAACTTTATCCAATTCAATACTCAAAGAAATCGCTTAAAATTATAGTAGTTCATAGCATTTCAGGCCATGAAAAAACTGCTCTGACAGTGGTTTATGATAAAAGCGCCATAAATGGAGAGTATTATCGAACCAGGACCCATCTTGAATACGAACAAACTGCAAAAGATGGTAACGTTTTCCCTCTCAAGGAAAGTTACTCTGGATTCTTGTTCAAGAGGTAACTAAGGCTCATCCCAATGCAACAAGTTGATTCAGCGTTTAAAGCAATGTGGCAGAATTGGTCTGGGAACGGCAGATCTCAGCCCTATAGCACATGTCTGGGCAAGGCTATTTCGGAATACAAAATAAAAAAATCTTCTGCTTTTCATCGGGTACAACAAGAAAATACGCGAAAATAGCTAAGTTTTTCTAAGAGAAGTCTTCAATGCATAGAAAGAGAAAAGAACTACAGGATGACTGAAAAGGAAATATATTATTTTCAGTGTACACAAATATATTTAAAAAGTCGTTAACTGCTTTTTCCTAGAAATGAAAATAAAGTTACGGTGAAGGGGGCCAGAAGCATTCCGTGCAAATGAATCATGGTACAGTTATCAACTCGTAGCATATAAGTTGAAAATTATCGCAGGTAACAAGTTGAAAGGCCTGGGTATAACACATAAACATTTTTATCATTCTAATTACGTCTTATACTGAAAAATATTTATGTAGCGTGATCTTTTTATGGTTTTGGCATCTTTCTTTTATGTATTTCTGAATATATTGTTTATAAATTATTTTTATAAAAATGTTTTAATTATTGACACATATAATATCAAAGGCGGCGAACTTTACGTCCCTAAATATACCTTAAGTGGAACTTCTGGTAGCTATTTTATAATAAATTATCTATAATCTTTAGGAATAGACATTTTATTAGTATTTTTAATTAAAATTGTATATGAACTTGTAAACAAAAATGTTTACAGCAACCATTTCACTTATGTGACGTCATTTTTAAATCACCCAATAAAACGAAACAAAATTTTGAATTTTGACCAATCACATCCGGATATTTCGGTGAAATTGTCAAAGAAAAGTATAAAATCCGTTTTATCACGCGACCTGCGTTTGTCCTCTGGTCAGTGTAGCTCTCAGTACCTTCCCTACACAATTTCTGAGCACGAGTGAACACTTTTGTTAGCAGGCGGTGGGGAGCTATTAGTAGCAACAAAAGTATGGACGAGCAATCATAACGTAAAGTGGAGGGTTCTTCAAAGAGATATTTACAAGCATAACATTTTATACAATTTTTAATATTCTGTCCGCGCATTTCAAATATATACTATTTTTATTCTTATTCCATTCATGAAATAATCCTAACCCTTATTTTGCTCTTCTCTATTGGCATCACTGACAATCGGCATTTTTCAGTCGCAAGATGTCTTTAAAAGTTTAAGGACAAATAATTGGCACGTATAAAGCCTATCTCTCCGATCAGAGAGTTAACTCTGAAAACTGCAGATGACTTTGCATTAAACAGTCTTATGCGTGCACAATATGATTGTACCATCTCTTAATCTTAATGGAAAATGTCATATTGGTATACTTTTCTTAAATTTCCTTTTAAACTTTAGGGAAATATAACTAAATAATTTAGTTATATTGGCAATACCTTCAAGATGACACTACTCCAAAAGTCATCAATGCACATACTAAGGGAGAAAGGAGTTGGTAGCAGCCTATTACTCATGAGCATCTCTGGAAATCACAAATGAAAAGGGAAGAAATACCAATGGACAAAGAAGTAACATCAGAATCTCGTCCAAATGCAGGGCCCATCACTAGCAATGTATGGCCTCCTATTGAATAAACTAAAAGTGGCATTATAAGACCAGAATCTTTCTGCGATATTGCCAAGAAAACTGCTGGATCCGCAGTATACCAATGGTTCAGAAAGCACGTCAGATAAGAGGGAAAAGCTGGATAAAATACCTGTCCAAACATCCGGCCAAGGACTTACTGAATAGAAGCAGAAAGCAAAACAGGAAAAGTTATTGGAATTATTACTGGATATTGACTACTCCAGAAAGACAAGGGATGGGACTCTACCGCGGAAATCTCATATGCCGTCTATATGAGCACCTAATGATATGTAATTAGAGTGTGAAATTCTAAAAATACAAATATAGTCTTTATTAATTAATTAATTAATCGATCATATTAATTAACCCTCCTATATTAATATAGTTATTGAGAACGATGCTTATACCCCAAAATGTTACTTTGTAACCCGTTCTAAAAGTCACATTTTTGCTGTCTGGCTTCCTGACTGCTAGTACCCTCCTCGGACAAGGTGATATTACCGTGCTGAAAACATAATGTTAAACCACTCCTCAGGTCTTTTACTTTATGGTCAATGGAACAAAATATTTTTAAAAAATCGCCAGAACAATATGATTTATTAATTCACATCTGTAGATTCGGGTTGGAACCCGGCCAGGACCGATGGATTTTTTCGGGGCGTAAACATCCTAAGTATGGCTTCCTTCGGAAGGGAAGTAAAGACGTGGGTCCCGTGTCGTACATTTACGGCACGAAAAAGAACCTCAAGCCTGAAAGAGAGGTCTCTGAGCAAAATTTGTCGGCCGTTTCACGCCCTGAGTTGAATGGGACGCTGATGACCTGAGCTGTTAAAGAGCGTCCATAAATAAATCATTCAAAAAAAATATCTGTAGATTGCTAAAGAACTCTTTCTATTATGAGGAGCCTCATAAGAGAAAGTTGAAAGCTTGATATCCCTCCATATCGTCATAAGAATTACTCTCAGAAAACAGACCGAAGATGTCTTGAAGGAAAGGTAGTATATGGGTTCAGCCGCACATGCGCAGAAGACTCGTGCGTCTTCCCCCGTAAAGAAACGGGCCAGGAAGTCAGAGAACATATTTTGCTTAAAAACACTATCGTTGGTGCAGTAAAGCCTGGTTGTATAAGTCATTTAACTACCTTAATGAAAGAAATATAAAATCTAAGGTAGAGGGAAACTTTTTCACATTTTTTTCTAAACTTTGTCTTCATGATAATTTACATAAGTAAATCTTAGTGGAAGTTTAAACTTTATTAATGAAAAAGTTGGGTGAAAATATTTTCCACCCGCTCTTCACCACGAATATTCTTTATCGCCAATGTTTGCCCTTGTTTGCTTAGGAACAGCGTAAAATGGTGAGTACCTTTTCATCTTTACTGCGTGACCTGAAGCACCGGAAGCCTAAGCCAGCCATTAGGCACAATGCGGTACATACATTCCAAACCATTGCGTTCATTAACATCCTCGCCACGAGTGATGCGCTATGGGTCCTCTGTCAGTGACCCACCGACCCAACACGGCCCTCTCTGTCGCTTCCGCTTCACTAATTGCAATTACAACCCTTGTGGGGGGATGGGGATAGAACTCTGCGATAATATGCGGAATAAAAAGGGATGTCATGGTTTTTGTTTATACACTGGTTCTACAAGGATCCACCACTTTCTACTCTTATTCTTGGATGTGCTTCCCCAGCATGTTTTTCCGAGATATGTATGTACACGCTTTATCTACTCCTTTACTTGTGATTCAAGGGTTTCAGCTTCTCTCGATTTCCCAAAATGTGCCCCAATCAGTTCTCATTCTGGTTCATTTATCTCCACATAACGTTATTTAAACATATTGAATTCAGAAATCTTGACAAGTATTTCGCTCTTCTGCCTGGGAAGAGTGTCGTAAAAAAACTATTTATAGTTTTATTTATTTATATAACTCGCATTATGATGGTAAGCTGGCGAAGTTTTAAGCAAAATAAACTGCAGTATATTAGGAAAGTTGGAACAGATAAGTGCCAAAATTTAGAACACGACCTGCATGATAATTAGAAATTTGCTTATGAAGTAATCAAACATCTAAAAATCTGATACCGAAGCAACGTTTATACCAAATCTAATACACAAGGAACAATAGATTTAACATTTCCAAGATCTGTGGCTAACCAAAGATGCACAAGAAACACAGTCAACAGCTACAAGCTATAGTGCTAATCTTGTACAAATCTAGGAATTAGAAGCAGTTGGAAAGCAGACTAAATGATATAAGCTCAGAACTCATGAAATATGGAAAGAATTATTTACCAACTTTACCTATTGCTCTTCTTAAATATGTGCTGGACAATATATTGTATACCCATTTCTTGGAAAGAAAGAAAAATTACATCAATTTATAAAAGAGGAAATGGTAATGAACCATAAAATTACAGGGGCGTTGTCTTTAATCAGTGATTGTAAAGTATATACAAATACATTGATTAAATGAATACAAACAACTGCAGACATTTAATTACCGAGAAACAAAATGACATTGGAAAGTGGAAATTTCATACAGATGGTGTATTTACTCCAAAACAGTTTATAGAAAAATAGTTTGAATAGAACTTAGAAACACACTTGATGTATATATTGCTTTAGGAAAGTCATTTGATAAAGTAAACCAAGAATTTCTTTGGATTTCCCCAGAAAACATAGGTATCCTAAGCAATAATTAATACAATGTGTAAACAGTTCATATTTAAGTATAAATTTCTGCTTAGAATCATCAAATCATGTGGAAGCAACATTTTGTCACATAAACCAGTAAGACAAAGATGTCCAAAAATCACATACACTTATTATTCTTACTTTCACTCAATCATAACTGAATGTATAAACATTATTGAAATGACGGAATTTTAATTATTAAACATTTTAGATTTAGTATAATAATGTAATGATTATATACATTGTAAAAAAAATAAAACAACCTCCAAAAATTAATGTATAAATTCCAGATAATCTGTGAAAATTGTAATTACTAAATATCCATTCAGAAAACCAAAGTAGTTAGAGGAAATAATAATTGGAAAGAGATTTATTATAAAGGTGCTAGGTTTCTGCTATCTGAACCGTAATATTACTTGCAGAAAAGACAAAAATATTTCTAGACATTTCTGCCCATATATGAAAAGGTGAAAATATTTCTAAGAAGAAAGTAGAAAAGAAACTAACTAAAACTTTATGAAAGTTTAGTGTACCCACCCCTCTATACGGAAACGAGTCATGGATAACTAGATGAAAGGATAAAAACATAATACACTCTGCGAAAATGATGTATCTGCAATATGCCAATGAGAAAGTACACTAATGACCATTTTAGAACGAACAATAGAGGAATACCTAAGAAAGAAAGAAATATCTGTGCAAACCTAGAGGAAGTAAAATGATGGGAAGACCTTGGAAGAGATGGACATTGCCGAAAACGGATTGATTAGCCTAAGCCATGTTGCTGTTGTTGATGCTGATAAATTGGATTCCACTGGTAAGGCATAGGTGGAATAATTTCGGTACTTCAGTAGTACTCAAGGACTGGCCTACACTCTAAGGGGGGCTACTCCGAAAGGAAGGGATAAACTGAAACAGACACCAGGAGACAAGATACACGAACGGTGAGGCACATTCATAGATGAGATTCCTAACATTGTTTTCAGAAGGAATTCATATTCCTCAAAAGGACCAATTTCGCACCAAACGCGCAAGCAAAAACATTTCCAAAGCGCAAGCCTCCATCACATCCGCATATAGCACCAGCCCCACTTTTAACCCAAAAACAGAACCAATGGAGTTAAACGAAAGCAGAACAATCGTGAAAAGAAAATGCTCAACTTAGCGTTCTCCTCAGCGACAAGGGAAGTCCCCTTGGTATTCAGATACACTGTACACTGCAATAAAAGATAGCCCGTGCGCCCTAATTCTCGCTACACAGATAGCGAAGATATAGAACGTGATGGGGTGAGATTTTTCAGCCTGTCATTCAACCTCTGCAAAAAAAGAAAGAAAAAAAGGTGTATTCAGAGCAAAGGATTTCTTTAAAAATTGTGTTGTATGCTTTCAATTCAAGGACCAAGTAAATTTCAAAAGACTGAAAGTGTTATAATTAAGATCTGAAAGCGAATATATATTGCTTTTAAGGAAGAAATGTTAAATAGGCTAGAGAAACCTTCCCCCCAAAAAACAAAATAAAAAAACCGTTTGAATTTTTGGACAATAAATGGAAATATGTAGTTCTTTTAATGCGTATGTCTACAAAATATTTAAAAATTAACCTTTCACAAATATGAATGTGCGATGAGCTATCAAGGGAAAAGGCGTACATTTTGTGAAGGGTTATATAAATTTCAGACCAAAATTACATCTTCGTTTTCTTCTCCGAGAAGATTTGTTTCTATTTCACAGCTACTTAGATCCATAAACTAGTTCTTACTGCACTAGTGAAATATTAAACACTACCACGAGTTTCCCCTACATAACGAGAATGGGTCGGAATGTTCAAGATTTGTGTTTTTCAGTTAACAATTCATATTGTAAGATACGTGAATCTAATCATAAACTTCTTTTTAAAGACCTGATAAAGAGGGACGAACTTTCTCATTATTTGAACAGAATTCCACAACAGCAAACACAAGGTGCTCCAGTTTTGAGTCATAATATTCCCCAGGAGATGGCCTCTTTCTTCTTGAAGGATACAAGCAAGCAAGTGTGAAAAATGCACATTATAACGGCGGTTTGTCCAATACCTTCTCGCTTTATTTGATTCTACTATGCTTATCAATGACACATCTATCCCTCATAGGAATATACCTTATTATCTGTGTGCGAAGAAAAAGATGAGCACGGTGGTGATAAAAATGGAATATTTCAATAACAGGATCATTATACAGAGTGTTAGAAAAATCCCGAGACAAGCGCTTCATTTCATTCATAATATAATATAAAGCTACAGCTTTGCCATCTTTTGTTTGCCATTCAACAACTGCTATCTCTAGGGGGACATGTGTAAGTGCAAGTTATTTGTTTGTGCAAGCGTGAAGGGTACACACACAGAGAGATGTTGGATTGAATTTGACATTCTGGCTGACCTCCTCTATCTAATAGCATTGTGCTTTGGCATATTGTTAGAGAAGTTTAAGTTTATTTGTTCTTTATACAGGTTTACCTGTTCAACACGATTCCATTCATTCGAAATGGAGAAGCCAGAGTCAGTCCAACAAACAAGCATGGAACTTGTATTTTGCAGTCTACCTTTTATAATATTCATGTTGCTGAAGAAATAGAAAATCGTCATTACTAAATATAAAATTTGCAGAGGGTAGAAAGGTATCACTGGTCCCTGGAAAAATTCTGAAGAAGGAAAATTTGTTCTCAGATGCACAATATAGTAACACGCACTCATACTCTCCATGCGCAAAAGGAATTCCACGCTTTACTTCTGGTATAGCATGGGAGAGACCATATAAGGGTCCACACACTGTAAAAAATATGACTGCATATGCTTAGCAATTGACTAATACCGAGTTATTTTGCCCTTGGCGACTTTCTTGGAACGTTAACATAAGAGGACTTACGCTACATCACGTCAAAGCTGTTACGGGGAACCTGGAAGTAAACTTTTCAGATAGTTTTTTGCGCGCAAGCGTGTTATGCTGAAACAATTCCTGTTTCAGGAATGTTGTGATGTTAATAATCACAACGCGTGATTATTAACATAGTTGATATCCTCTCCCAGTTCTGTTGAGCACGAGTCACAAAGTAACGGAACAAACCACCAAAGAGATCAATAGTCATTTAACGGCACGTCGCTATAAAATATGGCGATAAAGAATTAAATCACTTCGTACTTGGCGACCAACGTGTCACCCCGACAAAACCGCTTTAGTGTGTGTGTGTGTGTGTGTGTGTGTGTGTGTGTGGGTGGGTGGGTGTGGGTGTGGGTGTGGGTGTGGGTGTGTGAGCGCTTGACGGATCTCACGCTGCGAGATAATGGTACTCTGTAACGAATTACAGATTGCATATCTGTAGTTAAGGGACATGTTTTTTAGGAGCGCTAAGGCAAGGCGAAAAGATAGAAAAGTTTTTGATGTTCCAAAGTCGTGGTATGGAACTGAAATATATATGGTTACAACTTCGAAACATTCAGAATGTTTATATAACATAAAATAAATTACTTTCTTACAGAACTTTCAGTTCAAATTTAAACTATCCACGTAGTATACATTGCTCATCCAGTTTTGCACATCTCCGATGTCAACCCATTCAACGCTCAACTTTTTTGGCTTTCCTGCCCTCTCTCCCTCTCTTTTGGCAATTTCCCCTTATATAATTTAATTCCTTTTCCAACGTGGCTTCAGCCTTTGAAAACATTACGTAATTCCGAGATGGTAGCTTTCCTCTGCATTTTTCTATTCTTCTAGAGCAGGAACCTCTTTTTATTTCTATTCTAAAATGTAAAACTGCGTTAACTAACACAAAGTAGACGCGTTGAAACGGAGTCCTGCGGTAATAGTCTACCTACGCAATACACTTGACCGCAGGGCTTTTGATGAAAGGAAATGCTGTTCTATAATTAGACGTGCTGAACCGTTTATACACAATATGGCTAAGGTAGGGCCACATTTTTGCCAACTCTTTATGTTTTATACGTTTTGGTTTTCCTACCCTTTCTCTCAAAATCATAAGAGTTTTTCTGTACAGTTTTCTGTCTGGGGTGGAGGTGGGAGGAGACTAAGTGAAAGGCATTGTGAGCGAAGGGGCTAGAGTTGGAAAGAGCTTCAATGGATTTTAACCATTCATAGTACATTCGCATCACGCAGTGAGAGTTGAGATGGAATGGGGGTTAACATTCGTGTCGCACATCCCAGGATTGAATTATGAAAACAGCTCCCTTTTTGTGAGGGATGGTTCTGATGCTCACTAATAAGTTGGGAACGGTACCCTTTATTAAGAGTTGTGGAGATGCTCCGGCCCTAGGTTTCGAAGTTAATGAGAGTTTTTGTATTAAGTAGTCAAAAGAACAGGTGATGGATTAAAAGATATTGGATTACAGCTTTAATGGGCTTAAATGCTGAGGATCAACAAATCGGTCAGAAAAACGCTTGCAATGGATGAAGCGATGATATTTTGAAAAGATATGAAACATTTACCACTGTCCAACCTCTGTCTAAAATGTTTACCATTTTCGGATAGGAACCTGTCTTATTTAACAAAAATAATGTGATGTAAAGTAATAGAATTGTAGGCATTTCAATCTCTGCAATAAGAGAACAAACCTAAATTTTGAAATTAATTTATTTAAGAGAATATTTTACTTGAATATATATACAAATATATCTATAGTAATTTAAATCAAAACTACAATCATATATGCATGTAAAATTACATTAAATGTAAACTATGTAAAATACGTTAATTTTTTCATCACTCAGAAATATTATTAAATGATACCTTATTTTTTAATAGTGTTTAACGCGCGTTTTTAGTACTAAGGCACCACAGGCAGTGGACATGGTGATACATGAGATTAAATGATATATTGTGAAAGGTTTTTTTTTTTTTTTTTTAATCCTCAGTCAGGAAGGGCGGTTCTGGCGAGATTCGAACCCTAGACCTCCCGCTCACGAGTCCGCGCCTTAACGACCTGGGCCACCCGTGGCGGTATGATGATACCTTATGACGGAAATGTTTTATTATATAATTTGAATTAAAGTATATTTACTTCTTTTTAATAAATATATAAAATACTCATAAAATTAGGTAAATATTAATGTTTAATTGTTCTAGGATATTATTTGCTTTATACATGCATCATATTTGAATAATAAGATGGAGACATTGTTTATTTGGTGAGCCAGTCGCGGGCTGAAGCATTCTTAATCGCACAACTTCGATTAATAGCTGATAAGTTATATTTCATAATTTCACTAAAGTGCACTATAGTTGTTGGAAAGGGTGTTCACCTGGAGCCACATGATTTCGACATCTTTGAATGAATTTTGCATTTGCTCTGCTCTCGTAATCTTGCAATTTCTGCCTAATAATAAATATTCTTACAGAATGAAAATTATTCTTGGACACCATCTTTTTTCTTATTCTTTTCTAATGGTAACATTTCAATACAATTCCACACAATGTTTACTTTATAAACACCCTGTAATTAACAACACTGGTGCACAAATAGCCTGTAATAACAATATTTTAGTTGCACTAATCTCTTATACACAAACTCACTTAGAAAGATAAAAATAACGTTTACTCTCGTAACAACAAACTACGTCTGTTTGTCTATTATTATAATCGGTGACTGGCGTGACTTTGGTATGAGCGCGGTGCATTAAGTTACGAACGCAAGCCAAAAATAAACCTCTATGTATAAAAGTTGCACATAATTATTATTATTATACCCATATCAAAATAGTACCTATGGATAAAATCTTCATAAATAAATTATATATATTGAATTATTTATTAAAATAGCAGGATTTAAGTTTAAAACTTTATTTAATGAGGGTAATTAACGTGCAGTTGCTAGTTAAAATATTTTTTTAATACACTGAAGCAAACTTTTATTTTATGCGCAGTTTAAGTACATAGCATGTAAATAGTTCATACTTTATATAAATTCTTTACTAAGAGAGATTAGAAAATGTATAGATCATGAATTTTATGTCAAGGTGATTAAAACATATAAAAACACAAAATATAATTTGTTTAATTAATGTAAAATGATGAGGAAACTTTTAAAGTCCATATCATTACACTGTTACTGAAAATAAAGAAATAAGTGAAAGATTATAAATATATAGATGTAAATTAAGGTATAAGAAATATCTATAAGGAAATTGCAATTGAAATTCTAAATAAAGAATAACTACAGCATTTCTAAAATGTGTATCTTATTTGTATTCGATTGAAGAAATGCTGGAAGAAAACGTTTCTCTACGTAATACATGCCGATGGGCTCATTCCGTGAAGTTAGTAACGATTAAATAGATATTCCCAATTGCATCATCAATTTTCACAATACAGCTTGCATACATTTTCCTTTATATTAAAATCATTAACTAGCATATACTTTCAGACTTTAGATTTTGGGGAACATAGTCAATCGGCATTTCCACTTGCCATTTGATGCTTATGAATCTTAGTGACCATGATAGGCTGGAGTGTAAACATTAACAAAGTAGAGTTAACCTTTGATGAACTTTCGACAGCTTGATGCAAGCAAAGTGGAAGATGGCAGAACTTTTCATCCTGTTCTAGCCCTTGCTAATTTTGGCTGATTCTTGAGAAACTTGGGCCATGTGCGGCATTCACTTGTCAGCTTATGCTGCAAGCGTATCTCAAGCAGTCAGGGTGATAGTAAACAGGAGCTTAGCTCCTAGATAAAATTTTGCGGCCTGTTTGTGCGTAACCGGGAAATACATTAATGCTCAGTATACATTGTGTGTTTAACAGCGAATGGTCCCTTTCAATGATCATTTGCAGAAACATTCCTTTGTGACAATACTTCCAAATGACATATACCTATGATCTATTTACTGTAATTCAGAAGAAGGAAGTGTTGAGATTAAAATAAAGAAGAACTAAACATATTTATAGAAGAACTTCTGAATGGTGTGGGTTATCCGTTGAAACATTATCCCAAAATTCTCTCAGCTTATTTCACAAGAAGCAGCACTTTCGAGCTATTTTATACAAGAAAAAATATTAAGGGACAATTTGTGAGTGGAATTTGAACGTTATAGACAAATTCTTCTCAAATGTAGTCACTTGTTCTTCCCGCAAAGTCCATCCGTGATGAGTAGCGAAATAGCCATGGATAGCACGAGCTTATGAGAATGCCCATGGACGAGTACGATTTTATAAAGGGAAGTACTCCGAATGGTAAGGTTATTTTGACTTCCTTCAACAGAATATGTTACAGTAAATGCAGCGAATATATCCAAGGATGAAATGTTAAAGCACAGTATTAAACGCTCTTTGTTGTCTCATGGGTAAATACTTAAAATATATCATAAACAACCTAACTTACATCGCAGAAATATATGAAACTGAAATATCATCAGAAGATTTTCTTCATTTTTCAATAGGAACCACAGCAAATAGTAGATATATTTTACAGGAGCGTAAACGTTTATGGTCAACGAAGGCAGATACTTCTCGCATGTATCTCCTTTCCTAAAACAGGATGCTTTTCAAGCGTATAATAGTTCTATGAACGCCGACATAGGTCACCAACCAGAGTTGTTTGTAAGATTCGCGCAAACGGCCATCCATACTAAGAATTATTCTACCCAATAATCGTACTCATTGCTTGCTTGGAAGTTTACGATCTACGGACTATAATTTACAAGAATTTTTACAGATTGATAAAATGTAATTTTTTTCTGCAATAACAGGAGAAATGAAGGGCCAAAATGAAGAACAGTTCAACAAAATAGAACGAAAATACAGCAGACTAATTATTACTATTGTTTAAAATGAAACCATTCCACATATCGTGGAAATATTTACCAAGAATAATGAACACATTTTCCACAACGCTTATTATTTTCCCTTGCTTAATACTTCCACATTTTTTTTTAAATGTTTAAATTTTTTGATCCAAAATTGTGCTATTTGCTACAGAAAGTATTCGGTGTTTCGAAGTAAATACAATATAAAATTTCGTGAAATATATACACCATTATTGCTTATGTTTTGATAATTGATGTAGGAACCAACTTAAAACTGAGGGGAGTAAATAAGTGCATTATTCCCCAAATAAAATAACTTCAAAAATAGATGTTATTTTAACAGTAAGAATTGCAAACTCTCAAAGTACTTCAATGGTTGCTGTATTCGTTAGGAAAATAATAACATAATAATTATAAATTCGTAGTAGGGCAGTTCCGAAAAACCAAGGCTAGCAGGAATCCAACAGACCTCAGGCGATATTAACCTTGGCTTTCCAGACTGAATTCGCTACTTCTCAGATGAAATAGTTTCCACTGGGTTTCAGAAGTAAAGATGGATCATTTTTTGGAAACAAGTCTCAGAAAGTTGGGGAACGGACCTGGGACTTATAAATAGCAAAAAACACCTTTACTACTAAATCATGGAGATTGTTTAAATATGTACATACTCATAAATAATATGGATGTACATCTTAATTTGAGAATGATACAAATAAATTTAAACTCTAGAATCAATCAATGATTTAAACATTTTTAAAATAAATAACCAGAATATATAACTCATTTGTTATTTTGGAAAGGAGAATCAGACTTTAAAAATTGGTTCACGGCCGTAATTCGAACCTTAGATATTCGCCTTCCATACACTCTAACCAGCTACGAGAAGTCACCGTGTTCTCCTACAAGCACGGAACCGCAAACCTCTCTCATCTGATTTTATACACCCCGGAGAACTCCCTAAGGATTTCTCTACTGTGAGAGATTTACTCTATAAAATACGATTCGTAATGCTGTGAGTACTTTTGAACCGGCCGTGACACGAATTTTCTAAGTTCGATTCTTCCTTAGCAACCAATATCTTGCACACGGCTAGTGTGAAAGAACCAGTTTTAAAATGTGTTATTCTGTTTGACACCATGCAGTAATAAAATGCATTAATAATATTAATCCTGGTATTAGAACAACATTCAATCTCCTTCATTAACTGTCAACTATTCTTAACTGATCAAATGAAGGGTACAAGTGAAAAACAATCCAAGTCCACTTTTGGTGAAATGTTAGTGCCAATGAATTGTTGGTGCGTATGTACTAATACATTCCAACACATTCAAACAGGTTAAAAAACAACACATAGTTCATAGATAAAATAGTGTCCAAGTGAATAACAATTAGAAACCTCTCTAAAATACCTACAATGAGCCAATAGCAAGATATGGAGCCGATGAAGTTGCATCATTGTTGTTTGAATTTAGTTTCCATCACATGGACCCATCAGTTCGAAAATTGCAAATTTTTTGTGATTCGTGCCCCGGCTAAAATAAAAATTACACCATTATTCGCCTCATTCGCTACGGTTCATAAGTGCAATATGCTTGAATAAGTAAAAGTGACTTTTCTCATCAGAGGCCAAAGTTATATGGAATGTAATAAATCAAAAACCCATGCATAAATTGCGATTGGAATGACCACATCAGAAATCTCCCTTCAACATAATTGAATGCTCCCAGGAAATGTGTAAAACGTGGTGTTTATTTCTTAATAAAGAACACAGAAAGACATTCCAATAATGAATATAAGAGAAATATAATAAAGTGTAGCTGACAAAACCTCTTCTAGAACTATAACCAGTCGAACAATCTACAATGGTTCCTGGGAATTCCATGTAATTATTGATAATATGTGCCGTACACAGACTGATAAGTAGGCAGCCCCTTCCTATTTAATTCCACTTTCCAAGGAATTACAATGCCTGAATAGATTCTGTTCCGAAAATACTCAGCTCTATTTTTGAAGTCTACCTATTGATAGACAGTGGGTAATAATTTCAATTTAATGATTAATTTTACAGTGTTTCATTAATGTTTATATTTTCCTCAACAATTATCTAGTATAATTGGGTACATTCCATAATACAGTTAGTTAACTTCGATTGTTTTTATCTACAAGAATACGTACTTTGACTATTTATTGCTAATTAACATGAACCAATAATATATAATACTAATTTCAAAAGAAGAGTCTATTAGAAAACTGCCTTAAGAATTATTCTAGAAAAAACATTATATATATATATATATATATATATATATATATATATATAATGTGCTTAATTTTGTAGCGCTTTAAAACTTCAAATTACATTCCCCTAAAAAGTAAAAAGTGAACTGGTTGTTTTCCCTTGTACCCTTCAACCCTTCAAATGTTTTCGAACTTAAAACGAAAGTCTGTTTGAATGAATGTCCTAGTTGTATGGGCTTCGAGAGTAAGTCACAGTGCAACCTAGCGAGGAGTTAAAGAACTGACATGATCGCATACTATAAACGAACTAACTTAGAATTACGACTTGATAATAATCTATTTTTCTCTCTTTCCCTTTCCGAGGCGCACTTTCACCCTCTAAGGCGAATTTTTAGAACCTGACCAAGGGGTTATAGTTTATACTGATGGAAACTTGCTCCGGAATAGTGGCACAATACATTGACTGGCGGTAATATCAGAATAAATTTGATCATCCAGTATGTATTGAATTTTGTGATTCTTAAGATATATTTTACACAAAACGTTACACTAAAGTCAGAGAAATATAAAGCTTTAGCTTTAACTTTTCTGGTACTTAATAATCAAGATTAAAGTTTACTTTACTGAACATCAGAATGTTTCTTATCTACTACTCACAAAAAATACAATTTAACTGAAAACACTAAGTAGGATACATTCAATGGTAACAACACGGTAATGAAAACAAGAAATTAAGTAATATAATCATGCTTCATTTGTTTTTGTGTTGTACTGATAACCATGCTGCAATCGGATTGGTTAACGTTCTAGGGAGAGTCCAGCATAGTCTTTGGTCTAAAAGCAAATTTATGGTCGTGTGCCATAGGTCTAAAGACACAACTTATCAATGCGTTAAGAAAATCCTACTTCAAGATAATTTTGGCTTAGGATAAAATGCGATGGTGCTCCATCTTACATATCAAAACACATCCAATGCATAGTATTAGCCGAAACGTTTTCCAAAAATCCGTTCAGTTTTTATCCCTGCAAAATATGTTCATTAGATTAACTAGACTTAAACAAATGTGATGAGAATATCATCGAGCATTCAGTCTATACTGAAAACTAACTATAGCGTCATGCCTCATGAATGTGATCTGTAGCGCAGTAAAATGGCGGACTACACCCCTTTTCATATGTGGTAGAAGTGAAAGTAAACATTGGCTAAATCGGACTAAAAGGGCATTACACAAGCTAGTAAAACTAACATTGATAATTAATTAAATTAAATTAGAAATAAAATCACAAAACCGCTCTTTAATTGCTGTAGTGTACTTAATGCAATGTTATTCTCATGTGTCTGAAACATATGGTTGTGTATCGGGCTTGTTGCCAATTGTCCGACTGACAGCCAGTGATGCAGGAACGATGCATATTGTTGCTGTTTACTTCCGCCCTCAACACATTTGTGTGCTATACAGGAAGCACTTGAGCGTAACTTCGGAACACGTTTATGTGAACAATTTTCATTGTCTTTGTATCTCTTGCCACTGCCATAATTTGCGGTAAATATAATTATATGTAGCATTTACTGTAAATATACGCACGAGTACATGCACAGAATTCTTTTGCAAGCTTAATCCAGTTAGCTATTTGCGGTTTGCAATTCATTGATATAGCGAGGTATTAGTTGCTGATAAATCAGCAATGTTACATTGATACTTTCCCATTTGCTTTTATTATTGTTTATTTTATTGTTTTTGTTTCATATTTTAATTAACATATTATATCATAAAAACTAAACTAGTACTCATCGCACAAGATGCTCAAAGTGTCTCTTTAGTGGCGCTAAAGAGGTTATAGGAAACTTGCTGGAAGCTCATTTTGGGTAATGCATATATTTTTTTCCGAATATTTTATAGCTTCCAGTACATGTGAATTGGTTTATACATTTTATTTACTAATTTATTTTAAGTTAAATTATAAATATTTTACAGTAGACTGGAAATCACAAAATATAGTGATTTATTTTTCATTGCATCCTTCATTTTAAAACTGCAATGAATGCTGAGCTATATGTACATCAAACCGTTTTACATAACACGTAAGCAAATAAAAAAAATTTTTATATCTCTCTGAGTTAGGAGTAAATTTAAGAAATATAGGTCCCACTCTTATAGCAGACAATATCCTTATATTCTCTACCAGTACTTATTACTTTAATGTATGAATGCATTAAAAGAGCATTGATCATTCATAAAGTTTGGGGATGAGATAAAAAACGGTCTAAATAAATTACATTGTTATTTCTGGAAGCGAAATTTAGGGCGGGGAGGGGCACATCGAACTATGGTGTACTACGAGAGGTGGGGTGCTGAGAAGATGCAGTCTACAGCAAAATAAGTGCAATTAGATACTGGCTAAGAATAATTAAATGACAATACACTGAGGACAATATGCTACCGATAAAATAACAACGCATTATCCACAATGGCAGCGGTTGTACAGTAGGAATTGTCAAAAATCGGTTTAAACTATATTTAGGAGAGGGATATTGAAAACGTAATGGCGCAATGAAAAAAGTCCAAAGACACCTATCTGATATAAACCGGCAGGAAAGAGGCATGATGTGTGCCAATGTCATCTCTGGGCCTGCTCAGTGAAATTGAAATTAGATGGGATAAAGAGACCTATATAATGGAGCTAGGAAAGAAACAGTATCGGGAATAGCATGGCTTAGACTGGGAGGCCGGAAGGCACGTAAAGTTGTTGACGAGGAAGGCAGTAGGATTTGCCCATTATGCTCGGAACCAGAAGACTGGGTGCACATTTTGGCTAAGGGCACACAGGCAGAAGATGCTAGGACAAAATTTCTCCAGGATTCATTTTTGACTTCCAACAGGGAGAGGCTGACATGTTGGGACTTAATTGTAAATAGACAATACTGGCTAATCCTGGGAATTTTCTTTAATGATGTACAGTTTTAGAGACAGGAAATTTCTATAAACCTTGTATATATATATATATATATATATATATATATATATATATATATATACTGCACCACCCTAACTTAACAAGGACGAAAATGTAAATACTTCATTGGTACTGAGCTTTGCAATTCCAACTTCCTGTTCTAATCGTTTCAAAGGCTTCAGAGCATTGTTTGTTAACTAATGGTGCACGTCATCGCACTTATCCTTTGCAAAAGCGCGTTTCCCTCTTTTAAACTTTCATCTTAAATTCGCAAATTTTTAGTACTTTGAAAAATGTTCTTTTGGACAGAATTTGTAATCTAAAATATTTACAGCGATACTTCCCAGTGCAATAGTTACACCTTTCTTTTTAACATAGTCGTTAAAGGTGCACTCTCTGTTGTAAATTTTATCTTATGCCATGTGATACTATACAACTTGGCAGTCAAAAGTGCAGAGTTTGAGCTGAAAGTATATGTAGATACGAAGCAAGGGAGCGGAAGGATCCTACAATGACCGACTCGGTAAGCGTTCAAGATTATATTACTTATTGAAAGGAAGTTAAAGTCACAAAAGAATTCACTTTATACGTTTATAAAGCGAAATTCTTAAAAGTGTAACTTTGGATATCTTCTGAACCAGCGCTACTATATATTTGTAGTTTTGGCAAAAATAAAATACGTAAATGTCTATAATTTTAAAGGAATTATATTTATTTTCCGGAAAGAATTAAGATTTCCCTGCCAGTAATTAGCATAAATATAAGAAGCTATAATGAAAAGCTTGTTGAACTAAATATAAATAAAAATATATCCCTTTCCTTCTTGAAAAGCTCTTCTACAGATGAGGTAACTAAAAAATTCAACATCATTTTAGAATATGGCGAAAGCAAGATACACGTGGCTAATTTTTTCTTGGAATTTATGAATTGGAAATATTTTGACAGAATTCAGTCTCCAAATATTCAAATTCTAATGTTTTAAGAC
Organism: Metallyticus violacea; assembly: GCA_030762175.1. Taxonomy (NCBI): domain Eukaryota; kingdom Metazoa; phylum Arthropoda; class Insecta; order Mantodea; family Metallyticidae; genus Metallyticus; species Metallyticus violacea. The sequence goes on from CM060832.1 coordinate 116,807,320, forward strand.
CAGTTTTTATCAACGTTTTGTTGAAAAAAAAAAGTTAACGCTATCATGCCGTTTTTGCACAATATTTCTTTGTTCCCAATACTTTTTCCTTCCTCTGAACCATTCTTTTTACCTGGTCACGTCAGAAGGGCTCGCCGACCAAGCACAGGCGTGTTTTTTCTTCCTTGCTCTGAATATTGAAAGTTGACTCCAGAAGCTGTAGTTTTTAGCCTTTTATTCTAAATTATTAGGTCCGAAGTCTTCTCCAGGGAGTAAACCCCGTGACCAAGGAAAAATACGGATTTGAATAATTTGGTTTTAATATTTTTAATTGCACTATAATGGGAAATTATGTAAATATTTTAAATGAGCATGGAATAGTATTTTGAAAGCCAAGGTATTAAAATTAATTGCAATTTATGGCAAAGTGTTAAAATTAATTGTAATTTTTGGGCGGCAATAATAGACTTTCATTCATTACTATTTCTTACAGCAATATTTCGAGGGTTTATGTCTACTTAAATTATATACTGCTGAATATTTTATATTGAAATATTTTTTCGGGGATTCTTTTCTAGTATACCTCCCAGGTTAAAATTTGTTCGGGCATCAAAAGGGGCGTATTAAATTCTGGCTATTAGAATAAAGAACCATCACGGTTTAAAGCATATGTAAACAATGGAACAGAGCTTAATAGCACAAAGCACTAAGTGACATATCACTTAAACTTTAACCTTGAATATATTTCCGGCCACAGGCGTGTTTCGGTTATCACTATCGTAAATATGCAATATTCTTAACTTTTGGACATTTCTTAATTAAGCTACTAATTTATAATTTATAGCATGACTTTAAATAAGGTATGACGAGGTCTGGAAAGGCTGAAAACTGGGGGAGGGGCAGGAGAAACTAAAATGAATTAAAAAAGATATGTATGTATGTATTTTTGTATGTGTTTACTTATTCTACTAACAAGGGGAAGGGGTTCTATATTATGTATATATGAAGCTAATATTGAGATTATTATTATTATTATTATTATTATTATTATTATTATTATTTAAACGGCGTTGTGTAATGGAGGTCTGACGTATTTACTTATTTATTTAAAGAATGTATTTTTTGTGTATTATGAAAGGCACCTACTCTCCGTGGAACCTTGCAAAGGTTGTAAAGTTACTAGTATGTATGTTAATTTGAATAAATTCATTCATTCATAATATTTTTGTAAAACAAACTGTAGAGAAAAAGATGGACCGTTAATATAGGCCGTAACTTGAAGAAGGGAGAGAAGGATTAATTCCTCCCTCTGTGAATATTAATATTTGTTTTCTCCCCATTATGAAAATTATTCCAAATGTGTGCTTATTCTAGCGTTTATCCATACACAGTCAATACTTCAACTAACATTCGAAATTCTTACATGAAAATGGGGGAAAATGTACCAAAACTTTACAAAGTTTCACATTCTGTCACGCTAGAGTGGTGTCTATCCTGGAGGCTTCTGAGCAAAATTGACTGACCGTTTTACGCCCTGAATCGATAAGACGCTAATGATTTGATTTGTTAAAAAGCATCCGTAATTTATTTTTTCCGAATTCGAATATAAATCCAAACTTTTTGTGGAATTTTTAAAATTTTTGATAGAATTTTCTTCAAAAGAGGAATTTTTCCTGATAGTCAAAGGTCTTAAGGTTCAATCCCTTTGACTACAGATTGTCAGTAATGGGGTGGTGAGCTTCTGTCTTTCAGTTCTTAAAACTTGGATAAAGGCTTGACTTTCAAATGTTTTCACATTGCTGTAGTAGTATAAGATCTTTTTCCTATTGATATTTTTGCAAAACACGTCCTACAGCTCACATTATTTTCGTAGTTCTAGAAGTCAGAAGATACCTTTTCATGGGTAAATGTTAGTTGCAGGTAATAGGAGATGCAATGTTTGCACGAGAGATGCAAGATAAATAGCTTCTAAGTAAGTAAAACAGGAATCGCTAAGGTATAGCTGCAGACTAAAATGTTCAATTGTTAAACAACTTAAGTGAAGTGCACTATGCAGCATATATATATATTGACATGACATGAGTTGCTACAAAGCTCCAGAAATATCGAGATTTAGTTTCGAGAATTTCAGAGGGAGCAGAGCAGTTTCGTTACTATATAGTTCTGAAAGATTGAGCTAGTGGCATATTGAAAACAGTGTAAAACTCAGAGCGTCACAAGATGATTTCGGTGACGTGGTTACTGCCAAAATTGCAATAATAGCCGTTTTTAATGATCACTTCTATTGAACGTCAGTGGATCTGAAGTTATTCTTTACAAAGTTTTAACATTTTTTTTAGCTTGGATTCAAAAAGTTCGAGCAAGCATAACATTTCGGTTTTTTTTTCCCCTCCCAAGAGAAAAACACGTTGCACAGCAGTTTTGTTTCTCAGTTGCATCATGTCCGAGCACGATGTTCACTTGTCGATTTTGCAAAATGATTATAAATTTTGGGAGTCGCAGTAGACGTTCAGCATTTTTCGGTTCGCATTATATTTAAATTGCAATTACATTCTGTTAATAAAACTCCGTTAGCCCATTTCTAATCCGATTTGTATTGCATGTTTATGATTACACTATCTATACAATTTATAAGATTGAGTGTGAAGCTTATTTTGGCGATTGCCGATGATGGTGTGGCACGTATGGGGCTGGCGACTGTCGGGACTATATGCTGCGTAAAACGAGATCTAAATAAATGAATGACATGGTATAATTTTTTCATAATTATAATGAATGCAAGGCTGAAAGCTACATGCTTCACATATAGACTGCTTTCTCAATAAAGAAACATAACGGGTCTTGTCTTATATCTTTAAATACTTTGTTTTGGCCTGTTTTTATACTATTTACAAAGCATTAGTAGTTCTTTATGCATACCGTCTTTATTTGTGTATTTTGTGTTTTGATGATGCGCCGAGTTTCTGCAGAAAAAATAACATAGACCACAAAAATACGGTTTCTATTCATTTCTAAAGATTTTCAAAAAATAATTGTTAATCAGATACAATTTAGGATATTTAGTACAGAAACTAATGTATAAAACTGGGAAATATAATTTTTCATATTTATTGAACTGAAGTACCCATGCCTATTAGTTGAAATGATATAGCACTTGTAATAACGGACTGACTATTTAACTCTTTTATCTGCTGATAATGATTACGCTTTGATGGTTTTTAGACTTATTTGCTTTTCATTAACGGTTCTGTTTAACTTCGATTAAATCGTCACACTAGAGCTGCCGCTTGTCTCGGTTCGTTTATGTTTTATAATTACACCATTCTCTAGGCAAGCGTACCCAGGTATAGAGTGTTTTTGTTGTTTTTTTCCACCGAAGGGGTAATAATATTATGCAGATATTTCGTTCACAGCTTCACTCATTATTTGGGAATGATCGGTTCAGATGCATGGGTCAAAAGGTTTTCAATTATCCAAAACGCTGCGCCATATATCGAGTTACCGCTGAAACTTCATCGACGAAGCGCGCTTGTCAAAAGCTTTTAAGAGCGTAAGTGTCGCATATCACCCCACGTTTCACGCGAAACCCAATTTCCGGAAACCTCCGGTAACTCCATATGTATATTCGAACTGAAAATACGGAAGCGAGAGAGAGAGCGCTTGATCTCAACCTTGCATATAGCTATATTTTATAAATATGCTATTTATAGTAATTATATTCGGTTAAAATCGCAGTGAAAGTTTTAAGGAAACCATTGCCTCTGTAATTAATGTCGTTCTGATTCACTGACTATTTACTCACGCGGGCCATGATTGCCTATTCATTAATTTTATTAAAGGGAATTGCAAAAGACACGCAGCCAGGCGTACAGAATGATTATGGTCAGCCTCTGAGGTCCGAAGATCTTTTAGCTTTTCTCAGGGATCTTCTTCCGAAAGGTTTAACTTTCATGTCCAAGAAGTCTGAGCTAAATCAGAACCAACTTGTGAAGTTCAATGATAAATCAAATCATTGCTCTCACCAATTTATGCCTTTTGAGATATTCCAGCTGTTTTTTTTTTTTTAATTGTAGTCATGACCTTCCTTCTGTCATTGTGGTTGGTGGTATCTCGTTACATCATGGAACACGGGCGCCTCCTAAAAGAGAGGTTTCGTCTACTATGGGAATTTTTCAGTCATATATGCTTCCTATAGAGACCAGAGGAACAAGCAGTAATCTCATCTCACCTAGCCCCATTTGACAGGAAACTAAGTTTTATTACTTGTTTTGTCTAGGGACCTCATTTTTCAGGTATGAAGTTGATTAACGTGCCGTAAATCTGCGACACAGGCCTTTGGGCTTAAAAGTATCGTACCTTCCGGAAAACGTACGCCAGAGATCTTTATGTCCCGAAAAAATACACAGACCGGATTTTAACCCACGAACCTTGCTTCCAGAGGGGACTACCCCTAGACTACCGAGGTTGACTCATCTTTTGCGTCGCCACAAAATGAAATATCGTCTCATAATGAGTTTTTCATGCATTTTCTTAGTAGTCATGAAACACCACTATAGCTGGGTAAGGTGTATGTATGTGTTTTAATTTAATTCAATGAATTATATTTTTATAGTTTTATAAACAGAAAAAATATAACATTCCAAATAGAACAGCAACTTACAAAACCCTTAAAGATAGAGAAAATCGTGCGCTTCTAGTGATCTTACCGTTTTCGGACTCACAATTTAACATACATAATGAGCATAGCTCTGTGAATGTTTGTAGCACCATCAAACCTGAATGGATTTAGTGGTCGATTATAAAATATAAACTGGTTTGCATTTAAATTTACGCTATTATCTTCTGTGCATGCGAGTTTGAAACGTGATTAAATTATATGTTACAAACTAATTAACAAAACACTAACATTGTTAAAAATTGATGCATATTGCAAATGAATATCCCTATAAAACTCATATAAATTCCTAAATGATTGTGTAATCATCAGATTTGATTTGACTTTAGTAATAACGGGTGGTTAATAATAAGGTCACTAGATTTCATTTAATATACGGTTTTATCCGGTTATATTAATCAGATTGAATGTAATTATATGATAAAATTATCTGAAACATTTTAATTAGCATGTACTAAAGATATGTATAGTAAAGAATATAATTAAAATGTTCAAAGATTGGGGAAAAATTAGTTTTAACCCAGATATGCAAATCAGTCTCTTTCTGAAATGTTCTAAAATTGACGGTAACTGCGGAGCTGAAGTGAAAAGTTTATTATAAGCATAGCGCAAATATTTCTTGCCGATTTAATCATATTCTGGAAAACTCTGGATCGTGATTTACAATTCATAATGTTTTTAACAATTTAACTTTGAAAAAGGTTTACCACGTATATATAGTTTGGAAAATAGTTCTTGAAAATTTAGGATCCCTGGTACAAAACATGCAGATGCTTCTTTATAAACATTAACTTAATTGCGAATTGGAAAGTTTCCCATATTTACTACATCATAAGTGAATCAAGACGACATTGAGTTTTCCAGATTGAGTGACTTGATTTTTTCTAAAATTTTCCCTTTGTGATACAGGAAATGCTGTTAATAATTGCACGCAGGCGCCTCTCATCCAATGTATGGCCTCATTGATACCCAATCATCAATAAATGTAAAACTTAATCGATGGTTTTAAAGCGTGGTGTTCAAAAACTAAAAACATATGTTTTTTCTCCTACTTTCATTTTTAATATAATCTCTGCTTCGATAATAAGCAATATGCAAATTCATTTTGTAAAGTACCGTTTAAACAAATTTGCATTCGCTTAAGATTAATCTATAAAAAGATGAAAGGCATTTTCTCATGTAACGTTTCTAATATATGTGCATGTAGATGTCTTAAATAAGAAAAACAATTTGTAAAAGCGGCAGTGAGAAAATCGCCTGATAATTCTACTTCCACTTCATTTATGCATTCTTGATGTCGACAACTACAAAGAATGTAAAGCACACAAGAACTATATTTGCGTTTACGTTTCACTCGGATTTTCCCTTATATTTGTAAGCCAAGTACAGCACAGAGATGGTTATCTGTTATGGTGGTGAGTTGTTGTTTCCTTCTCAGATGTGACCACATGTAAGCGGTTGACCGTTATATACAGGGCTTGCATGTAGCGTTTATTTTGTTTGCTGATTACAGATAGTAGCCCTAAACTTCGCTTGCCGCAGTAAACAAAGGTCGAGGTCAGGCAAGTTTAGTGCTACGGGAACTTTACCGATCGCTGTTCATAAAGTTTATCACAACTTACCCTACCGACTAACAACGGACATAACTGAAACTGGCGTTATAAGGGATAAAGTGTCTTAAGAGCAAACTCTGTAGAGGTAAATCCTTTGTTCAACACTGAAATTATACTCTAACAATTACTACTCTATTACAGGGTAGTGCATTAGCCAGTTTTTTGAGTTATACTTTTTTTATCCCATCATGATAATCCTTTAACCAGGCATCTTAATTTATGAATTTTTTTGTATTTATACCTTTTTTTTTTCTGGACTAGTAATTTGATTATCAATTGTGAAATTATCTCGTTTTATATTCAAAACGCAAGACATCTATAACTGAATTGAATATTAAATATCTTATGACAAATGTCAACTTTTCAATAATGTAAAGCAAAATATTTCCTATTGTAAACGCAGAAAATGTAAAAAATGTTTTTGCTTACAGATTCACGTTTCTTGCCTTGGAAATATAATTTATCTTCCCTTAATTTAGTGTCTTATCTATGTATTTATTTTTTTTTTTCTACTCAGTTTCTGCTAATTCCTTCCTACCGCTTACTTTTAAATACTTGAACGTTTAAACATAGTAAGAGTTTACGAGATCAGTTCAGAAAATGTATCTTCTTATAAATAATTATCCAATTGTCCTTTCCGCCTATAAGAATTTTAAAAATGTATCTTTTGGGTTAATGAGTGTTCTAAGAGAGTTAAGAAAATTTGGGTAATGCAATATTTTGCCTAAATAATTTTTTTTTTTGTCACTCTTAAATATTTGATCACAGCTGATACAAGTTTGTTCTATTTCTGCAGGAAAGTGTTGAGGCAGGCACTAAAGTTTCCCTTCAAAGTTACATCAAAGCCATGAGACCGGTTCTTCAGATATTCAAAATGTTTGAAATATTTCTAAACTGAGTTCCTAGATTTCGATTCGCAAAATAATGTTTCATAAATATTTAGAAGGCTTTTAAATTTTTTTTGAAAAAAAGAACATGTATAGTCTTTAGTTTTTGAATTATTGTCCTGAAATTTTGCGATTAAATTAAACACGATCAGTTTTACTGTTTTATTGACGAATAAGCTCATATTATTTCTTTTTAATACACATATCATCAGCCATCGTGAATATCTGATTTATAAGTCCCTTCTGAAAAATTATTTCAAAGAGGATATCTAGTCCTCCAAGCTATCTGATTTTATATCTTTTCAGAAAAAAACTTAACAATAATTATTGTAATTGCCAATGCATTAGCTTGATAATTACATTGAAATTATGGCTTGGTTCTATTAAATTAAAATTTGATGATCTGTAAACCGCAGCTATGTATTTCTATTATATATCTTTCATACACATAAAGTTGTTGTGAGTTTAGATAGGTGAATAATTGCTTTTCAGATTATTTTCATTATTTGCCACATGAATAACATTCTTACGTTCCATGACAATTAAATGTTATGAGTAATATTAGATACCAAAATGTTTTAAGGCTACAATCATTAATTATGTACAATCATATAGTACATCTTTTAAGAATAATCAACTATACAGGTGTACATTACCTAACATCCTGAGACACTTTTCTTCGGTGATTGGCGACTCAAAGAAAAAGGGGTTGATAATCTTTTCATTCAATAAACCACACCACACCATCAACTTTGAAAGGCCTTGGATTTTTCTATCAAAGAACCAGTTAGGGTTTGTGTTTGACCTTAAATCATATGTTGTTAATCCAGAAACTGAAATTGGCCCACTATGTGAAATTTAATTCCCCCCCCCCAAGAACGATGAATTTAAAATTGGCTCAGGAACCAGTCCTACTGCGAGATTCGTCCTCCGTTAGATAATGCAGAGGCTGCAATTCTCATCTTTTCGATACCTACGGTATGCTATAATATTATATGCTAAATCGATCCTGTTTGACGAAATTTATTCAGCAATTTTCCAGCTGCACTATGGGTAATAAACTCCTCGAATGTCTCCCATTGAAGTTGTCCGGTACGTTCTCTAGGACCACCCCTCGTGTCCGCAAAGAATTAATTCCATTCAGTCGTCTTTCGACCATATCATAATTATTTATTTACATCGTTTGAATATGTTTTCCAGTAATACTAGAAAACAGGAACAATTAACACGTGAACACAACAAGAAAAACGAAAAGAGAACGCTTTAAAACAACTGACAAACTATTTACCTTAAAAATAATTATGTTGCGTAAAATGGTCAAAAATTACATTTTTGTTTTTTGTTGCAAAAACTGTAATTTATTTTCTTTACATGATAATATATTCTCTGGTTTTAGGCCCAAAAATATTTAAAAGAGTGCTTTAAATCCTACATCTATTTGAGAAATATTTGTGGATTTTGTTTCAAATCATTGCTTTCCTGTGAAAAAATGTATGATGATTGGCAAGCTACTATAAGCTACGTTGGCTATTCTGAAGCGTGCAATCACTTTCCTTTTGTTTCAAATTATTAACTGTGTAACAAACGCTCATTTTGAACCCTGTTAATTCATCAGTATGTATAAAAAGGGTGTGTATGTGTGGGTATTTTCAAGTCATTTCTCTTGCCGATCAAACCACTGGAGTTCCGCACTTAGGTGGCAAAGGGCAGCAGCGTAGTGCATTTGTAACTTGCATACCTTTATTGGCGGTCTATATCATGCTGAATGATGATGAAGGTGAAGATGGGGGTTGAGAAGATGGAGTAATGACGGCAGAGTGGCAGGAGAAACAGAAATACCCAGAGAAAATCTGCCCAGGCGCCACTTCGCCAAAAATCTTATAGCCGCTGGGACCGAATTTTAACGTTAATTTTCTTGACTATTCAGTTTTTTTTTTCATTTATGTTCCTTTTTTACAAAAATACTTAAACTTGGTTTACATATTATAAGCGTTATTGAAGACTGGGAAACAGAATTAACCTCACTTGTACCCATTAGCACCTAAATATATATTTTAATTTTAAATAACTCTACACAAAAGGTATGTGCTTCCTAAGTTAAAATGTAATATTTTAAATTAGGAATAACATTTCTAGTATTGTAACCTCAGAACTTAGAGAAAAAAGGACCGAATATTTGTTGGTGTAATTTATTTCACAAATCCAAAAAAAAATTTTAGAAATAGCGTGTCTCCACAAATACTGTTAATTGAACATATAATAGGTATAGATATCAGGCTCTATTTTAAATTTGGTAGCTTAAACATTTATAAAGTTTAATACTTAACTGATTAGTAATGTTTTAACATTATGCTATTACCTTAAAATTGATAAATTTTATAAACAGAAATAAAATCATTGCTCATACTGCTGTTATTTAAGCTTCTTCTAGATAGTCAGCCTGTATATAACGAACAAAATCCATGCTTTAGAAACCAAAATGTTTCCTGCATATAGATCCCAGAAGTATTTAAGGAATGTTTTCATTCCTTAGATGGCGAGTGGGAAATACTGATCCAAGAAGCAGCAAATATTCGGTTTGTAAAGCAGAGGTAAATATTGCCTGAGGTGCCGTTAGGCTGACTCAGTGATCCCTCCGTGGCGCTAGGGCAAGCGCTGTAGCAGGGCAAAATTTACTTAAACTTTAGGAGCACAGCAAGCAGTAGATCACTTTGATCCACTCGTACTAGTAAAATATAATCTTATATCCCAAGTTCTTTGCTACAATTGCGAATTTTCTTACACAGAATTAAGGGAGGGGAAGGGGCTAAAATTTATCTACCTAAAAATATACAATATTTTACACACTTATATGAAATACAAAAAGCAACTGATTTTATTAGATTTTCCATTTGTCCCTTTGACAAGGTAATGATGCAAGTTGATGCTGCAAAACATTTGAACTTCTAACCAAGAGCTGAAAATGTCATCAAAATGCTAATGACTAACTATTGCAACGATGTCAAAGGCTGTTATTTTATGAACTTACTAACAATATTTATTAAATTAATTCTCAAACGTATATTAATAGGTTTTATGTGTGAAAATGGCGCGTTATTTTTCTTCTTATAAGAGCCGATGAGAGAGAGAAAGTTAAACACAATACGGCATAATAAACTTGATAAGTTGTCCTCCAGATCCTGGGCGGACCTGCGGCTACTTTATGAGCGAGAGATATGGGCTTACAAGAGAAGCTAAAAAAAATTGCATAAAATGACATGAAAACATGCAATTTCCCAGTACACTCTTTGCTTGTAGTTCTTAGGGACACCAAAAGCTCTCTTGCACAAATGCAGGCCAGGTTTCTAATATAGATATGTTATAAACGTTCAAAATTATGAGCCAAAGGGATACAAGAAAGGATTGCAAAATATTTAATACCATAAACCTCTGCGACGAAAACGTGAAGGTAAAACATTTATTGACTTAGAGATGACTTTATGCAGCCCATAGGACTTCGACATATGACAGCCTTTAATAAAAAATTATTATTTTCGTTTTCCATCCTCACTTCAAAACACTGCAAATAATGATTGACTATTTAGCATAGTTAAAATGGAGGACTTGTTTTTAAAACCAACAATTCACTGTCAAGTCCTACAGAAAAGGACATACATGCCACTAGTATTTATAAAGCTGGGCAATGAAACTGGCTAGCATTTTTTTTAAAATAAACTTTTTACTGTGTTTCATGAATACATTCTAAATGATTTACTTTTCATATATGCATTCACAGTCTATTTCATTTTGAATTTAACGTCAGGTAAACATGAGATAGTATAAAATATACCAGCTATTTATTATGCTTTTTAATTCGAAGGCTTCGCTGCACTTTGTTAATTATAATGCTATTTCCACAATATAACATGACTGATATTGAAATTGATGTTACTTTTGAATCTGTTGTTAAAGATTAAAATGTACTGAATTTATTTATTATATAAAAAGGAAAATGACCGAGCTAAGGAAAGGGATTTGTACAGCATTATTTTGTAGAATATTTTTCACACCACGCCAAATGATGCTGATTTTAGAAGGAGAACTTACATCTATAATTAAAAAATCTATGCCAGTATATGTGATTGCACAATTTAATTTAATTGTTTTCGGGTTTAAAGCGAGAATTAAAAACTTTACAGAATTATCTAGTATTATATCGGGTCAATGGATTATTTGATGCTCGACGCGATAGTGAGGTTAGCATCGGCTGTTACATACATTCTAATTCACTTAAAAAGTTATGCACTTACCCAAGTCACGCAAGGAAATTCCGAAACTGTCTAACTTTATTTTCCATTTTTCTGGAATAAAATTGTCCAGTACACTTCATAATTCTCTCTGTGAAATTAAATTATCTTGGCAGATGTTATCATTTAGTTTCCATTTAGTATTATTAGCAGTCTTTAAGCGACAATGATTTGAGTGACGTGAGGCTTAAGGCCAACGTAGCAGTTCGGTAAACCACATCTGCCAGCCTGTTCCAATGTTACAGCCCGGCAGGTCTTGAACGATGGCTTGTCAGTCAATTTAGTGCCCCGCTGCAGGTTCGGTCATCTGCTAGTTTGGTAGATTCGACCTTTGAGCATTTTTCTTGTTAACTGATTATATAGTCTATACGAATCGATTTAACATTTAACATTTACGGTCAGCGTGACAAAATAAAACTTAGGCATTGTCTACCAGACCAGTCAACCTTGAGTGTGACTATTTGTTGTTTAGAATAGTCTATTTAAAAGCAGTGAATTTTAGACTAAATGCTCGTAAATTTAGAACCAACCTGAATGTAGAACTTAGTTCTTTGGTTCATTCCTAGCTATTCATTTACATTTTAGCCCAGACTTGTCATTGATCTAATCCTCCAAAATGGGAATCTATTAAGAGAGGATATTTTCACCATTGTATTTTACTACAATATAATAGTGTTTCCTTACATCCGACTCGATTAGGAGAAAATTAATATTTCATACGCTAATTAAAGTCTTCAGTTAGCGATTCTTACATCTCTGATTAACACGAAGACCAAAGTTTCTTCAGGAAAATGCTCCAGAATTGGAAATTACATATTTCATATGTTGTTAAAAGTCTCGTAAAGTTATCTTGTCCCACTGAAAGACCGAAAAAGCAAGGAAAAGTACTAAAAAAGTATATCAATAGAGGCGCAAATCAGAGACAATCAGAATGGATAGTGGAAAGAGATGAAAAATAAAAACACGCAAGTAGTCACAGAAAGACAATTATTATCATTCCATATGCATACAAACGATAGTATTATTATTTATTATTTATCATTGTTTTCTCAGCAATCAAATTTACTTATGCATATTATATTGCTTAAACAACCTATTTGGAACAGTGACTAACCTTCAAAGCCTCGAAACCGCCACGGGTGGCCGAGGTCGTTAAGGCACGGACTCGTGAGCGGGAGGTCTGCGGTTCGAATCCCGCCAGGATCGTCCTCCCTGACTGAGTTTTTTTCCAGGTTTTCCTCAGTCTTCATAACTGGCAAATGCCGGGGAGGTACCTAAACTTAGGCCTGGAACGCTTCCTTCCTTTAAAAAAAAAAAATATCCTTTCCCAATTTATCATTTCATCTCATGTATCATCAGTGTCCACCGCCTGTGGTGCCTCAGCAGTAAAAACGGGCGTTAAACACTACTCAAAAAAAAAAAAAAAGCCTCGAATCAAATATCTCGTGTATTCTGAGAGGCAACTTCAAAATTTATCTTTGCAAGGGACGATACCCTGCTGTATATTTGACTAGAGGTTGGCACCTGTTTGGTGTTACACTTTACGATGACAGTGCTGACGTGACGCCTCGCATGCAAACCCCGAAGCCACGCGATAAAAGCACAGAAAAGGAATCTAAACATGAACAAAATGTCTCAATGAGATTACAGCGTTCTTCATAAAAAAGTCATGCTCGAAAATTCCTCTGCCTGCGATCATAAATAAGCTATGCATAGAGACCTACCCCATCTCAGGAATAATAAATTTGCTGATTTTATATTCCTTTTCTCATCTAGCACAGGGTATAGAGTTTCACTTTCTATTACAACGTTCTCTGTAATTACTTAAACTTCTTCATTTGGGTTTAAGAGTGGTTTAATTATCTTCAAGATAAGTCCTTGTTAACAGATGTAGTGAAACTATTTCATAAAGCGGCATGAAAGGAGATACTGCTGCTCACTATCTGAATAATAAATGAGGTAACGTTTAGAGCTATGTATCTGATGTTAAGACAAAGTGAAAGTAATGTGAAAGGGAGTGAGCTTCAAAAGTTAAATTGGAAAGTTTGTGAAATTAAATTCATAGCTAAAGAATTATTTATATGGCATTTTTAAGTTACACTAACTGATGAATCTAAAAAAAAATTAAGAGTTACTTACGACACTAAAAACACACTTTTGCAGAAAAAATATATTTAATAATTGTCTATAATTACACAAAATGTTTACATTAAAATAACATGCAACCATAAAAATTAATTCATTTTCTAAAAATAATAATACAAATAATATACATTTTGTAGTCAGTTCTTCTTCTTCTTCTTCTTCTTCTTCTTCTTCGACACTATAGCCCGAGATCGGGACATGGCCTGCTCTAGCGATCTCTGCTTCCTCTGCCTCGGTCATTTGACTTCATCAATAGAGGGTAATATTGCAGGAAACATGTAATTAGCATGCCCCAAGCGCTTTCTAGATCGAAGAATGTCATCTCTCCATCACGCAGCTTCCCAGTTATCCTCAAGAAGCTGAGTGGACTCCATTCCAGACCTCCCTAACTTAGAAAACTTCCTGAACAGGTCTCGGGAATCGAATCCGGATCGAACGAAATTGAATGATGTTCTACTTCTTCTATTAACAAGCTGTAACCCATTTCGAACCTTGATATCCTCTAATAGAGAGATTACTATAAGAAGATAAATTTACTTACTCTTGTTTTCGTACAGAGCGCAGAGTGCAGGTAATCAGCTCATTGCCTCCATTGCCATTCATTAGAGAACTGAGTTATTGGTGTGAAACGGACATCAATTTTGTTCAAAATCCTATGTTTTTAATCATGGAGTTCATTTGATGTGCCGCAAATCTATGATACGGGACTTACGGTTTAAAATCATTCCCTGAGGACTTGAGTACTGTATTTTTACACCCTAAAAATTCGGGAGAAAATCCCGGAATTTGTGTCTCCAGTATGAAATAAGAGTTTCTGATATTTATTAAACATGTCAAATAAGTGTCTGACAGTTATACAAATCAACTGAAATTTCACCGTTAATTTTTAATTAAATAATTATTATTAGAGTAATAAATTATATGTAACTTGATTTTTAAATGTAGATTAATACTTTTAATGGTTATAGTACTAAAATTAAGATTTCAGCACATGTTTTATATTTAGACTGGAATTAATAACATTTCATAACCAGTGGGAGAAAATTATTTAGATATCATACTCTGAAACCAAGCATGTTATTTAAACTATAATAGAAATATTATTAGACACTCTAATACCGTTATTAATTTTATATATTAAAATCCCAATATTATATTGTAATTAGATAGATGCCATATTTTAATTTCTGCGGCTTTCAAATACCTCTCTAAATACCAAAACACTATATTCGTTAAATGTTAAAAAAGACTAAAAATGTTGCACTATCGAATTGAAACACTATATTGTTCTTATTACTCTGTGCTTGTACAAATATAACAAATCCCCCCAAAAATGGTATTCTTAATATAAGAGTTTTAATCTTAATTTTGTGTTTACAATTGTTTTCTAACGTTCATGGTTAACGATCCTTAAACTGAGTTTCTCATATATTTTCGTCCGACAATCAAACAGTGCAAATGTGCACTTATGGAACTTGGCACTAAAATTTGGAATTAAATTATATTTAAAAGGATATTAAGCATTTAGCAAAATTCCAGTGAAAAAATTATACATCACAAGCAAATTACTTTTTATGGATAAGGTTCAACCGGTGTTAATGCTGTGCAGTATAAATATTTTTTAATTTATTTTCTGAATAATAACTGTTAAATCAGAGCTTAAGTAGAATGGATATACCTTGCTGCCAAATTTCAAGCTACCATTAGAGAATGCGAATACAGGGCCAAGCACAATGACAATTGAAAGTTACGACACGATTCTGGCTTCCCTTTCACCTTAACAGAGCGAGCAGGTGTGCATAGATTGGGTGGAGAGACGCAATTTTCACTGAAAAATTAACCATTGTCTTAAGAGCTAGGGCAGAGTGCAAGGCAGGTCAAGGAAATCAGAAAAAACAACACAACGTTGCAGCAACAATCGAGCAGAATAAATAGAGTAGTGCTTATATTAAATAAATGTAATATAAACTAATTAAACCAGATGAGACAAGTCTAGATATTCAAGATAGTTCAGAAGTCATTAAAGTTATAAATGTATTTCAACAGCAATAAAATATTATCAAAGTATTATAAGTATTTTGGAATTTAATTGTGGAAATAAAGGTGCACATTGCCTAACAACATTACTTTCCAACATTGTTCATCAATATCAAATAGAGACACAATAGTAATAATAGGAAAGCATTCTCTGTATTCCAGAAAATACATCTCTTTAATCTCTCACATCTTGAGAAAGCACACAATATGCTGACATCTGTTTTTCGTCTTCATACTGATCAATTACTAGATCCCATCAATTTCTGACTGTGTGCTTATCCATTACATTGTTTGGTAATTAATGCGATTCTAAGACAAACTCAATTAAGCACTAAAACAATATAGAGTTAAATGTATTCATCAAAGGAACCATCAACAACATCTACACTTGTTTGTCAATTAGCAGACATTTTGTTTACGCTATTAGGGTAAAAAGTTTGCTTTCTTGAGAGGACTGAATCGCTAAGGTTGTCTCTGGTGTTCGTCAGAATTTATAACATGTTTCTGGGTTAAACAACTATGCAATGACATGATCATCTTCTTATGTTGCTCAGCTTTGCGAAAGAGTTTCGGAGTTTCATTCTCATCAAGCCATTGTGCCAATCATATGCAGTTTTCGTAGTCACTCACTTTGATTCTCCGATTTCACTTACTCTTCAACGTGGATCGATGCCGTGTCCCTTTTTACTACGGTTCTGGTTAATGAGATCATTATGCAACTAAAAATAATATTTACAGACAAAACTTTAACTTTGTTCCACCATGTTTTGACCACTGAATATTTTCTAACGAGTTGTACAAACAGGTTGGTAGCCACCAGGGGCATCTCTCTTAGTCCTGTCATTGCCACATTTTACATGAAGAGATTCGAAGCAGCAGCTATACAGATCGTTCCACAAAAACCGACCTGTTTGTCTTGGTATCGGATGAAAATTTTATAGTGTGAAACCAGGAGGAGCCTGCTCTTCATGATTTCCTGCAGCACCTGAACAACATCAACTCACTGTTCCTGTTTACAATGGAGGTGGAAATAGATGGTACACTTCCTTTCCTGTATGTTTTGGTCAACAGGAAGATTGATGGTACCTTCGAGCATAGTTTACTATAAGTCTACACATACAGATAGATTAATTCACAAAGCGTCCAATCACCATCCGAGGCCAAAACGCTTTATGACTGAAACTCTCCTAGATGGAGCCTCACGGATTGGCGAACCAAAGCTCCTGGGACGAGAGAATACCTGAAATAGATATTACAAACAAATGGGTACGAACCAAGGAAGTGAAAAGAGCCCTTCATCACAGAAAGAACGCAAAACAGATTGCCACACTGTCCAAAAATGGGCCTAGACTTTCTTCCGTTTCTGGAAAACGTCACTGACCGCATCTTTAAGTTCCGTAGACGAACAACTTAACAGTTTTTAAACCTACAATATAGTTAAAAAATACATTCTACTCCACAAAGGATACACGGAAACTACTTGCCTCAGCCGGTGTCTACAGAATGCAATGCTCGTGTGGAGCGGTTACATCAGTTACCAAAGCGCAGAATTACATTCCTTTCAGAACATAAGAGAGACTGCCGCCTAGGTCAGATGGTGCCCTCCTAGCTGACGGAGAACATGTAATTGACTTTCAAGATACTGGCATACTAGCCTCAACATCCCGTTATCATCCTCCCTTATATGGAGGCAATTGGAATTTACAAGCATAGCAACAACTTTAATTGAAAGAAGAAGCTCAGCCAAACGACCAACCTGTTTATTGTTGCTGTGTTAGGAAGTTTTAGTACGATAGAGGGTCTAGACATAATGTACAACAAACTAAATGTTTCTATAATGTAAAAAATAAAGCACACAGAATTACGTACATATATTCAGATAATATGGAAATACCAAGATAAAAAATCACGCGAACAAACCAATAACCGATACTCCCCTAGAAACACTATCACACGTAGAGTTGGTAATGCTGGGTACCAGTAAACTGGAACTCTCGAGTGAATATACGGATTTTTGACAGTTTTATTTTAATATGTAAAGTTATAAATTGTTAATACTCTTTTATCACTTCATTTTATTGTTTTCAGCGGACTAGCAGACATACATAGCATAGCCTTTTTCATAATAATCACTTATCTTTTTTGTGCCTGAGCCTGCCCGTGGTTGGATTAATGCGGAGCTAGATTACATTGTTGTGTTCAACTTCGAGCAATTTGATATTAATTATTGCAGGTACGGGTGGGTCTACAGTTAATCATCATTATTATCATTTTCAGTTGTGAACTTGTGACTTGTGTTTGTTGGATGGAAAATGTGGAAAGTTATGTTTTTTCCTCCTTAGATTTTCGTATTTTCATTATTAAAATTGTGAACTTATTTTTTTTATCAAGAACATACCGTAAGTACATGAACTGCAACTTAATTAACAAAGACCGTCAATGCTGATTGTAAATGCACAGTTAATTTACTTGTATTACCGTAATATTCCTTATTCTTGTTCTTGAAACCCACCTGGCAACGATATATGATATAGTGTTAACTACTCCCTTAAA
Organism: Metallyticus violacea; assembly: GCA_030762175.1. Lineage (NCBI taxonomy): Eukaryota > Metazoa > Arthropoda > Insecta > Mantodea > Metallyticidae > Metallyticus > Metallyticus violacea. Next base: position 116,825,495 of record CM060832.1, read on the forward strand.
TCACATTTAAAATATTTCGTAACAGGTTAAGCAAAATCTAAGGATTTTTATGTCCGATATAAGGATTTTTCAGAGCTCATCTACGGATTTTCACAGGAAAGGGCTTGGCAAAGTTACCTATGCCCCTGCGTTACTCCCCAGTAGCAGATTTTTCGACACATGTTTGCAATTTGCCTGACAATAAAGGCAATGGTTTTCTTTGCACCTGTAAACATATGTGAGTATATTATTATGATGTCGCAGTGCAGGATACCGAAACCGTCAACTAAAACAATTATAAAGACATAGGATATTATTTTCGGATAATGCGGAATAACCAACTGACTATAAAGCTATGAATGTATAAGGTCCATACAGTTTTAAGGCTTAGGAGTCGGTCCTAGTGGTGTAGTGGTTACCATACTTGCCTCCTAAACCCAAGGCCAGGACCAATGGATTTTTTCGGGGCGTAAAAATCCTAAGTATGGCTTCCTTCGGAAGGGAAGTAAAGCCGTGGGTCCCGTGTCGTACATTTACGGCACGAAAAAGAACCTCAAGTCTGAAAGAGAGGCCTCTGAGCAAAATTTTCCGGCCCTTTCACGCCCTGAGTTGAATGGGACGCTGATGACCTGAGCTGTTAAAGAGCGTCCATAAATAAATCATTCAAAAAAAAAAGGCTTAGGATGGAAGGATTTACAAAGTACAAGTAGAATAAAGCGCTGTATGCTTTGATTCACCATATGAGACAACTAGGGTCACTCATGTACTAGTGTACTACTGTCCTTGCCCTTTAGGGATTACTTGGGCTCTATTCTATCCTTTACGCACTTTACCTGGGAAATATCCTGTTTACCAACATTTTGAAGAGTGATTTAAGTAAAATAAATACAGATTTAATAATCAGTATTTCCTGAAACATTCCATACTTTCATTTTCCCCATGGTTACTTCTTAATCTGAACTGCTGCGCGAGTCTGCGTCAGAGACGAAAGATTTTTTTCTTCCTTTTTTTTCTACTTCTATTTCCTGATACCTGAGTGGGTCGACGTAAATGCAGCTCCTGCATCCAGTATGTGATCCTGCTAAATCCTAATTAAGTAGCCTTTACAGTTCCTGCTCCCAGCGTCCGGTCGATCAATGAACGTCCTGAGAGGTAGATAATCAGGTGTTTATTTCTAGATATCGGGCTCCTAGTCTAAGGGATTTTCCAAGAGAGGTAAGACGCCCATTAGAGTTTCTGTAGTTTCCTCGTGCAACCTATATAAGATGGCTTTCCAATGGCAACATGTACGTTCTGTAGCGGATATTGGCAACCTGTTTACTATATTTGTTCGTAAATGGTTTGAAGGTGATGAACTTTTATGAAACCACTTGCAAGTTTACGCCTTTAGTGCTCTTAAATTAAATATGGGAACGAAAGTCTGTATTTTTAATGACACTTTACTTACATAGGAATTGATGTAAACGAAAAAAAAAAAAAAAAAAAAAAAAAAACCAACGAAAACACTGGTTAATTCATTTCAGGATCATTTAAAAAGGGTAAAAAACAAAATTAAGGAGATTTTTTTTTGAAAAACATTAATCTCCTTCTATAAACTTAGAGAGTTTCAAATTTCTTAATTTCCGCAGAAAATAGATTTTGTTAAATTCTGCAAAATACTTATAGGTGGCGTCCATAGAATTTTTAATGGCCGGGAATTTCCTCACACCCAGTCAAATTTTTAAGTTTTAGTACAGGAAAAGTTATCGGGGTTCAAGACCGGGGAATAGAATGAAAGAAGAATTAATTTAAAGCCATATCTGTGCACTTCTGTCATTGGCTGTTGTGCCTCAACCTTGGAAGTTTAACCTTCAAATCATCTTCCAAATCGTCCATAATAAATACTGCTTAACAGAACGCTATTGTTGCTTTACTCTTTCCCAGAAGATCATTAGAAGTTTTGTTGGAAACACTTACCCTCTTCAAAAAAGTGGTCATTACCTACCAAGGAGTCAAAACGGTCTTCAATTTTGTGCCCAACTTTCACCAGTAACTCAGTGCTTTGATCTCTGCTTCATAACGACGAAAAATCCGTGCTAATTGCAATTAAACAATGAAATGTTTTTTCTCGTACATTTTTGATCCATAGTGAATATTTTTTCCATTGCAAAGTTTTCTTCGGAATATTATGCACTCAATCACTTATGATGCACTTAGTTCCAGTTATCTTAGCATGTTCACTTAGCAATCTTCCTTTAAAATACCACGTGTTTTGAAGACCACAAATGTGTTGTCTAGAGCGTGCAGGTGTAGGTACAGCCAAGAGTGAACTATTTAATTTCTAAATAATAATCAATCTCTGTTTTAAGAGTGTTCCATTTAACAAGTTCAAGATTAATCTGATCTGAACTAGCCGATTTTTATTTTTTTTAAAATATTTCCACTAATATTCTGGTGCTAAATCATTAACTTCTATTCAACAAAATATTCTTTACATACTTATTCTTTTTCTTTTACATTTGGGTTATATCATACATATTTATAATATTCATTTGTGTCCGTTTATTGAATTCATTTCCAATGAATTTTAAATTTCCCTTTATAATGTTTCAAAACTTTATAAGTAATAGTTTGCCTTTAGTTAATAGCATGTTCCAATTTACTCAGATACTTTCCCGTTCTCTTTTGGCAATTGCAAATTTATAGTTAATTTAGATTCCGGCGTTTTATTTTTTTTTTTTTATTTTTTATTTATTTATTTTTAAGATGCTTTAAGCATGTTTGTGTTTCTTCTTATGTTACCTTGAGTAATTCCTCCTTCCCTTTTTAACGCTTTTTTAATTTATTTTCCTTGTACTTTGTACTTAGTGCTTAAGTGGCGATCTTTTTTAATGTTTTGCTATTCTTCTTTCACAGAGTTGCGCGTTAGCATTTCCATTAACTATGTAGTTTATTCCGATACAAATGGTCTAATCTTCATCTTGACAATGAAGAAAGGTTTTATAGTTTGTCCAATTTTAGAAAGAAGAGATGTCCCGCAACAGCTGAACGATTCAATTAAAATTCTTTATAAAACTTCTAAAACAGTTTTAAATGTAGGAAATAAATTAAGAAGTAATTTCCTAGGGAGTAATGAACGAGTCAGCAAGGGCGTAGTGTATCACAGTACATTTTAATCTTTACATCCAAAAATGGAAACAAGAGGCAATACAAGTCGTCTATTTAGAAAAGAAAACAACTTTTAAAATATTAGTATAGATTATATTAAAACAGAAAATTAATTACAACGGAAAAGAGTTAAACTCAATAAGAAATGAACAAATATAATTTCGAAATTTCATGTGAAAAAAATCAAGGTAATGGCATTTCAAGCTAAAGAAAAATCGGATCAAATATAATTAATAGAACAGTAAATAATGTTAAACATCCAAGCTGTAATATCTCTTTTCATAATGATTTATACGTAAATAATAAAATTAATAAATTAATTCAGATACTTAGAACAATAAAAATAACTTTAAATAAAAATATGACTAAAGAAACAATGAACATTCTACAACATTTTAAAAGTACTTATTTTTCTCTATGATTCTAAATCTTGAACAATAAAAAATATTTAACGACAAGAATATTCAGGATACTACGCTCAGTAAAAATGGTCCAAGAGAGGATACAATTTTAAATTATGTTATAAAACAGGTTCTCAAAATATTTTCAGTACTAGAAAGCCCATACTTATAGACAGGAAAGAGTGTTACTAGATAGGTAAGAGATGGCAGGCGCAGAAAAAGATGTAAAAGTAGTCTGAACAGGTTTTAAGACATAATCCATGGGTTGTAAATTATGAATATTTAGAAGTAAATGGTCTTTCATAAAAGTGTGCCCCATTAAGTTTATGAACTGATTTATACCCTCAATTTTTTAGAAGATGCAATAGTAGTAGAGTCAGATGACTGTCAATTGCCAAAAACCTTTAAGAATTCCCAAATACAGAGATAAGAATAAAGTGTAATTTTTCCATTCTCTGTCCTTCTTTAAATTTCTGTAGTATATATAAATGTTTGGTAATAATTTCCTCTTGAAGCATCGTTATAATATCATGTGATTACGAGGGTAGGTCCATAAGTTTCCGGCATAACCATTTCCTAGGTATGGTGAAGTATTCCACTTTTCAATATAGCTATCATTTATTGCAATACACTTCTCACATATTTGAATTAACATTTCAACCCCCCCCCCAAATAATCAGAAGTCTTTTCTGCAAAATGGGCATAAACAGAAACTATTACTTCTTCGTCACACTTAAATTTCCTACCTCGAAGATCCTTCTTGAGTTTTGAGAATAGTAAATAGTCACTGTGAGCTGAATCTGGGCTGTAAGGTGGATGGTCGACCTCCTTGAAGCATCATTTCTTTACAACTTCCTTTGAACCAAGAGCTATGAGCACAGGCGCGTTGTCGTGAAGAGGGCATACACCATCACTCGGCTTTCCTCGCCTTTTCTCTACGTGGAAGCACATAGTCTATGCAGTAAGCCAGCATAGTTCTCCCAATTTACTGTGGTGTTCCTCTCCTTGAAGTCAATGAAGACTATTCCTTCACAGTCCCAAAAGATTGTGGCCATGGTCTATCTTCTCGGTTGACTGAGTAACCTTGGTCTTTAGAGAGGTCATAATAGAGGACCATAGTTTCATCTCCTGTAACAATGGTTAGCAGAACTTCTCTCTCGTCGCCAAGGCAGAGCTCCAAAAATGCCTGATAACGGATGATCGTTGCTGCTTTTGAACTGAGGATAGAAGTCTAGGCACCTATCTTGCACTAAACTTATTCATGTTTAAATGTTCATGAATAATTCGAAGGCAGCGTTCGCAGGAGGCTTGACAGAAATTTATAACACGTAGTACAGAGCCATTGCATTTCATTCGCCCTACATGCATGCACTTAACTCAACGAAGAACTAGTGAGAGAAGGTATGCACTAAAGCTTATTAGTTTTATACACCTATTTATTCACATAAAATCGGTATTTAAATCAACTGAGGTGCATTATTATCCACACCAGGTTTAATTTCTAAATAAACAGCATATTATTTCAAAATGCCATTCTGTACTTTGTTATTTTTATAAAAGAGTAGTGTATACTCACAGGCTGGGTCATATGTACATCACATCCTATGTCGCCTAGGCATCGCTGTTGCTCCCTGCACTACTATCAATCACACAGCGTGCATCAAGGTCATTTTGCTACCTCATGTTGCCGTTTAGTTTATTTGTGATATTTTAAGTGATTACTATAACTTTAACGATGTAAATATTAACTTGATAAACCTGCTGATATTATAGCGATGAAGAAGTTGTATTTGTCAAATTGATATACAATGTGATACCAGTTAGGCGCGTGCACTGTACTTTTGGTCTCTACATTAATATATAATAGCAAGCAAGACTTACGATGATTAGACCAGTCTTAAAAAAAAACTATAAAAAGTGATGTCATTTTTTTAATTATCATCAAAAGGAATGCATTAAAACTGTACCTGAAATATGTGCATAACTAATAGAAATTAACCAGAATACCGTAACTACCTATTGCAATAATTAAAAGAAAACTTTCAAAAGCTAACCTGAAGGGACATGCATAGTAAGGAAACCATTGCACATAAAATTAACACTCCAATGAGCTGAACTATACCACTGGATACTTTACGATTGTATAAGTGCTTTTCATAAGTGAATCCCAAAAGAGGGCTCTCGTACCACGAATGCCCACCTATATAAAGGAGAGATTTTCCACCAGTGTTGTCATTAATAGTCTTTTCATTCCTGGCGTATCGCACTGGTGATACATTAGACGACATTGGAAAGGATTTTTTTTAAGAAATGATGCGTTCCAGGCCTACGTTTAGAGTACCATCCCGGAATTTTCCATTTATATGGACCTAGGAAAACCTAAAAAAGCTAAGTTATGGAGGAAGGTCTAGGCGGGAGTTGAACTCTGAACCTCCTTCTCAAAAGTCTGTACCTTAACAACTTTGGCTATCCGTAGCAGTCATCACCAGTATGTCCTGCTGTTAAACAAAGTGCTCGGAGAGATTTTTCTGGGAATACTGTGAAAATTTAATCGACTTCCAAATGGTATTGCATTACACAGCAAGAAAATGTTGATATTTCCAGAAAGTCAATTTAAAAAGATTGGATCTACAAGTAACACATCAAGTATTGAAGGGTGTAGGATAGAATACCTCCAAGGACTTATAAACCAAATAATTACTACCGTTTGCTAGGTAGTGTTAAAAGCCGAAGTGCATACTTTGATGAAAAGAAATTTTACCTTTTTCCTTGTAATGAATATATTCTGCCGCCACCATTGTATTTTTGCTGCAATAAACAAAATTAGATGCTGATTTATGTTTGTATTCCTCTAAGAAAGATCAGGAAAGTATATGTATAGTGTATCCAAATAATGATTGATACTGCACATTCTTCTTGAGAAAAGGTGTTTTTAAAACGTGTCTTCAAAGGTATACTAGAATTCAGCAAAGAATATAAGTTTTAATTATTGTTTCTTCAAAAGCAAATAAAAGGAGAATAATATTAAGTGCAAAGTGATTTATAATGACATACAATTATTAGCCTCTGTTATCCTTGCTGGTTCAGGCTATCTTATATATACCTACATTGCAATTATCACCCAGATATTAAATATAAAATGATGCCATACTGTAGGTAGCTTTGGTTTAGCACTACCAGATTATCTTTACGCAGTAGTTGCATGTCTAAATAATAAATTTTAAATATTTACCTTCCATGGAGAAATTGTATACGATGAAATGGAAACGAATGGAGCAAACTTACCTGGAAGAAAAGAAAAGAAAAAACATAATTAGCTTGAATACTATTTTTAATTTATTCAGTATGTAAAGATGTTAACTCAACAGCAGTATAAAAACTGAGTATCTCACACAAAAGGCTTAATTCATCTTAAAATCATAAAACTAGAGGTTTTATTCATAAAAGTGCATACAATATGCTTGGGCACTACAGCGCAAAGATCGTCCTAATTTAATTAAACCTTAGAATGGGCTAGCAATATTATTCCCCGTTTTATATTTAGCATGTGCATATAGCTTTAGGTTGAAGTTTAATAATTTTAGTGATCATTAATAACTAAGTTTCAGTTTTACCACCGATTTCCCTAATTTTCTGAAAATATTTTTCTTATATACGGAACTTTATTGTGAAGAAACAAATATTCGTGCAGCTAGAGCGATTTTTAAATTTTGAGTTTGAGGTAAACTCCCACTTCTAATGGCCCGTTTTACTTCATGAAGCACAAACTTACAGTCTCACACAGAGAGAAATTAAATCCCCCTGGGTCTGCCAAAGGGAAATAAGGAGGAAAATCGGAATATCTATCTGAGGAGCAGGTTAAAAAGTTCAGAAATTGGAAGGATGGCGGATTTAGCAGACATAACAAGCACTGCACTACAGATAAAATGGATAGGTGGAGATCATGCGGATAGGCTACATGTGGGCATAAATGGGCAATCACTTAGAACTGCATATTAGATCACAGAAGTAAAGGTGTTCCTATGTCTAATAATGCATGGAAAAGGGTAGCAAGGGGCATAAAAAGGTGGCAACAGCTAGAAGAGAGATTTCTGAACCGTTTCAACGAAAAACAGCATGTGATACTGATAAACTCGGATCAGAAATAGTAAAAATATGAGATGACTAAGACAAATAATGTCATGTATACCTTTAACGCCATAAATTACTTTTTAAAACGATAATAATTTACATAAATGCACTACAGGAGTCATATAATAATGAAATGAGTTAATGGAAGTTCGGTAACATTTACAATTAATCTTTTATTGTGTGTAGCTACTTAAAGGGTATTACAATAACGAAGTGGAAGAAAGTATTTTATTTTATTTTGTGACTCAGCTAAGGCTAAATATGGAAAACTACATTTATTCCTGATTCACAAAGTTTCCTCAACAAAGAAAAGTAAGCGAATTCTAATGCCAAATCACTTACCGGCCAGGCATCGGAGTGCCACACCTGGACGGCAGAGGGCAATTGCGTCAATTTGAAATGCGCACACTTAGTTAAATCGGCGGAATATAATTCGGTAAAACATTAAAGAAAATAGAGATAGCAATGGTGCAATGAGTGGCGGGAAAAACCGGCGCTAAAGGTCTACATATAATTAACTACACATGTGAGAAAGCAACATTGCTTTATCTTTCGATTTTATGTGCAGGAAATACAGAACAGAACAATAATTTTAAAGACGAAATTCAAAATATAATTGTCCAGATGTTTCCTCTCCGCACCAAGAAAAAAGTCATTAATATTGATCATTGACATTCGTTTAGTTTAACATGTCTATTTTGGCAGCCTATAGCTAGTTATGAAAATGTACATCTTAATTATTTGTATTAGAAAGAGCATAAAGTTATTTGGTGCAATTACCTATATCATTATGAAGAAAATATTAAAATATTTGTGACATGTTTTTCTTGTTTCTATATATATATTTTTTTTATTTTTTATTTTTAGACCTATAGCAATTTAATTGTTAAGGTGACATCCATTGGGCAGCTTACTAAAGAATAAATAATATAAACAGTAACGTTTCTTCAAGCCAACAATCGCGAGTTAATTCCACGTTTGTCTGGTGTACGTGAAACAGAAAAAAGCCAAGCCCTACTCATGCGTGCAAGAGATTGCTAAGCTTCGCTTGTTAACGGACTGGGGCGAGAGAGCGGGTTCAGGATGCACCTCTCCTCTCCCTTGCCATCATAACAGGACCTTACAGGTAACACGTTATTATATTAAAATCATGAGATAACCATTAAAAGATTGCAGTGCCAGCAGCTCAACTCAACTATCATTCTGTACTTGTGTTTCCCGTCTCTGTACTCGTGTTTCCCGTTCCTATATGTATTTCAACATAGGATTTCAGGGAATAAAATCAGGAGCAGTACAACATCTTGACAAGTAACTGAACATAATAATGTAAAAGCGATGTTCTACCGGAGGTTCCCACAATACAATACAGAATAGTACACTATACTATAATAAGTAAGCACACTGCACCAAGTAAGCCAACTAAACTCTCTATCTGGCTGGCTCTCCACGAGAAAGAACCTAAGTCAACTCTACTCTATTAAGAAGCCCCCAAGTACTATAGTAAGAAAAGGCGGACTCCTATTATAGTAGATATCGCTTTAATGGTTAAAGTGAGTGCTGTAAATAATATTATCTAGATCGTTACTAGGTACCTCATTTAGATCATTTTACCACTAATTTTACTTTATGGTAATATAAATAAACTATTTATACACCGCTAAGACTAATTATTTTAGGGTTATTACTTTATTGTAAGCACTGCTGTGTTCTTAATATATGTAAGTGCTTTACAACAGCGAAATACAGTTTTCAATGGACTGTTTTACTTAACACTTACAGCATGGGAATCTGTAATAAGTTGCTGCAAAAATATTTATTAATATAAACATTCCAATTTAATGTGGTGTGCATAATAGGATACCTTACGGAATTTGCTGAATTTGGCTGAGTGCGACTTGATAAATAATGCATTTAACAAATGAGAGTGATTCAAGTTAATTGGAAATGGAAAGGGTTGAGGAGAAAATAATTAGATCATTATTATAAGTACTGGGAAACAGAAGAAAGAAAATCAGAGAAATTATTAATTTAATACCCTAGGGAGAGAAATTAAAAGATTGCATTTGGAGTTGATACTAGAAAGGAATAAATTTAACAGTAAACGAATTATCAGTGAAGATCTCAATGCAAAGCTCACAAACTAAACCACGAAACGGTGTATGTGTGCAGATGCACATATGCTTAAGGGTCTAAGGGGAGTGGATAGGCAAACAATACTCACTACAAAGAGTAGGCTCACAATAGCGTACACTACAATTCAGCATCCTTCAACAAATTCCCCGGGGACATCCATGAGCAGTTGTTATCGTTGACAGGGACGTTCCAGATTTGGAGAGATGGGGACGCTGAGGACCCCAGACGGAAGGAGCTTGCTGAAACCATAACTCTCTTATTTTATTATGAAACTAGAGAAAAACCACGAGATATTTAGAGGAGTCTTCGGGAAATAACAAACTAGACAACTTTCGACTTTTCAAGAGTCGACGAGATCACTTAGTCAAGTTTATTCTCTAACGTGATCATCTCATTATACTATATATTGTATTTTGTTTTATATTATAAATTGCATCATATTTATGAATTATCTCTGATATAAAATGTGCTGGCCGTCCTTAGTGTCAAAAACAGTTATTTTAGTGGTAATAATTTTTACTAACGCCCCTGTATTCGGTCTGAATTTTAAACATGTTTTATGAGCTATAAAATAAATATTTACCCAACATGCCATTAATCTGAAACATCTTCAAATGCATATAATAATCTCATTCCTTGACTGAATTAATAAAACATCCTTTTATCTTTAAAGGTTCCATATTATAATGAAATCAACAGTGGGCAAACACAGTAAATATATTTCTATATTGTTAATTCTAGAGCTTTTAAATGTGAACCTTATTTTACTACCAATAGTGATAAGTGTTCCTGGCTGCTTATAACTACATATTTTTAACCAATAAGTTTAAAGGAAATTATTTTTGCTTAATGTAAGATTAAGTATTTACTATGTTTAATTGCGCGAATATTTGTCTAAATTACAACTTTACAGGCTTACACTACACTTCCATATTTATGTTTTGATTAAAATTATATTTATTCACAACTAAATGCATCATGATAATTCTAATATGACTTTATAGAATAATATTGTCGCAACTCAGGCCTCCTAAATGCCAAAAACCTGGACTAAGGGACTCCTAAACATTTGAAGAGGAAAGTGTGATTAAGGAATTGTTTCACAAATAATACTATTGCTTTTGCATATAACTGGTTTATATTTATCTACCTGGTAGATATTTCACATCATAAAATTAATTAGTTACCTATAATTATACGTCTGGTTCCTTGGGGGCTGATAAGACTTATTGCTTATCTCACAGTTTTCTCTCGACTCCTCTTGCAAGCCAAGCCAACTGTTACTCGCGCATAATGCGTAGACCAACCGCTATCTGCGTGTTTAACTTCCCCTTTCCCCTTATCTATCTCTCTTCCTAACGGACGACACAAACTCTGCTACCTATCAGTGGTCATTCTTGTCATAATGCATTAACTCTCGACAATGCAATCACACGAGTTTTTCCATGCATGCTGCTAAATGATCTTCAGTCAAATTTGTTAAAATGATATATGTTTTGTAAGGTTGAAGTGTGATGTTATCATGAATAATCAAATATATAACTTATTAGACATTAAGGCCTCAAAATTTGGGTCAGCGACGGACATACTTCATGGCATCATTGTCACCTTCATCTACTGTCCACCTTTTAAGTAGAAAGCAGATGATCCGACTGAATCATAAGTCTGAAGGCGCAGAGAGATAATGGGTATTGTTTTATTCTTTAATTTTAAAGACTCCAGGTGCTTTATTTACAACCAGGTATCTTTTTTTTTTAATTCAGGCTTTTCCAACAGTAATTTGTATAGAATTTCTTAGAACCATTCAGTCTTCCTCTCCTCTCAACTATGTGGCATTAGTAAAGCCCACCTGAGAAGCGTATGCTTTATCCTATATTACATTCAAAGCGCAAATAATTGTCTATTTTGGCTTATGTCGCTATAATTTTTTTTTTTCTGGTTTCGTAATATAACAAAGCCTAATTGCATTTCTAAGCATGATCAACTGCATATAACAACGAACTGAACTGATGAAAAGAAAATAATTAGTACACTATCTTTGTTAAAATGTTTGTAACCAATCAATGATCTCCAGTCAAGTTTTAAAGATAACTATATTCAATATCTATAAATAGTCTACAAAATAAGATGGAATTAATTAGGTACTATGAGACAAAAAAGGTGTTCTCAATTTCTAATTATCTGAGCATGGTAATATCCTATTTTTATATTCAATATCAAGTAGAAATATGATATAAATTGCATATTACACATCAGAAAACAGTCAGCATTTACGTATATTACATTTGAAAAAATATACGTAATATCTATCTCGGAAAAAGTGAAAGTAAATTACTACTTTTTGGTAAAAATACAAAATGAAATAATATTGTTAATTAGTAACAGTATATTTGTAACTTTTGGTTTAACATATGTTACGGATTACACTACTAGTAAAGCAAACGTGGTGCGCTGGAGTTAATTGATTTTGAACTTAATTATACTTGGGCTTGATGCCCATTTGATTTAGATGGAAAAGATTTTGGAAGGTTTGGCGTTTATTGTTTATAATAGTCATTTTACTTGTTCAAACTTTAGAATGTTTAAATTTTTTTAAAGTCTGCAGATATCAAAATTACTTGTTGAAGAATAAACTTCGCTGCAATTTATTCAAAGTGTGTAATACATAGACACAGTAAGAAATGCGCATATTCAAGTTAAGAATTTGGCAGTTAATTCTTATAACAAAGTGATGGAAAACTGCACTTTAGGGGATAGATGGGTAGATCTTTTTGCTTGCGGTGGAAATTATGTATTGCTGGTCCCAATTGGCGTTTTGGTGCTCAGGGTTTAGTATTAGAGGTCTCTATGCTTGGAATGTCTGGCCTTTCCTCTGGCAGATTTGTTGAGAAAAAATGCCAGTTATAGATTAGAGATGCACAAGAAAGACTTTGGCGGAATTTTCCTCAAATTCCCTTCTTTTTTGAAAGTGCCATATTTAAAAATAACGGGATTTCCTGTATAATGTCCTTAGATGGCAGCAGTGTTCTAGTCTCCGGTTGATAAAACTGCTCTTTTAAGCGAGTTGTTTATTTAACCGTAAAGACCGACAAAACTATTCTACATTCACTTCTTTCACGAAAGTCATTGAGTGACTTTAACATACATAGTCAGATAGTTACAGCATTCAGTATGTTGGTAATCGAGTATGAGAAACCATACTACAGAAATTATCCTGTGAAGTATGGTTGCTAAAATAAATAATTAAAAATACGTTCAGCATGCCGGCCTGATAGCTCAGTTGGTAAGAACGTCGTGCCACTATTGGGAACCTCGTTCTTACCAACGGACGGGGTCGAACCTAGGTTAGGTTAGCTTAGCTTAAGTTTAAAATATATGTGCAAAACATAGTGATAAAAGCGAAAGCGAATGCCTTTACCCTTTTGATTATTATTAACTTTAAGTGTTACATTGCTACATTTCATTTTCCCATTTGATTTGATTATATGCATCCCAAAATTTTAACTTTTGGCGTACGATTGCTTCTTTCCGTGCGTTACGACTGTTCTATTCGCCTGCATTTGTTGCACACTACAACTTGGACTAGCTCTCTCCGTTGCCGTTCGTGGAAGGAGGTGTGACCTCAGTCCGTTTCGTCGGTCTATACAGGTACGTCAGTTATTTGCGTTTCGCCTCACGAAAATTTGAATGACAAGACTATCCGAACGACAATAAAATTCGGTTTCTTCCTAGACATACACCAGCAGAGACTTGCATAAACTGCAAAAAATGATTAAGCAATGCGTTATGTTCCATTGTCTTTAGATCGTTTAAGAATGTCAAACAAGGCAGTCTTTTCACAAGAAAGTTTTAGTGTTTCAGTATGTGCAGTTAAAGAAGTCAACATTAGTACTGTTGCCATGATTGGTTATTTACAATATTCGGAAGGACGAATTATGGCTAGCAATTTATACATTTTCAAAAGGATTTGTTAATATCACAAATGGATAACAGACAATTCCAGCATCTCTATGATGGTGAGTACAACATGTATTACTATTTGCTACTATTAATAACTATAACTAAAGAAAAAAAATGCGTGCTATGGTTTTCGACCACCCGATATGATTTCCCGCAGCAGCCAGATGGCCAGACCGTTACAAAGTAACTTCCCGTCAAATCCCGATTGCGTAGTGGAATGAGGATATTATATATTTTACATCGATAAAACTTAATAAAATTATATGAAAATAATTTATTGGTTTTATTAAACGGTGCGTTATTATTCAGAATTTTTATTCACAACACTTTTTTCCCCTACTTTCAGATAATGCAACAGGAATGCAAAAAAATTTGTTAAGTCTGAAATTTTATGAAGTTCATGCCTTCATGGTTCAGAAGTGTATTGTAAATTCTCTCTTAAGGCATTACATTCTAGTGTTTCACGATAAAATAAATTGCAGGGAAACTGTAATTATACGTTTACGTGCTCTTTTGTTTCTCAGTGAATAATTTTGCTGAAACGAACAATGTGCTAGTAGTTGTAGTAAGTGCATTGTTATTAGAGTAATCAAGATTTAGCACTTTCTGAATTCATGCTATCCGTTTGGTTCTTTGTATGAACGTGCCTTTTTGGAGAACAAAACATGTGTAGCAAATACCTTTCAATGGTAGCCACTGATTCATCACTAACCTTTTATCACAACATACACACTCTACTTTTATGTACAAAAGGGAGGGAGAACCTCGGGTCAATAGGCAGGAGAACCTAACGAGTCCTAAAAACTCAACTCAATTCCACTGAAATTGGATTACCGAGTGTTAAAGCGTCCAAAATGGCAGAGATGGAAGGCACAAACGACGTAGGAGCAGAGTAAGCTTTTAGCCACGCCAAGAGTCGCCAACGCATTAAAAATAGTTTAGGTCAAAGGTGGGTAAAAAAAAATCATCAGAGGAGTTTTATTTTTCACCTGGAAAGGGGCGATAATGTAGAGTTTTACTTCCTCTTCGTGGAGATAACGAACTTTACTCTAAATACACCTTGCTGCAAAGAGAGATTATCAGCTATTCTGCTCCATTGTTCTACTACTCGTGATAAATATTTTGCTGCCAGTCAATTTTTCTTAACTTTGCATGGCGTTTACAGGTTATAATTTTGTGAGCACAAGATCTCGGGTTTTTTTTTCTCTCTCTCTAATCCTTATATCTTCAGAATATAAGATGGATTTAATACAAAAAATATGTTACATATGTTGTGAGATTTTTGCTATTGCGTGTTTTAATAGTTCATATTTTTTCAGTTAAATTAACTCTAAATGGAATGTAACTTTTCTGTTCTTCGACCAAAAAAGGTTGAACGAGTGTAGGTCCATAAGTTTCCGGCCTAACCATGTTCTAGGTACGATAAAGACAAAAACTATATTTCACTTTTCAATATAGTTAGTATGTATTGCAATACACTTCTCACATCTTTGAATTAACATTTCAATCCACCCACCAAATAATCAGAAGTCTGTGGGGTTCGAATCTCGCCTGGACCGTCCTTCCTGACTGAGGTTTTTTCCAAGTTTTCCTCAGTCCTCATAAATGGCAAATGCCGGGGAGGTACCCTAAACTTAGGCTTGGAACGTTTCCTTCCTTAACAAAATAAATCAATTCCCAATATATCATTACATCCTTGTATCATCAGTGTTCATAGCCTGTGGTAACTGTGTAGGAAAAACGAGGGTTAAACGCTATTCAATTTTACGAAAGTGTGTAATTGTATTGAAAACATTCAAATTCCTAATAGACGTAATTAATACACAAAACTTTAAAATTTTCACTCAAAGCGAATGGAGCTGAAATGTAATAACGGAATAAAACAAAAAGTACATCATATTATACCCCCCCCCCCAAAAGTTCATTAAATAATATGATAGGCGTTTGTTGTCACGGAGACATGTACACTATGATGAATGTTTTTTGTTTTATAAACAAGCCATTATATCCCAATATTTCAATTATGTGCGCAAAACCTCAGGTACAGCAAAGTTGCCGTAACAATTTATCATTATTTCTTTATTTTTACATGTTGTAAAAGTTAGTAGAATTGTCTTATTTCCCCTTAAATGCGACCTGAAGATGTGGCTACAGCTATATCTCTAAACGATGATGGACGCAGTGTACGTTACATTGCAAACCTAACGAATATGGCTAGAAGCACAGTTCACGATGCCTTAAAAGGATTTAGAGAGATCCTAAAATATACCTGAAGACCAGGTTTGGGTCGTCCGAGAGCTACAAATCAAATGAAGACAGGTACTTAGTATTGACAGTTCTTAGGGAGCACGATTTGCAAAGTATGACTGACTGTAGCTCAGCAAATTGTTAACACCCTTTGACGCCCGATTTGGGCCAAAAAGGATAGAAGAAGTTTGAAAACAAGAGAATTGATGTCAAGTATTATCTGCAACTGGCCCCAGTTTGTTCAGAATGCACCCAGTCGAACGATTGCGTTTTGCAAATGATCATAGGAGTTGGAGAAATGAACAGTAATCTGTGTTCAGTCCACAGACAAGTCCTGTTTCAATCTGCACTAGCCTGATGGACGTGGAAAAGTTTGGAGAAGGAGAGAAGAGCGATTTGCACAATGCTGCATTTCCGAAAAGTTACCATTTGGAGGTGGTGAAGTGATGGTTTGGGCAGGAGTGCCTATGGATGCTCGTACTGAGTTACTTTTAGTGGAAAATGAAAGTCTAATAGCTGACAGATACATAAATGAATGTTTAGCTAATCATGTTGTACCATTTGGCCCATTACAGGCGATAATGTTCTTTTATTGCACGACAATTCAAGCCCAATTATTACCCACGTGGTCAGAGATCCAAGAAGTGGGAATGCATGTTTTACCCTGGCCAGCAAGACATTCCTCATGAATGCGCTTGAACACGCGTGAGACACGCTGAAACGGTATGACAAGTCAAGATTGTCGCTGCCAGAAACGTTATGGGAGATGAGGCGAGCACTTCTTGAAGAATGGGAGCTTATTCCTCAAGAAGCCATAACTAACCTGATTGAAAGTATGCCAAGACGTATAAATACAGCTATTGAAGCCAGAGGGTGAGCCCGTTATTAAAATGCGTTTTTGTTTCAAAATGTCCTCACAGTTAAAACAAAACTTGTCTTTGTTTTACGCGTCCTTCATAAGTTTTCTAACTAGAGTTACGTTTTATTTATATTGTTGTTATTTAAGATGCTTAATAAAACAATATTTTGTTAAAATGAGTACTCTTTCATTTTAAAATAATAAGGAAAGTGTACGAATTAAGAACAATATACAATCAAACTAAAAGTAAGCAATTTTTATGTCCCTGACTGTATATATTTTATGTTAGAATTACTAAGAAGTGATTTATGCTTAACACAAAAAATGATAGTTAAGTTTGTTTTCTTTTGATTGTGGATGGTTACAGGAGCAGCGAGGCAGCGCTTTCTCTTGTTCCAATGGGCTCTGACTGCGGAATGTGTAATCATTGAAATATCTGAAAGTGGCCAGATTATCTCAATTCTGCAAGTAGCAGTTGTCTGATTACAATTCACAACAAAGGTTACTCGGAAACGCGGTGTTCTGTACAGGAGCTCTGAATCTTTTCCTATTACCGCGATCATGTGGGGCCACAAAATATTTCCGGTCTTACTCATTGCTAACCAATTTGACTGCTTACCAATTCCTATAAATATTGCTCCAAGTATAGGAACAAGCGCACATTAAATGAGTTTTAAGTACTCAAAATATATAACGTTTACTTTGCTATATTCAAGGATAATTCATAATGGGCAATATTTCTTATTGTAAATATGTATTCATTAATCTGCAGATATTTCCACGAGATAACAAAATTGTTTAGCTAAAAGCCAGAAGCAAACTTACTTCGTGGGTAGACATACGCTTTCGAAGGTCTGCGTAATTTATTAAGGTAAGATTAGAGGTAAAATTTTGAGGGAAAAAATAGAAATTTTAATTTTTGTTTCAAAAATTATTTGAAATTATTGTGCTTAATTTGGTATATCATTTATTGAAAAATTCCAATTGTAAGTGCCTTTAATTATGTCATTTGTGTTATGTGTCAACTACTTTTTTCATTATCCCACACGATTTCATATTGATTTATTTTGTAGGTAAATTTTTGCTTCAAATGTCAATAACAGCAATGGCTGTATGGTTTAATTCTTTAAACAATTGGATAGTTTTGTGTTTATTTTGAGTTTTACAAGCTATACATATCAGTTTTCTTTCCTAAATACATTTAATATTATGCATAGGTCCACCAAGGTTTACAACAAATTTAACATAAAAAGAAATAGGTATTACGAAATATATCCAGTAAAGCATGGTGGAAGTCATAATGAAAATAATACACATATTCCTGAAGAGAAGGACAATCAGTGAATGATAAATCAATTATACTCCCTCTAATGCTTCCCAGAAAAAGATATCTGGTGATCATATGGAAGATATTGAAGACAACAACGGAAATATTAATATAGTGATTGATTTGAATATTCTAATTGCAGTGTTGGGTGAAACTGGTTCCTATAATATGTGTAATGGTAATATTACTTTGTGTGAAGATGCAGTAGCAAGAGTCGGATTAGTGTGTAAATTGACAATTAGCTGTGATCATTTTAACGCCATTTTGGTCCTAAGTGAAAAATTCATAGGTGCCCTTTTCTCATAAACTAATGAAGATAGAAACATGAAATTTTTATATTGTTGCATTCATTGCTGAACTATAGCTTCAGATTATTTGCATAACATTTTGTACATGCATATTAATAAAACTTTATTTTTATAACGTACATTCTCTAAACTAGAGCGCAGATTTTATAATGTAATGAAAAATACGCAGAAATACTTTCACTGAGGTGTTTACAACACTTTCGGAGAAAAATGTACATCAAAATGAATAACATAAAGGCCTCTGGTCTTTAATATAAATATAAATATTGAATAATAAGAACAAAACAACGTAAACGCAAATATTTATCAACCTCATGTTGATACAAAAATAATATAAATAAAATTGTTTATGAATTGGAAAAAGTTACCACTTATTAATAAAATATTTTCATTAAGCCATAGAACATATTTGTGGGAAATAAATATCAATTTTTAAAAAAGCAAAACAATTTGTTTTCAAATACCCGTTCAAGGAGGGTGAGATATCTTAACAGGCAAAATACAAATAAAGTTATTGATTAAAGAAGAAATCAGAAATTAGAGCCCTAATATAGAGCATGCAAGAGCTATAGTGCAAAGAATAAAATTTCATTTATCTGGTACATTTTAACGTCGACTGTACCACTAAGAATTTTATTATCAAATGGCGTACACATTTTCACTTTCCATTTAATTAAATATCCTCCAAGCTTAGGAAAAGCTATGCGCAATTTTAATGGTCTGGTTTTTGTTACATTTTATTAATTATAGTTGTAATACTAAAGAAAATTCTCTCTTTCTTTCCTGCCCGCTCAAACCACATACACGTACAAATACAGCAGAGATAAAAGTAAATGTAGGAGGCAGCGGGGTGGGAAGATGAAGCAAAATTTTTCCGCGAGGAAGAGAAACCAATGTTAACATAAATAACATTTTGGTCGTATCTGTAATTTGCAGTAATAACTTGCAATTTAATAATACCAAGTTTTCTGGTGGTTAGAGGAGCGAGAAGGCTAGAGCCGGCTTTGCAGCAACATAAATCATCGGAGAATTTTCCACGTGGATGTAGCGGTTTCCTATCTAACCTCAAATTTGTAATCTAGTCACGTATCTCCAGCATGCATTGTCATAGGTTATATAGGTGCGCATCTTTTAACATTTATGCACAATGTGCCCATGTAACCCCGTAATGTGGTTTGGGACTGTTTCAATTTCTCCGAGATTTGTAACGCAGGAAGCAGAAGGAATAGGGAAAAGTAAGCTATTCCAGAGAACATTTTTCTTTATAATTACGCTTGATACGGTGAAGATTATCTGTTGTATTCATTCAATGCTTTTAATTGAAACAATGCTTGATAAAGTTTTTTCTTTGTATCAACATAGTAAATTATGTATTAAACATATTTATTTTCTAATAGTATAATTATTTAACATTAAGCTATAGTGATGAAAATATTTAAATGTTATAATTAGTTCAAATACAATCCATTTCGTAAGGAAATGCTATATTATTATTATTATTATTATTATTATTATTATTATTATTATTATTATTAATTTTATTTACGGGCTCTCTTCAACACTCTTGATCATTAGCGTAAAACGGTCGATAAATTTTGCTCAAAGGCCTTTTTTTAGGCTTGATGTTTTTTACCTGTCGTAACTTTACGACACGGTGTCAACGACCTTAGTTCTCTTCCGCAGGAAGCCGTACTTACTATTTTTATGCCTAAAAATTCCATTGGCCTTGGTAGGGTATGAACCCGCAACATTGAGGCAAATATTTTTACCAATAGGTCATCAGGACCAACAGTAACAAAAGGAGCTTAATGCAAGTAATTATTAACCTCACTGCCGTACCCAATATTCTTAAGGGAAATACTGTCTAAATAGTATTAAGGCAAATTTTGGTGAGAGGGCAAATTAGAGCTAAAATATCACATGCGAATTTAATTTCGTGTTTAGTAGAATTTGTTGAATTACGTAATTTTTGTAAATGCAAATAACGTAAGCCGATGACCTGGATAACATTTATCTAGTGCCATTTAATATCAAACTTTTTACGAAGGGGGTTTACATTAAAGTAAATTAAAAAAGATAATACTATTATAAAATCATTGGCATTTATTAACCAGAGTGCCTTGTGAATATTAAACCATTCATATACATTAGAGAGCTTGAAAACCAGGTATGTTCATACACTCATTCAAACCCAAAAGTCTACACAATTTCTACTTCAGGATTCGTCGTGGACAAGCACTAAGCCTTTGTGAACAGGATGATTTGGACTGTATTCCTAGTGAGTGCGATTTTGTTCCGAAGTTTCCTGAAGGAAAACATCGGGTAACTTTAGTTCTGATAGACTCTTAATTCGGAGAAAAAGTAGGTACACCGAACAGATGTGTTTGTAGAATTGAATTTGTCTCATGGAAAGGAAGGTAGTACTGTCGGTTAAAAGATATGTTTGAATTAAATAAATATTCAGTTATATGTTCCACATGGTTAGAATACTGGAAACATCATTCTTAAAAGTATTAAAGTTAATGAGGATCGAATATGTAATACGGATGCTAATCAAGAAACATATAGAAAAAACAAACTTATTGGGGGTACATATGTATTTGAAGAAATATGGCAGGAAAAGGTTAACTGTATTATAAGACGGAATTGTTCGTAATCGGCATTTAATAAATGTACAATAAAAATATGTATGTATATGCATGACAGATTGACTTTTAGGCTAGGAACTGCGCTAATTACCAAAAAGGAATATTATGTACTCGTATAACAGGACGATGAACAAACCTTTCAGAGAACGCAATACAATGGTATAATTAAGTATGCAGAATAACAAAAAGGGTGTATTGCCGAGAAGAATACGTTACAACACAAGAACAGAAAAAATGTTTGATGCAATGTCTTTGACCAACGCTGTAAAAAAAAAAAAAAAAAAAAAAAATAAAAAAATAAAA
Source organism: Metallyticus violacea (assembly GCA_030762175.1). NCBI lineage: Eukaryota > Metazoa > Arthropoda > Insecta > Mantodea > Metallyticidae > Metallyticus > Metallyticus violacea. The sequence continues at coordinate 116,846,938 of CM060832.1, forward strand.
AAAAAATAAAAAAAAAACCCTCTTCAATGGGTTTCCTACTGCCTTGTAACAGCCCTTCACATCACCATTTCGTGTCAAAGTTCAGTTGTTTAACATCCCAGTGTTGAATGTGAAGATAGCTGAAAAGTATGAGAGATGGAAGTAAAAAGACACGCAGATCCAACTTTAGGAGATACTTTATGTCTACAAATTATATTTATAACTTGTACAAGTCTTGAGTCCAGGAAAGAAAAGTGCCGCTCGCAATGCGCGTGTCTCAGAAACAAGCACGCAAGCAACAACAGACAGAAAAGGGATCTTTTGAAAATAATAAAAAGAGAGGAAGAAAGCGCCGTACTCTGAATTGACTCTAAGCACGCCATATATGGATTTAATGAAAACTACCTCAACACAGTACAGTAGACATTTAAACGGAATTAATTAAGGGTGGAGGGAGTGCTGGGGAAGTAGGTAGTAGTGCAATGCAGGAGTTCTTGGTAGTGGGCCAACAGGGTGCCGCTATTACGTAGCGGTAAGGTGTAAGATAATTGATACAACATGGTTAGGACCTCCCGTTTCTTGCTTTACGGTGCTTTACGGATCTCATTACACTCATGCAAAGGTCGAACCACAAGAAACCACGATGCGAAGGGCACGCTACCCTGATCACGTGTATTTAAAAGTCTTATGCGCCCCAAGGATCACATGTCATCCCTAGGTCCAGAAAGGTGAGTGGCTATGTTGAAACATTCCGGTTTCCTCAGAGGAAACAGCATTCTTGAAAGATGCTCCAAATAAAATAGGCCTGAATCTCGAAATATACATAGGATCTATTTTAACATTACTGAATTAGGTGGATATTATAAGGTGACAACTAAACAAATAGCCACTAGGTCTAACACAAATATGAATGACGATAGTTCCGATCTACGATTTATCTCCAGTGTGCTAGGTTGATGTATACTTTCTCTTAATACAGTATAAAAGAATAAAATACTTCCAAGAGCATATCTAGCTATTACTTTAGCCAATCGATTGGCAAATACCTACTACATATTAAAGGCACTCTAGTAACGATAGTTACAATAAACATGAACAACAGTTATGCTTGAGAAAAAATACAGGTCCATTCATATATATGGCTACCGTGGCACGGGTCTGGCACCGGGCGACAAGTCAAGCATCAGCCGGTAAAATGCCAAACGCACCAACGAATTACAAATCTTACAGTAGGTATTGTAAGTGTGTCTCTTCCGCATACAAGGTGCATATTGCGAGAATACGTTGTCACTCCTCGCCTAATATTATCGATTAAAATTTGCTTCTTTCATGTTCATTGTTATTATCCTGTAGTTCCTCTAATGCATGGGAATTCGTACGAAATATTTTATCTTACAAAATAATCTATAAATAATAATCTCAACTGTTAGATTAGAAGAGCACGAAGGCTGCAAATCAACACTAATAACTGTATCATCGAACACCTTAGAGTCCGTAACATTTTTCTTCTCTTGTCACAGCTTAAGAAACGGCATTAGGATTAATATTTGATACCAACCCGCATTTATTATCTCATTAAAATATTGAATTTATTATTCTCCTTGCACGCATTACCCACCAGACAAACTTTTTTCTCATAATGGAGAGTTTCATACAAAATTATTGGTTTTTCTGAAGATCAATGCTGAGTGTTCACATGTCCGTTTAGATAAAATTCACCATTTTTCTGTGAGGAAAAAGAGTTGTCTTCAGAAACAAGTTGCAATAATTCACTCTATAAACAACAGTACCTCGCTAAACACGAGTGCTTATGCTTGTAACATAACGAATGATTGAATAACCAAAACCATGAACTTCGCAGGTGTTTTCACGCTCAACTCAAAACTAAAACCTTTTGTTTGTAAGTAGAAAACTGTAACATCCATTCTTTCTGTGCTCAATCAAAAACATTTGCATATGAGATATCCGTTTCTGTATTTAACTCATTTTTGAGGAACAATGGACTTAAGGTGATTTTGCAATCAAATAATAGGTGTATATTTTACCCAAGAATTAGTATGGAACGAAATTGAAACTATCAAATGAATCCATTATATGTAAATGTCTTATAAAATATATTATAATACTTACACAATAAATAATTATATACGAAAAGTGGGTACAGCATCTGTGAGAAATTCCGAGGAAAGACAGATATCATAGTGAGAAATAGTTTTTGTTAAATAATCTATGATCTCTGATGAGTAGTTTAAAATTTGTGCATCCTTTTTGTTACGTCGATGTGACCGATTCCACGCTGCCTTATCTTCGCTGTGTACTTTTGTATGCAGTCAATATGTGTATCGTGAATGCATGCATCACTTGAGAATGAATTGTCTGTGCTTTCTCTCAGTTGATCAACGTGATAATGTGTTATGGAGAGGCCAGAAAGAATGACGACTCGACTTTTGCGAGGGGAGGGGGCATATGTAGAATGTCGTAAACACGACCCCAGTTGATACAAGACACGAACTGAATGAATAAATATTCGCTGCTTTTGATAAAGGCGACACATACCTGTAATATTTGCTCGAGTCAACAGGCACAGTTGCGGTGATTTAATAAATGTAATCAGATTCAAGCAGACACTTTGAACATCTTCCGTAATCTTTCCCATGGAAACTTGCAGAATCAATGAATAAAAGCATACCATAATTATTAATTGTCAATAGTTTCTGTGTTTCTTTAGATGATTCATAAACGACGCGTCAGAGCACAAAGGTAATTTAACAAAAACTATTCCTTTGTGAGATGTCTCTTCTTCGAATATGACACAGAGTGACTCACTCTGTGTAAATATATATATATATATATATATATATATATATATATATATATTTTACTGGAGCTTAGCATAAGGTTAACACAATTTCTGACGTTCACTGATAAGGCGCACACAATACTTCCCAATTTAAGAATATGGGCTTATAAAATACTTGATTTACTGGCACAAATAGTCGTATTTATATTTGACTATTTATATTCGCAAATGTCCTACAGTAAAAAGCAATACATTTCCATTACGAGATTTGAACTTTGAACCCACTCTCTGTTTACATGTTCGGCGTAACAACTAAAGCTTGGAAGTTAATGAAAGATGGTCTTTCTGATGTATTGGATAAAATGCAGCCGTTTTGCAAAATGTCAACTAAGAGAAAGTATATTTGTTTTGCTTTTTTTTTTCTGTTGATCATTTTCTGAGATTGAAAGCGAGATAAAACGGTTTTTGACACATTCTGCCAGTACTATTTGTTTCTCTTGCTGTCATCTTCATGTTATATATTTGACACACGCCGTATATAGTGACTGAACTTCCTCAGTCACTCATGTCACATGTTATCATAGCTTTTGTAAAATCACCTTCTAAAATAAACCATTTCGTGAAAGCGCATCTGATATTCCCTTGCTTCCTTATCCTGATCTTACAGTTTGGAGGATTTGGATTTATGCATATATTGTTTATTGTGATATTCTGAAAACAGTGACTGGCGTTTTTGACAATGTAAGTGCAATAATCCTGACTTGAAAGGATGCTTGACATTCTATATCAAGAGAAATTTTTTTCAATTTTGGGAATAGCAATAATGTGGTTTGGAAGATGTAGGGACAACATTCGCTCAGTCTTTAAAAAGTAAAAGATGTAATACGCATTTGGAATATTGGATTAGAAATGTTGATGCGGATGGCTAAGAAGAACTGGAAAAAAGCGTTAAAACATGATTTACTGAACGATGTTTAAAGTAAAGAAAATTCTGCCAGGTGGGCATATTAATGAATAGAACTATCAGCGACCAAGCTGTTTTCAGAGATGTAACTGGTAGCTTTAAATAATTAATAGAATAATAAAGATGATCCTGAACAAACAGAGCACTATACACATTATTTCAGGAGCATCATAATCTATTCCACATTGATTTTATGCACTTTCCAACATGTCTTCATAAAAATATCTTAGAGCAGTACTTTCTGTTCCAGATTTCGCCAATAAGTTCCTTTTATTATGAAACCCCATTTTATACACCCTGTATATGCATTGGATTACTGCTTCTTTTTTATTTTTCCCCAGGCCATGTCTGCTTAAAACGAAAACTTGAGAAGATACGGTCAATAAGCTAACCGTTGCACCACCCTGACACCCCAAGGCCTCAACCAAGTCTCTCCATCTCGTATATCCAACTTCTTCAAGGTTGAACGTATACAAAATTCCCAGATCGCAAGCCAAGGACAAGTCACGAGGCTCAGTTGTTAGTGCATTTGCACCGAATGCCAAAGACTGGTATTTCGATTCTCATCTTGCCTGCGGTTTCTTCCTATAAGCTCTATGCCTCTAGCGTATAATTTTCTCTGTAAATTTTCTACCTATAATAAGGCTTGGCTCAGGTTTTATTTTTCCTATCTCAAGCGCTCACAGAATGCTAAAATTAGAGTTTTCATGATTACGAAGGAATTAACTCAATTACGAGCATAAAATTCATATGAAATACATTAAAATTAAAGAATTTTCAGAAAATGTTTTAGTGTTACAAAATGTTATACATTTATGCATACATGTATATTTCTGTCAAAATAAACAATATCATTTAAAATTAATTCAGAATTTCTAATAAACGCTCGACAGAACACACGTTGCAATTTTGTTTTATTGAAACACTATCTTTTTTCCAGTCATTGTGTGATTGTGGCGTCATGTACGACATTATTAAATTGCATCCTATTTTTTACCGTCTGATATAATAAATAAATTATTTATCTGTGTAATTAATCAACATTTAATCATACTTACGCAGGATGCATTATTACGGCAGCAAATAATGTGTTAATTACCTTAATTAACACAAATACGATGAAAATCAATAAAGCAAGACACGTTTTAGTTAACGCCAGATTGTGAAAGTAATGTTTTCTAAATACAATTAACGCAATGAATTTATAAAGTGCGTAAAGTTTATTTCTTAACATTTTGCTGTATTTGTACAGAAGTTACAGAAATTACAAAATATTTATAGATTGCATTCTAAAATGTCTTATTGAAGTTGTAATTTCTATTTTCATCAAAATCATGCTATATTTACTAATAACTTGAACGAATCAAATTAAATGTTTCATTCGTTAAAGAATTTAAGAGAATATTATCTTCCATGGAATATCATTTTTAAATATAAATAATATTCTTTAATATCTTTAATTATCTATTAACAAAAATGATTAACATTTAAAAATATAATCGCTGGCCCAATCCGCACAAACATAATCATTAAAACATCCTGTTTTCATTAAAAGAAAGCGAGGTCATGCAAAATATATAGTTTTGACATATGCATGAACATTTTTCATGCAAACTGCTTATTTGCTTTATTTAAAATTATATTATTTATTGAAATATACTATTTTAATTTTGATAAAGTCTAATAAAACTTTAATTTAAGTATTAGAGAAGTAGGAGTCGAAGCGATTTCAGATATTCGAAATATTATACTTATGTGCATAAATTAAAAATGAATATCATGACATTTTATTTTAATATATAGTAATTATAACGACGTTAAGAAAGATTAAAACATCTAGCAAAACGACATAATTGAAAGATATAACTTTATAGCTATTCTAAAACCTAAAGCAGCACGTTTTTATTAATTTTACGCACTTATCAAATATAGAAGGGGTAAATATATAAAACAAAACGCAATTAATTCCTTAAAGTAGATCATGGTGTGGTGTCATATAGAAATGAAACTGTTGGGAAGATGTTCGTAACTGGATAAGGTTAACGAACTGGTTTAAGATATTGCAGAAATCGTGCCAGATATTGTAGATATCACCATGAATTTGTAACTCCAATTGGAAGTTCTTAAAAGGGTTGGAAAAGGATTTAATGCAATATTTGAGAAATTTATAGAGGTAGGGAAGTAAAAGAAAAACTTAACTTTCTTGACCATCATAAATTTGATCAGAATGCAATTGAAGCTTCCTTGATTTATTAAATAAAATTAAGCTGAACCTAAACATCATTTTCTGACTAAGATGAAGAACAAGTACAGCTTGTGTACTATGTCGTGACAGTCTTCCTCTTCTGTTCTTGAGATTCGCAGTAGCTTGTATCAGACATGTCGCCGTTATCAATTTGTTTAGTTGCTTACATATATGTTACCCACACCACTCTTTTCATTTTCCCTCATTTCCCCTCTCTCGCGAGGATGGGCTGTCACATCATAATAATGCACTTTACTCATTTTGACCGGAAATAATCAATTGGCTTGATTAAATGGATATGGAAAATGCTATGGATAATGAAACGATACTAATAGTTTCAAAATGAATTTATTATTGATTCAAATTATGTTATATTCTGAAAATTTAAATATGATAAAATTCTCAAATGTTACAAATGTTCAACCCTTGAGTTACGTTGCAATTTTACATTTTATGGGTTAACTCTAGGGGAGTTAAGAGTGTTCATGTTCTGAGTCCCCAGTATTCCTAAGATATAACATTTCATTTAGAAATAGAATATGGCATTTTCCAACCATTTCGGTACCTCCCATTCTCTTACGAAGTAAATTGTTAACATACAGCTAAAGGTTTCTGCGTGCTACTGTACGTGCATTTTGTTCCGATTGGTTGAACACTGGAAGTGTAACTTTGATTTTTCATATATAAAGAGTATTAAATTAGAAAAAAAGCGGTAGTTTGTCCAAATTTAAGTGAAAATCCAATGTCATATTTCTGTTTCACCTCCTTCTCCCACCCTCAAAAAACAGACATGAAATTTAATTGAGATCGAAGAGCAGAATTTTCCATTAACCCTTAGGGGATGAAATCATCTAACAGCAGAGAGTGTACCGTAAAGGTAAAATACCCGCATAGGCCTAAAGAGAAATGCTGCAATTTGATCCAGACTGATTAAACACTCCAAAGTAAAGGTTTGATTTTCTATGTGTCAAGGATGAGGGCTAGTTTTTAAATTAGCTTAACATTTTTTCGTGTTGCTCTGCAGAGCTTCCGTACAAAAATTATTTCAGATCAGTTTAAGGTTTACGATTATACATGAAGGGAATAATGCATTCATACACACTGCCTCACTGTTTCCAGATTAACCCGTTCTCCTGCATTGTTTTTTCAGGGGTGCGAATATGAAACTGGTGTGCTCACTTTGTTTCTTATATAAATCTTATTCTCAAATGTCACATGCTTGCGCATTATGATATTATTATATTTTGCATTTCATGTATTAAAACGGGACTTAAATCGTTCGCGAACTAAGTAACTTTCACCACTACACGAGCACCAAAACATGCCAGTTCTTTTTTTCAACTGAAACGATACATTTGCCATTTTATGTAACGCTCTTGAATTTAGGAGATTGAATTTATTTACTTTACGCTAGCTAATAAATTAAAAGCTATATCGTTTCATGGCCACTATACAATATTAAAAAGAGTTTATTGTAAATTCTGAGATTGATTTCTAAATCACAATAATGACTGAATTACTGCGCGAGACTAAAACTGCACATTTTATTAAAATTGATAACTTATTGTGTGTATTAACAGTATGTAACTTACTCTCTGTGTTTACATCTATTCCCTTCACTATCGTGGGGTTGCAAAGAAAAAAATGTACTGTCAATGACACATGAAATGTATATATTTCTAATGCTTTTATAATATATAATATTCAAGTACTAGTTCCATTTTTTTCGATTACATTTTGGCTTAGAAAACAATGTCATGATGACATAACAATATAGGATACTGAAAGTGTAAACTACATTCTACAGGATGTTCCAAATTGTGCAGATAGAGCAGAATACTCAGAGAAATATTGTCTGCCTTCAACAGTTCTATACAAAAGAGGAGGGCACTTTTAAAGAAATTATGTTACTATTAAATATAGCTGATATTTAAATCGCTATTTTCTTTTATTACTTTCGTTATAGAGGCCACCCAAAGGGCGGTGATATAATTCTGTATTATATATACTTCAGATGGCCATAATTCAATAGCATAAGAGTAGCATTGTTGTTCTAAAAGACCCTTATAAATCAGAATTTATATGACTTTATATTTATCAAATAATAATTCAGATTTTTTGTTCACTATTTCACTTATGTGACGTCATCTCATAATCAACCATAGAAACGACGACGATGATGATGATAATGATGATGATAATAATAATAATAATAATAATAATAATAATAATAATAATAATAATAATAATAATAATTTGGACCAATCACAGCCGGATACTGCAGTGAAATTATCGAAAAAAATGTCAAATTAGTTTTATCACGGAACGTACATTTGTCTTGTGTCAGTGTATCCAAATCTATACCTTCACTATAGAATTCCTGAGCAAGCATCCACGACCACTTTCTATGTTTTCAGTAATTGTAAATTTAACTAACTTAATATATATTTATTCAAGTAATTGTTTTTGTGTATTCAGCCAAACAATTTGAAATAGTTGTATGAATTATGTAACAATATCTGCCTAAGCAATTATAAATCTTAATAAACACGTTATTCAGAATGGTAATTTTTTCCCTCAGTTGGTATTACAAATCTGACGGTAGCGAGTGTAATGGTTGACTTTCATCTATTTCATGGTTTCTAAATATGTAGATATTCACAAGTAAGCTGTTAATAATTCGTGCGCAAATTTCAAATATATATATATATATATATATATCACTTTTATGCTTATTCTATTCATGAAATAGTTCCAAACTCATATTAGACGCTTCTATATTAGTATTACTGACAATCGATATTCCTCTGTTGCTAGATGGCTTGAAAAGTTTAAGTATTCATAATACAAATGTACAATTATTACAATATTGTAAGCCAAGTTTAGAGGTATTATATTTAAATTCTTATTTTATTCATGAAAGAGTCCTAATAAATATCACTCAAAGGTCTCAGCTGTCCAGATAAATTCACTAACGTGATATTAACTTGTGATAAACCTAAATGGTATTATGAAGGTATACATGTAATGTAATGTGGGCATCTAAATGCATACCAAAGTTCTAAAGTTCTCTAACTAAAATATTTAGAATTTAAATTTCGTGCGTTTTAATTGTAGCATATCAAGGAATCGCTGAATTCGTTCTTTACGAATTTTTCGCTGTCCCATATTACCTTATTTCATTGGTTCAATTAAACTCGAAAACGCTACAAGGGGCGGGCTGGTGTTGTGTGCGGTGTGGCAGCTGCTTTCGCTTTGCTAAAGTTTCTGATCCGGCTTTTTGGTGTGGAAGTGGCTCTTGTGAAGGACTAAAATTTCTTGCAGTAGAGTTCCGCTGGCGTAGGAGTTCTCTCTCTGGAAACAGTGATAGAGAACCTGGATCCTGACCGCCAGGAATCTCCATCATCTTATGCTTTCCTACGAGAGGTGGCCCCATGAGGGGGCGCAGTTCCTGAACAACTGAAGAACCGAAATGTCTTTCTCTGTCCCTACCAATACATTCCAATCAAATATCTCAATAACCAAAGCATCGACGTTTCTCGTACAGACAACCGCGATTAACTGGAAACGTGTCATCCACTTTAGGTTCCAGATAAATGAGGAATTTCGGCAATTTCATTCTATATCTGCATACTGTCTGCACCTTTTCTAATATTAAGCTTCAATATTTTGTCATTGGGCTCACATTAATCATCTCTTTCACGACGAAGGGAAACCGATAAGCCCTTCAGCTCCCTCCTTAAACTGCTTTTCAAAAATAATAATGTTCTTGATTTTTAATATTTTTGTACAATTTCCAAGGAAAACGCAAACGTAATTATGCATATTGTTACAACATTAATTTTATTACGACTGTTAGTAATGACATGCTTTCTATTAACTGAGTAGTATATTAAGGCTAACAGAATCCCATTAAGATATTCAAAGTCAAACCTCTGCAATAACTAAGACGAACTATGTAAGTTCATGCGAATAGAATAAACCTAGTCCCATGCTGTAATACCTTCTGAATGAGCAATTGAGTATTATTTATTCCAGGTTAAGAATAAAGCAAAAAAAATGTGACGTACGAGAGAGCAAACACAAAGGAGAAACCTGTTTTTATTTCTCATAAAATTCCTCAGATTACCCTTGTTCTCTTCTCAGTTATTTCAGAGAAAAGACATATAAAGATCGTACAGGAGCAAATAGATGGGCAGTGAGACGTCTTCACGTAAGTAACAACATCCTGTGTGCGCTTACATACCTAATGGTACAATGTCATAAAAAGTTTACTTTACTCTTTGCGGAATGAAAATGCACCAAAAATAGAAGGAAAAAGGAAAATTTATGCCCTAAAGGATCCCGTTTCAGTCTTATCCGGGCTTTATTCTTTCCAATAGTTACAGAATATTGATCCAGTGAAGGTTAAAAAAGACAAAAAAACTGAATGGGGAAGCGAATTTTATTCGGTGCTTTTGGTTTATGTAAAGAACCCCAACGTTTCCGATAACAAAGCCTGCCAGTATGCGTGTCTCTTCCAGAAATAAACTCTTATTAAGTAATCGTTTAAACAACTTTGCAAGCCAGATAGGTATATTTTTTATATTTATTAAATATTCAGTAGCTGTATTTCTGGCAAGATTGTCTGACCTAGTACTATTGTTGTACGTTAGATAAAGTGAGTTGGAGATAGGTACTGGTACAGTCTGGCTGCAGGGAGTAGTAGTACCCTATCTTCTTCCCTCCTAATACGTAAAACCTGTACTTTCAAGTAGCATAAAATGAAAACTTAATATTCGATATCGTGCCATTAATCTGTCAATATATAACAGTGCTGATGATACTTAGGTCATGAGGAATGTTTTTAAATGCTATTTTAATTTTATATATTTTTTTCAAAATAGTTTCCATCGCGTTAGTCTCTGCTACCAAAGTAATAAAATTATCATAAATTTGACATCCTTCCGTTGATGCCCGGACAAGATTTATAACCTAGTAATATGATGTAAAGAAAACCCCAGAATGCAGCCCGTAAAAGGTAACTTTGCAGTACGGGAGAATAATAAATTAGAAATTTATATAACAATTCCTTAAAACTTTGATAAATCATTAATAGGTATCAGTTTTATAAATTCTTACAATTTGGCAGTGAATAAAGTATTTTAATGCTGCATTCGAATTATATTACAAGCTCCCTTGCTAAATTGGCAAACTACCAATAGGAAAATTCAAGTCAATGTTAAACTGCATTAATAACACAATTAATAATACAAAACCTCATAACACCTGAACCACTAGATCTAGCGATCGATTAATTACTCGGATCTACCAATTTAGAATGTACGGCCAAAACCACGACCTTTTATTTCCCTCCAAGCACTAAAGCGGCCCCAATAATTACAAAAGGAAAAAAGTTACGTCCCTAGCTGTTTCGATACCTGTTCTAGCCAACAAAACCGGAGCCTTCCCGGCGTGGACATGTATGGAGAGCATGGGTGGGGGGAAAGGAAAGCATTGAAAACAAAGGAAATACGTGCAATAACGGGATAATTGTACTCAAAACATCCCAAACCAGTTCTGCCATTTCTGCACATTTCTCGTGCCTGAAGCTCTTCACAGTTCTAAAACGCTTATCGTTTCTGAAAGGGTCCCAAGTTACATGAACAGTAAGATCAGTCCCAAATTTGCAACAGGTTCAGATTCGAGGTTGGCTTGGTGAGATGAGATTTGTACTTAGAGCAGCGGCCAGCCGTCATGGGCGGAAATTCCTCAGCCTCTGAGTAACTTGGGCTAGAACATCTCACTGTATCAATCACTATGTGTTTACCTTCAAGTTCGTATATACTTATTTCAGGATAAACCGTGTATTGAAGAAAACTGCAATAATTCTGTTTTACTGATCTTGACTTCTTCACAGGTATTGGTGCATCCCCATCTTACATTTTTGGATAAGTACAATAGTTTCATTATTAATATTCCTCACTAGTCACCCAATTATTATTACTATTATTATTATTATTAATTTTCAAAACGTTTTCCATTGTTTTGGGCTTTAATACCGCATATAGAACCAATTGAGCATTTTGATGTCCTTACAATTAATTAAGGTAAAGGACTTTCAAGTGTTGTTTTGAGACTTAGAACTTTCATAGTTTAAGTTAAGACAATGGTTGTCAATTAAGTTAATCTAACTACAGCTTAGGTTTAGTGAATATATACTTTTTGGAACAAAACAAAAATAAATACTAACACGAACATGCGGTAGAAGTATAAGAATGAATTCTCTCTGTAGAGTAATCGGGTCATTCAAATGTTGGGAAGCATGTGAATAATTCACGATTCAATAAAATAATAATAATAATAATAATAATAATAACAATAATAATAACATTAATAATAAATTAAAATAATGGGGGTTTCTCCATAAACTAAATTGGTTTATTGAGTATTATGATCATAATCGAGTATTTATCAAACATTAATGATACTCAGAACTCTGAATTGAAATATGCACCTGACAAAATGTTTTCATTTCGAAGGCTTGTTAAAACTACTAGATGAAAGCAATTAGTTAAATAACACGAAATAAATGCTGCAAGATTTTGAAACAAATTCGGGAAATTAGACATTTACAAAAATAAAAACTTGCAGCAATTCGGCTTGAAGGTTACAACAAATGTAATGTTCCATAATGTCAAACATTCTAGTAATACACATTTGCATAATTCAAATCGTTTTAAGGAATTAAAGAAATCAACAACGTACTTCCTGTTAGCTTTACAAACAAAATTGAAACCCCAAACGGAATTTGGAAGACTAAAATATAGTGAACAAATTAATGGTGTTTACAGTTACACTAAGTACCGATATCTAAATTGTATAATTTGCTGTCATGCAACAAAGATTGTTGTTTAGTGTGCTTTCATCATTGAAGCAACCAACTCTATGACGAACATTGAACAGCATACTTTCTGCGCCTTACAAGATTATGTAACGCTGTAGAAGCAGAATCCAGAATTGGATAACCTTGTATATATGAAAAATGATGCATCAGGTCGCATTAATCAACCAATGAAAGAATTACCGAGAAACGCCTGAGATTTGCGCTATAAGCTGGCACTTTCTCCACTGCTGCCCTCCATGACCACAGTAATTACAGGTTAGCCACCTCCGAGGCATAGTTGGCTACATCTTTGGTTCGCCTGCAGCTCATAGTTGGCGGAGGATGCAGATTTCAGTTCTGCTTGGGTCAAGTGTCTATGTGGGATTTATACCAGAGTTATTTCTCGCCTTGAAAAAGCGGATACCAGGCACCTTTAGGCAACGAGAGCTCATTGTTACTAATGCTTTCCATACTTCGACTCGAAGTAGGAGACCTTGGAAGTCGCATAAGATGTTAAAAAACACAAATAACAACAAAAATATTGGCATAATGACAGAAATAGAGTTTTTCTTAGTGCAAAAGAAAGCAGTTATTCAAGAAATCCACATAATTTAATCATAGGTTATGTGCATTCGCAGGAAGAAAGACTATAATTGACTGCAGAAAATCTAGTAGTCGCAAATTTAAATGTCTTTAAAATGTTCATTAACTAAATACATGCTTTAATTTTGTGAACTATTACTTTTGTAAAGTTAATTTTAACATATTTCTAGTATTTAGATTATTTCTCACCTTTGATTTACTCTATTTGTTAATATGTTAATCCAAAACGTCCCACAGCCACCGGTGGTCGAGGTGGTTAAAGCGCGAACTCATGAGCGGGAGATCTGGGATTCGAATCCTACTAGGACCTTCCTCCCTGGCTGAGTTTTTTTCCAAGTTTTCCTCGTTCTTCATAAATGGCAAATGCCGGGGAGGTACCCTAAACTTAGGACTGGAACGTTTCCTTCCTCAAAAATAAATCCTCTGCCAGCATATCATTTCATCTCATGTATCATCAGTGTCACCGACTGTAGTTAAAACGGGCATTAAACACTACTCAAATAAAAAAAAAAAAAACAACCAAAACTTCCAGAGTATCGAAGACAATTCTTTAAAATACTAATCCCAAATATTGCTTGTAATGTTAGATACAGCATGAATTTTCGGGTATCTCAAGGAAGTTCTGGATAGTTGAAGTGTGTTACTGCAAAATAGTTTTCCAGACTTCTGAATGCAAGGTTATCATAGCATTCGGGAAAACCTTTAGGTAATCTGAATGTAAGCAACAACAAGAGTCAAAATGCTGCAATCACCCCGCCTCTTATAAATAAAGTAGATGAAACAAAAGTGGCTAAACAAGCTGTTAAGATTTTTTAAAAATCATCTTTGCACTTATTTTGACGAATGGTTTGCCTACTTTAGAAAAGTTCAAGTTTACATTTCTTTACTAGTTAGTACATTTACATTAAAATCCTTAAGAAATCTTAAGGATTTTAATATAAAACTGTTCTAAACATGACAGTTTTTGGGGTGGTCTTTGGATCACGAACAATATTTGGTCGATATTTTTAAATATTTAAAAACTATATCCAAGATCCGGAAATAAACACACAGTAAATTACATAATATAATACTAATTTTATTTTGTTATAACAAAAATACAAAACATTATTTATGGGAAATGAATATATTGTTGGAGGAAAATGCTTCAATCAGAATTTGCACAGAATGAACATAGGATTTTTGCTTTCGAAAACATTTTGTAAGCACTATAAAGTAATGACAATTCTTCAATTATTGAAGAGATCTACACAATAAAAGTATATAAAATGAGGCCTTCAACCCATCACATTATCATTTACGTTGATTCCAAGGGTGCAAACGTGGCCTAGACATTGAAGTACTTTTGAAATTGTCTCCCAATTATGCTTTCACACAAAACCTCATTAATATTTTGAAAACGGTAAACATTTTAAAGTTTTTCTCTCATATATAAAGAGAGAGACTTTAAAATGTATATGTATATACACTAGCAAGAGAAGCATTAAAGGTTTGAAATATATATATAATTAAACAGTTCCCAATTTAAGAACACGAAAATATATATTATACTAACGGCAAACTTTTAATGTAATCGATATTATTTCTCTCAGCAGAACAAGATGCTTAAAATGGCTGCTGATCACCCGAACAACTTTTTAGATACGCAGCTAAGGATCGGCTATCAATTGTGTAATAAGTTTTCCGGGCCTCACTGATTGGCGGGAGGGTAAAACAATAAAACGAACCAACCATACAATACACGAACCAATTTAAGAGGCTCATTACTTACTCAATTATTAAATGACGTGTTGAAACTGCCCGCCATCCATTCTCCACACTTGGCATCTCATAGGAAATAATTCATCACTGGCTGTAGTTCATTTTGAGAAATTCGGGAAATTTCCTGACGAATATTATACATGAGTTCTTGTAAGGTTTACGGAATTCTTCTTGTACATGAATTTTTTTTATTTAATCCAAAGATGATTATCGCAGGCTGTTAAATCGAGATACCGAGGGGATCATAAATTCCAACTAATAACTCTGTCTAGTGGAAACACATTATGAATTGCTCTCATGGAATTACTCGCATTGTGAGCAGTGGCAGAGTCCTGTTGGAAAATGTACAAATCATTATCCCTGTCGGTTAATTCTCTGAAAAAAGGAGTATGTAGAATCAACTGCATACTCAAAAAAAAAAAGCCTATGATTCTTACACCACTGAGTTGACACATATAAATCAAACATAAAGACACTGTAAACACATAAGGCATAACGTACTTTATATTTACTGTCGAATTAAGACATGAACAACACAGCATACACACGAGAATAGCTGCGCTGCGAATGCGATAGTCAGCAATGTCAATAGGTAAGCAAGCAGCCTTGCTACCCCCTCCATACCGCCGCAAACGAATGGGGACTCGCTCATAGGAAAATTCCAATGACGCGGGAGAAAACATCTCTGATCGCACGGTATAATAACATGCTGGTTTTACTGTTGAAACATCGAATTAACACAAAGTCTTTCAAGCGGAGGCTACATTTGCTTCAGCTACATTTTATCAAGAAAACTGGATAAATAGTCATCTGATCCGAGAGCCCAGCTTTAGATCGGAGATGAGTTGTATCGGTTGTGTAAGCCTTAGCGAATATCTCCCTAAAGAATGTCTATTTGTTTCTTAAGGCTTATAATAAGACTCCCTTGTCTACTTAGCTCTAATTCTTAGGCTGTTTGTTGCACAAGAAAAACTCAGCATGCCATCTTTACTCTCATGAATATTCCAGAATGTGAGAAAAGCGTGTTCTTGGGACCAAGTTAGTTTCAAGTAATTATGATACTTAAGCAAACAAGTTCCCTATATATATGTGTGTGTGTGTGTGTGTGTGTGTCCGAAAAGTGTCCAACTGTACTAATATCTCCAGAACCAAAATCACTCCGATTGGCAACCCCTTATAACTCATGTGCGGACACTTATCTCTATAGGGCTACTCAGTCGTCAGCAGAGAATAAGGCAATATTCACAATGATCACACCGGAATAAGTTGATTAGCCCCCCCCCCCCTCCAAGTTCATATTTGACTCCATAAAACCTCTGGTATTTCATCGTTTAAAGGGAACAGTTTTCATATCATTGAAGAACCAAGCAAAATCCAACTAGACACCTGATGATAATCTGAAAGAAGAATGAAAGTGAGAGAATTGAGAAATCTTTATATTAGCTAGTAACACTTACATTCATAATGGACGTTAACTAAGATGGATTCCCAGAAGAGAGATGGAACAAACAGCCTCTCACCTGGAGCTTTTAAAGTCGATTCTCTCTTTAGACCATTAAACAACACGCTTGTTCCTCATTTTGCGCAAGGGAGATTATAATTTTGTTTACATGTATGTAATATTTTCCAATCATCATTTCTGCTTCTTAACGAACTCAATCTTACAACATTATCATTCTCCTATATGCCACAATATTGTTGAGAGAAATAAGACTCAATTTCACGAGATAAGATATTGCTTACTTAGCAGAACATTTCTGAATACTTCCATAAGCTACTGAAAATTTAATAAAATATGGTTAAATTAGATCTTTTATACCTTATTCCGCCTATAATAGATAGGTGCTTGCCTCATGACGATCTCTGCGTGCGATATTCCAATGCATGTATGCAAACGATGTTCGACAAACAGCAAGACGATTTTCATCTTATCTCCATAATTATCATTAGCTAATTACAGTAGACTCATAGAATAAGGAATTTAATAGCATATCTCTTTCACTGATGCCTTCGTTTTACAACCCGCTGTCATCGTTGACCTTCTTTGACAGATGATTTCCTTGCTGCATTTTGCATTATGTCTCTGTCATTTTGCTTTTATTATTCTGATATCTCTTTCCACATTATCCCGACATCTCAGCCGGGTCATATGCCCCAGGGATTCCAATTTTCTCTTTCTACATCTTCTACCGAATGCAGATCCTTATCTAATTCGTTCCGCCTTTCGTTTCTATGAATTCTCCGCCCTCTCCACCCATTGTTCCATTACAAGTCCTTCGTATTAACATTTCGAAAGGGCACGCTTTGCTTCGTAATGAAAGTGACTATGCTGTGTCAGTAACATTTTTACAACTATATGTGAGTCTGTTTGAAAACAAAAACCACATCCGATAGTTTACAAACAAAGAGCCAGTGAGCACGTATTAACGATCCAAAGGTACCGCCCAGCATTTTGCGAAGCGTTTTGGCCTTTTTACTTCTGTTGACGTTGATAAACCGGATATACAACCTGATATAGCCTTTCAGTATAACAAAGTTAATAAGCATACGATGTTCTGAAGTATAAAAGTATAATAGCGATTGAAGTCCATGCTGTTCATTGTCAACAAACGGTTAAAAATGACTAAATCTTTTGGAACACATGTACCACCAGAGTAAGTAGCCAATCAAGCTATTGATTGCACGTTTTATTTAACTTCTTCTGTGTTGTTGTGGTGTTGCTATCTTTTTGTTTCACTTTGTATATTAATATAATCCGAATTATTTGAAAGGATGTTTGCTATGCATTGATGAACTGCAGAACACCACAGAACGATAAAGTAAAAAAAGCTACCCCCAGTATAAAAAAACAACTAAAACCAAATTTATCTTAAAATGTACTAACTTTTGAACGAAATCCAAAATTTTAAAATTTGTTTAAGTAAATAAAGAGTACTTTCACTCTAAAAGAAATGATTTCCAATTGGCATTAATGTATCTTATATGAAAATGTAGTACGAGTCCTCATATATGTACACGTACCATGTCAATTAATGGATTAAACTAACCACATTCAACTAATAAATAGTATCATGTCTTTTTAGAGGAACAATCATGCTTATATGATGTTATGTAACTTAAATAACTTGTACTGTTTTGGGACCCCTTCGCAAAAAATAGATTTCTTTCGAAAATTGATATTTCTCACATATGTTCTTCGCGCTCAAGAGGGTAATAATCTACAACCCTATGAAAAGTACTACTTTCTTTTAATGAACTTCATACATGGTATTTTGAGGTTACATTTGCAAAAAGAGGTCGGTATACATGCATAATCCGTATCTTTCAAGACCTAAAGTAACAAGACGAAAGTAATGTACAGAGGATGCCAAAAAAATGTATACCCCCTTCAAGCAAAGAAATAACCGTGTTAACATAACCAAACTGAATTCACACAAACAGAAAACGATGAACACTAATCATTTGGAGTTTTACAATTACAAAGGTAGCTCTAAATGCCCGCCTTCGGCGTTGATACACTTCTGAGTACGTTGAACTATTGATTGAACAACGTTTGCGAAAGTGTCCTCATCGATTGCAGCACATGCCGCTTCAATTTCTTCCCGCAGTGCTGCCAATGTACTGGTTTTCTACGGTATACAAGATCCTAAGAGTTCCTCATAGATAGAAATCCAATGGAGTTAAATCCGGGGAACGCGGTACATACGTCTCCATTTCCTTTGAGCTTCAACAACATTCTCGGCTTTCCAATACCACTTCAAAATTGTTTTCTACGGTTCAAACGATAATCTTGGTTCCATTTTGTTGTAGCAACGTTAGCATAACATAACGTGAGCCACATCTGTTTACAGAACATCATACGATAATCTTGGCTTTATTTGTTCATTGTTGATTTACCTGTCGCGTAGCAACGCTATCATAATGTATGAGAGTCACATCTGTTTACAGAACATCATACTACACAAACCGTTATTTTTCTGTCCAACTTTGAAATGTATTAAATAGATATCTATTGTGAAAGTGTGTATACATTTTTTGGCACCATCGGTATTTAAAAATTATTACACGGAGTAACATAAACCACTTAACGCATTATCATAAAAAGTATCATTTCTAATATATATAAATATATACAAAAATAAATAAATATATAAAAATAAATAACCATAACGATATATAAAATATCGTTATGTTTATTGCTATTTTTGTGCATTAAAACAATATAAAATATTTATAAATGGAACACTGAGAAATATATTGTTAATATTGTTAAATTACTAATCACAGAACAAATATTATAAAAATTATTATAGTGGAAGTATTATAAATTTGTAAGCTATAATAAACACTCTGGTCGATTCAATTTATTCTACTTTTCTTATCTCTAATAAAATATTCAGAGCAATAGACTGAACATTTCTAGGAAAATATACATTGTTCATTCTAAGGAGTTAAAATGCACTGTTTTATAAAACGTAAATAATTGCATAGAGAAATCATTTATAATATTTTATAAAGGTAGCATAAAAACCTGATTTGTGAACTTCATCCAAATAAATTGTCATTTTTATTATTTTGCAGGATAATTTTTTCATACGCGGATAAATAAATTTTGAAGCACCCCTATATAGCCAATGGCATTGCACGGCAATCTGGTTCATATTACACTGAGCATTTCGTGTTAGAGACAACAACTGTGTCCAAGGTAGACTAGGATAAATGAAGCAATGGTCACTTGATGGAGTGTTATAAGGAAATATACAGCACCGTTAATATCCTTTACTGACTGCTCAGGCAATGGAGTGGGATTATGAGGAATGAATTATATTCTCGATATATGAGATGGACGCCATGCATCGAAATATGTTCTTCGTATTGAGGAGAAACGCGAGCAGAACCAGAGTCGCAAGTTTGAGGTTGCAACAGAGCATCATTCTAATTTATAGCGAAATAATGTGAATTTTATGAGGTTCGGTTATAAAATATCATAGTCCACCACAAGCTGTAATCATTTCTTCCCCATGCATTAACGACTTTGAGACGATAATGTGCTTATGAATAAAAATAGTAAATATTTTAAGAAAGAGGATTAAAATATATTGACCAAATATAATGACAAAATCAGATAGTTTCTAAAACATTGAGCATTAATATATTTTCTTCCTAACCACTCTTTCAATCTTATTCAATTTCCTTTAAGTGTATTGTTAAAATATCCAAATAAATCCGAATTGTTTAGTTCATGCTTTTTTATTATATATAAAAATTGTACAAACGATCATACAAACGAAAGGAGACTTTGCACAGTACGAGTAACAAAAGGTTAATTTAACGATCTTCACTTTACCAAAATTATAACTTATAATTCATCTTTGAATCCTTTAGTTGTCAAGTCATCTTTATGATTCGACATCAAGCAATGTTTGAAATATACATACGCGGATAATGTTGGAATTTTGTTATAAAATTAAATTCTGTAAGTATGTAGCGTTAATTCTTAATTTAAATCATTTATTAAAAATGTTTGATTTTATTGAATAGTTATTCAAGTTCTAGCGCATATAAATCAGCGAAGTATGGAAATAAACTTTGACTTACAAGTTAACAGCAAACAGAAATTATGTTTAAAATGTAAAAGATATAATTGCTCTTTTCTGCTTCAACAAAGTTTAGCACATGAAGAATAGCTTAATATCATTATCCAAATATAGATCGTTTAATATCTTCAGCCACTGAGTTTTCTAAAGAACTAAGTAATTTGGTAAAATTTTCTTAATATATTGCTATAGTGAGGACAGTTTAAAAGTCCTGCAAATTAGATTGGCTGACCAGCAGACCTACCTCCTCTCCAACCGCTGAGATATGCGCGGTACCATTCTCTCTTTCACTCAGTTACGAGCGAGATTTTATTAGATGATGAGATATTCACTGCATCGTCGTCTTCAAGGCGTTCATCAGATACAGATTAGCCTCTTCTAAAAAGATTGCATATCTTATAGCCTCCAAATTTTGGATTGTCAGCTTCATTAATTTTCATAAAATTCAGTTTTTTTTTGTCAAAATAATTTTGCTCAATTTATTATTGTCAAAAGTTGTATGGATGCCATTTAAAACGCGTCATTAAATTAAAACAGATGATCCCTTAGCTGTTTTATAGTCATGTGAGCATTTTTTAGGCAGATAAACATTAACACATTTACATCATTCTGAGCAGATTTTGGCCTTCCGGATTTTCTTTTGTTTTTCATTCTTCCCGTTTAACTGCACTTTTTGGCACTATGCACTGTGTTGTGTTTTAGTTCGGATTCATTGATTAAACTAATCGCATTCCTCTTGCTGAATTCACCTATCAACATGAAGACATGTATTGTGGCACTTAGACGATAATAGCTATGAAAATGTCATGGCAAATTGTTAACACACGCAATGATAGGATACAATGGGAAAGCTCCGTTCGATACAGCGTGTCAGCACGGGGGAGATGATAGTAATACGCATGCGTTGCAAGGCATAACGCTGGAAGTAGAGTAAGTCATCCTCCTTCTCGAGCAAATCGTGGAAAAGATAGGACGTGCCACATCATTGGAGTTATCAACCATGTGGAGACCGGTTATCATCAACTATGTCAAGGCAATCTATATCATTAAACTATTGGTGTTAACTTTAAAAATGTATTTATTCATTAGATTTCTTCCTTAATAATTCCTTGAAATAAAGGAAAGCTGATTAAAGGAGATTAGTAAACTGAATTTGCCCCCATGTTCGAACACGTTGTGTTTCGAAAGTAATGCAATGCAAGAATTTCGCGAGTAGGTCTTAATAGTTCGCGGCTGTATTCTTTCCCTTTCAGTGAAATTTGCCATGATAAGCAATATTGTCAATATTTTATTTTCAAAAACAGCACCCATGGCCACCAGTGATCTCTTAAACACCTTAATAATAAATTGAAATTAAATCATGTTCTCTGCATAACGTCACAAGAAATTAAAAATTAAAATTAAACAAAGACAATAACAAATAAATTGACGTATTCTTATGTACAATTGAGAGAACAATTTAAACTAAGCACAAAAATGTTTTTGACACACCTTTACTTTTTCTGTAGAGAGTTGTATGCGAAATATTAACTGATATAGTCTTAAAATTCAGAAGTTGACACTTTAAAAACATTCTGATTTGAAACTAAAACTATTACATTATTTTTATTCATCCCAAACAGATCCATTACAAAGATACTGTTGTTACTGTCATAGTCATTCTAAAAAAGTAAAAACTCTACAAATAGACACTCCTTTATGCTAGACAGCTTATTATATTGCATGTGTTTTCTTGGATCCGGACAGATTTCCATGTACAACACATCATCTGTTGGACACCCCTGAATCCTGGAGACTGTACACTCAATTGTCATAACTAAGATAATTTATCTTTCTGTTAAGTATTTCTACTAATTTATTTAGCTCTGATTTGCATTCATCTCTAAAGCTTTAAATGCATTATTGGCAAGTTCATAATACGCTAATTTAAAAAGGGGTTTTTTTCCCCCCGTAATTAGCTTTCTGTTATCTGTTTTAGCTTGATTGACATTTATTTCTTTGCTCTGCAATGGGTCGTTTAGCACATTGTGTGGAAAGGTGGATTTTCCTTGAACTTTTACTCTATTATGCTTCCTAAATTCCTTACAAAATGCAGAATTGTTACTTGTTTTCCATAAAGTACTCTGCAAACAGCTCTAAACTTATTGAAGCAATTGCATGCCTAAAATAATAGTTTCTCGGTTACTGTTGAGACGTAAAGTGCAAAATTTTACTTTTATTCTGCGTGCAATAAGCGTAATTTAGTAAATTTTATTTAATTTTATTGAACATGAATTTCCTTTAAATTATGTGCATATGTACGTACAAGATACCATGAAAACCCACTTCCTTCTATCATGGAAATCTCGTTAAAATGACCAATTTTTATTGAGCCATAACTGTTTGATTTAGAGAGATTTTACTATACTTCATAACGATCTCTACATACAGTTAAACCAAAACCTTTTCAGCAGCCCAGAGATAAGTGTAAGGTAGAGAGGGTGACCAAGGACAGTCCGGCTGAAGCATTACAAGATATTCTGTTGAGTTTATGCTCAGTCATGCAGTTAACACAAAATTTCGTCGTTCATCTATTGATGGCTTTTGTAGATAAAAGCACATCATGGTAAGCATATAGTGTTCGAGTGTATTTTATACACGTTTGTAAAAGTTATTAATAAAATAAAATCAGTTGAAATACTTTTGTAATAAAGATGCCGCCTAAAATCCTCCAACCGTCAAACATTAAACTAGAACGTATCACATAAAGAGTAAACATTAGGTTAAAGTATAATTATCTTTGATAAACGTTATTTCCATGTGAACCCCCCCCCCCTTTTTAAAAACCTGAATCTCTTTGTTCAGTTCTGACTAAGGGAATTTTTTTCATAGCTCAAAGCAAATCGCAGTTTCGTTTCCAAAAGGAAACACCTAAGATGATGATTTTTATTGCATTGTTCTAGCACCTCAAACATTTCAAATATTTGATGTTAACGATGCTGATGATGGTTGTTACTCTTCATTGTGCGATAAATTTTCTTTTTCTTATTTTTAATACCTTCCAGCCATCGCTATCTATTCGCTTCCTTTGTTATGTAATTTCCTGCAATATTGCTTTGATTGCAACCTTGAGCTGAGTTAAACCAAACTTGGCTTTGTCATGGAAGATGTTGCATACCATCCTTTGGTTACAGAGATAATTGCCCACAAATTTACTGACGAGGTTGCCTCACAGAGTTCTGAAAGCTCGCCACTTGCCATGTAATGACAAAGCAAGCTTTGCTGACTATTGTTTAGCATTGGGTATTGAATTATAATTAAACACTTGCATAAGAACTTTTCATTATTGTTTCAACCTACTTCTTTGATAATCAAAGTGGCAGTTGTTTCTGTAGAACTGGCGTTAAAACAAATATGTTATTACTTGATTTTCTGAGACGAACAAAACCAATGATGCAGTAAAAAAGGCCGCCGGGTCACGCACAAGTGATAATACGTTTCTATTAAGTTGTAGCATAAATAGGTAAGAGTTAAACAAAGAGACACATGAGCTTATGCACATATCTAGAACACGGTATTCTGGAATATGGGACAAGGCATCGATAAGTATTAGGTTAAATATTCCGTTAAGTTCCTTACAATGGTAAAGGACAAACTACGAAAACGGTATGGATCTAATTTAGTAACCTTTAGTAATAATTAACGTACACAACATTAATGGAAATTATCACAAATAATATCAGGAGAGGGTCTGAGATTACCCATAAATTTACGAAAGTAATGAGTGAATTTATCTGGAAAGCTCAGACCCTCGAGCGATATTTATTAAACAATTTCACGAATAAATAAGAATATAAATATAATTTCTCTAAGCTTGGCTTAGAATATTGTAATAACTGTATATCTTTACTTTACGTTTTCAAGCAGTCTTGCGACAGAAGAATGCCGATTGTCAGTAATGTCAATAGATAAGAGCAAAATACGGGTTTAGGACTATTTATGAATAGAATAAAAATAAAAGTAATGCATATATTTGAAATTCGCGCACAGAATATTAACACATATAAAATGTTATACTTATGAATAATGGACAAAAGTCGACTATTACAATCGCTACCGTTCGATTTTCTAACACCAACTGAGGAACCCCCCCCAAAACAAACAAACAAAACAAAACAAAAAAAAAAAGATAACATACAGTGTCTCTATTTTTCTTTGTATTCTGTTGTTTGGAATTCCTAATGATAAGATTAGTTTGTATGTGTGACGCATCACCAAAACGCTTTGAAGAACCCTCCATTTTGCGTTATGATTGTCGATTGTCCACGCTTTTGTTGTTATCAATAGTTTCCCACCGCATCTAGTAATGCGTGCTCAGGAATTATGTAGTGGACGTATAGAGTTGGCTACACTGACCACAAGACAAATGAACTTTGCGTGATAAAACGGATTTGATAAATGTTTTTCGATATTTTTACTTAGTAATTCGGCTGTGATTGGTCAAAGTTTAAACATCTATTTCTTTTCATTGGTTGATTTTAGAATGTCGTCACATGAGTGAAATGATCATCAGAAGTTATACTTTATGCAAAGTGTTGCATTCTTAAATGCAACACTATTTGCTAGCTAGAAAAAATTTAATCACATAAAATTATAATACTTATAGCATTTGTCTCAGGCATCTAATGCAATATTAATTAAACATTACTTGAGATATAACTAGAAGCACAAGAACGTAAAACAAGAACGATAAATAAAAAGTACACAACTTTATCAAACATTAAATTTATAAAATTAGACCAATAATCTGTTATTACTACATATAGATTTTAAAGAAATTTTGTGGCACGAAAAAGAATTATGTTACACATATTTCAAAATAGGTTGTAGACCTCTAATTTGAAGTCTGTAATACTATGCTAATAAATGCCTCTGAGGTATATGTTAATTATGTTACACTCTTATAATTTTATACCTATTCATAAAACAAATATTTGCATGTGTTTAAAACGTATTCATTTATAAGCAAAAATGCATTTGTTATTCTTGCAGTTTTAGCTCTTAAGACCTTTGCTTATTGCTAATTCCAAAATCACTAATTTCATATTTGTTTGTACATTATATAGACGTAACAGGTATACGTCTTGTTTAATGGCAATTCTTCGTAAATTATGGAATAATCCATTATCTGAAGACCGATGCGGCGGTGGGGAAACGCATCCGCCGTTAAGTCATCGCTTAAGGCCAGGCGGGCTACACTAACCGTGGTGCGTGGGGTTACGTTGATCTCGAGACTCATGTGTCGTTTGAACAATGAAAGAAACACGTGTCTAATCTTAGAGTAAAGTCTGCTAAGAATACTAAATGACGAACACTAGATATAATTGTTTTATTCACAACGAGTGTTTATTTTTGATTCATATGTCCGTACCGAGACCGCTCGTGCTGAGAGATTATTGGAAGAGAACTTTCCAAGTGACTAGTTTCAAAACATAATGTAATTCATAAATTAGCTAATAAATTTTGCGGCGTGGAAATTGTTTACGATAAAATGTGTGGTAGAAGAAAATAGGCAGTGACATGATTGAGTATATACTTTTTAAGTGCATTTGAATTCATTACATTGTCACTATCACCAACTCATGTGTAGCCCCTAGTGTAGCTCTGCTGGCCGTGTGAGATAGGTTATCGGACGATGCAATTCCCGCCACCGCGTCAGTCATCAGACAATTACATAATTACATAATCAGATAATTATATAATAGATATATGCAACAAACGCCATAATTACTGCTCACTTAAAGTAAAACTGGAACCAAAAGGTTTAAGCTTATAACAGAAATAGCAAAACAACACTAATTTTATAAAATGGCTACAATACTACACCATTTGGCGCTTGCGATAAGCTATGTACAAACTTCCTGCCCATGAGAAGCATAAATTCTTCAACTCTATAGCCAAAGCTAAGCAAATCGCATAACCAGTAGAAATATATACGCATATCTTTCTGATGTTACGCACGCCCCATGAGACGGCAGTCCGTCCAGAAATGAAACAAAATTTTGCACGCAAATAAGAGACTAACAAAAAAGTTAATATTCCAGCGTCATGCGCCTATGACGTTTTCCGCCTTCGTGTTTCTCTTGGAACCTTCCTCGCACACAAAGCGGGACCCGTAATATAATTTGCAGTTTTTTTCCTTTCGCTCCAAGCAGTACTGCCATACGGAAAACACTCGTGACCTTTTGCTTTTCTACTTTTCCTGCAGCTTCCCCGTGGTAACTGTGTATGTACTTGACATGTAATAATTTGAAATATTTTGGCTTTGGTTACATTTATTGTACAATGATTTTTAATTAATAACGGTTATTTTTATGTTATTTATTGTTGTTTTGACTGCATTTGCCTTCTCGCGACATCTGTAGATGGAATGAAATTAAATTAATTAATGATGATGCAAATGAGCTCGGAGATCTTGGCGCCTTAAAACTATCAGCCCTTCATCTTCTTAGGGTAAGGAAAAAAACTCCGAAAATAAACTTAAGTAGACAGTTTCACACTTGACAGGGATTCGAGCCTCCAGAATAGTATTGGTAAACACTACTATTAGGCCACGGTCGGTGTTGGTTTGTTTCTAGTGTTTTGAAAATTGTCATTGTAAATTATGGGCATATGGCACTAGATAACAACTGAATGACGATTATAAAATTTAGGCAAAAACGTTAGAATTTCGAGTTCTGAAATTTCCTGGAAACAGGCTGACATCAGATAAATATATGATTTGGAGAGGGAAGAGCTACAAGTATCAGGTCTAACCATTTACTAGGTAAGATAAAGACCAAAACTATATTTCACTTTTCAATACAGTTACCCTTTATTGCAATAGATCTCTCACATCTTTGAATTAAATTTTCAATACTCTCCCCAAAAAATAGTCAGAAGTCTTGTCTGCAAAATGGACATAAACAGCAACTTTGTCGCCCTTAAATTTCCTTCATCGAAGGTCCTACTTAAGCTCTGAGAAGAAAAATTTGTCACTGGGAGCTAGATCTGGACTGTCGATCTCCTTGAAGGCACATCTCTTCACAGTTTCCTTTGCAAAAAGAGCCGTGTGCACAGGCGCGTTGTCGTGAAGAAGGCGCACATCAACATTCAGCTTTCCTCGCCTTTTCTCTTTGATGGAAGTATTTAGCATGTGCCTTAGGTCCGCATAGCACTACGCATTTACTGTGGTGTTTCTCTCCTTGAAGTCAATGAAGGTATTCCTTCATAGTCCCAAAAGATTGTGCCATGATCTTCTTGGTTGACTGAGTGACCTTGGCCTTTAGAGGTGGTACTTCGCTAGGTTTATGTAATTCCATTGATTCTCTTTTGGACAAGGAATCATTGTAGAGAACCATAGTTTCATCTCCTATAACAATGGTTTGCAGAATTTCTATTTCGTTGCCACAGCAGAGCTCCAAATTGCCTGATAACAGTTGACTTATTGCTGCTTTTGGACTGAGGAAAGAAGTCTAGGCACCCATCTTGCATTAACCTTATTCTTGTTTAAATATTCATGAATAATTCCAAGGACTGTTGTTTTAGAAAGGCCCAGCCTTGCTGCTATTTCTGTATCTTTAAATCGCCGGTCTTCCATAATTTTTGCTTTCACAAGAGCGATTGATATTTTCAGGAGTGAGCACTTCCAAGGGCCGACCTGCACGCTCTTCGTCTTCAATGCTTTCTCCACTCATTCGAAAAAGTTTGGCCCATCTTTTATGGCAGAATATGAGGGGGATGCTTCCTCATATACACTGTCCAATGGCTGCTTAATTTCATTTGGATTAAGTCGTTCTTTTGGAAGAATTAAATAACTGCTCGATATTCTATTTTGAATATGTCACAATCTTCTACACATAGCCTTATTTATGCAACTATAATTGAGCAACTGAACATAGCGAAGCGGAAGTTACAGCTGCAATTATTTACTTAACAGATAAGGTATGGCACCAGATAAGGGTTTTTTGAAGGCTATAACCCTTTTCGGCGCAGCCGGAAATTTATGGACCTACCAACGTAAAGACACTAAAAAAACGGAAAATGTAGACCGCATTAGTGAACAGTAAGACATAGACAAAAAATAACAAACTTGATGGTAGGAGGTGGTGAGAATGCTAAATAGCCTCACTGGGCATAACTCACAAAATAATTGTGTCAAGTTTCGCTTAGTTTTATAGTTTACTATGGAAGGTGAAATGTATTCTTAAAACGTTTGATTGCATTATTTTAAAGCGTTCCAAAGCTGTTTTTCGCACAAGGGAACAAGAAAGCCAATTGTTGCGCTGAGATTGTGCAAACAACATTGAATAGATAAGCTCTTATAATGTTCCGTATTCTATCAACTATTTGCTATTGCTACTGGAATTCATTTTCAATATTTTCTCTGCTTGTTCCTTAATATTTGGTAATCGTTTTTAAAAGAAAATGTTGAGAATAACAATATATATAAATATTATCGACAGGTATGTTTATTTCAAAAAGGTTACTAAAATCATCTATACTCTCTAAATGAATATATCAAGTTCTTGATATTCATATCTATAAGGACACGATACTTTTGGAAGAAAAAGATGTATTGAAAAGTACAACAAAGAGGAAAGAGAGGAGATTGCTTTGCTTAGATTAGGGTGTTGGAAATTGAGAGGATTGAAAAATAAATGTAAAAAGGGCACATGCCTCTTCTGTAAGGAAAATGAATCTATATATTATTTGCAGGTCCAGGAACTAATGAATGGAGAAAGGGGCTTATTGAAAATTATTTACAATAAGAAAAGTATTAGCATAGAGGAAAATATTTGAGGATGATGACCAGATTAGGAAATTAGGTGAAAGTTTGTTTAATCTTAAAAGAGAATGGGTGTAGACAGTAAAATATTAATTAATTAATTAAATGGAAAAGTTGAGATAAATGAAAATAGGGTACCAGCATATTATAATTACAAAATAAACGTTTTGTTATAAGATGGCAGCAGAAACAATGACCCATTTTAAATCGTGCTTATTGTTGGTCACGATTTGCTAGACAGCTTATGTTTATTCCATTGCGTAGTGCAGTTCAAAGCATTGAACGTAAGGGGGGGGGGGGCGGGCTTAGGCTTTGCCTTTCAGATGCTCCAGGCGCGAGCTCTGCGGACCCTGAGCGCCCGTGGTACCTCTGACGAGACTAGAGGAAGCCGGGCCGGACTTGAGACGAGCCGCTCCCGAAAGGGAGTTGCCCGGATTGGGTTGGACTCGGCGTGGCAGTGGTACCCGGAACTCACGGGCAATTGAGTACTCGCAAGAGCGGTGTGTCCCAGGGGAGTACCCTGGGTGGCCGGTGCGCCGGAAACACCGTCATTGTGAGGCGGTGGTGGCTTCCTTAATGCTGGGGTCACTCACCCCTATAAAGGAGTAGGTCTAAGCTAGTACGACCTATCAGCCAGTGAAATTCTGGTAGGTGGGTGCGCTCGGCTTTTGAAGCTGCAGCCGAATGGCGGGTCGGTTTAGAAAACAAGGTACCGTCCTAATGAAAAAAACCACTGGGCACACAGACCTCTGTGATGTAGTGCGTGCGCTACGCCCTTTGGACCCAGGGCCTGGTAGTACCCGAATCCACATCCACAATCCACAGTTCAAAAAGCATTTTCTGTATGCCACATTACATGACCTTGGGCGCTCGCTCCGTTACACAGTACTACTTGACATTCAGTAAGGAGCTCTGATCGAATGAACATCGTGCGTTTGCAATTGAAGCGTTTTTAAAATGTGTCGTAAGTTTGTTTCAGCAACATTTCGACATCGGTCCGAATTGACAAGTTCCGTGACGGATTTGTTTGAAGCCGATGCTCTTGTCCTGAACTCCCTGACCCATCCTTCAACAATGCGTTCTTAGGACACAATCAGCACACACTTTTAAAAATGTTACAATTGCAAACACATGATGTCCATTCGACCAGAGCTCCATACTGACTGCCAAATAGTAGTACTGTGAAGCGGAACGAGCAGCCAAGGTCATATAATAAGGTGTACAGAGAATGTTTTAAACTGCACTACACAATGGTACACACATCAGCTTTATAGGGAGCCGTATCCAACAATGGCGCACGATTTAAAATGGGTCATTGTTTCTGCCGCACTCTGTGTCAATAATAAAAAAAAGTTAATTTATTGTTGTGTTACTTGATTCATTGCCATGGCAATAATGACGAGGGTCAAAATTTGTAGACATTAATAACTTTGTAATCTCATAGCACTCAATACATGTAGCAAGAATACATTACAAGTAGCAATAGCAGATATTTTTTTTTCAATAGTGACACAATGAATAGATGACTACAGCAGTTAAATTCAGAATTATTCCCATTTCCATTCGCTATATTTTAACTGAGATGCTATTAATCTTACCGAGAAAGCAAATTCATTGTTCTCTTAACGCTCCTTAAACTTTTACGGTTATATCTGTGGAAGCTTCTTGTCCTTTGTCATTTGCGTCTATATGTGCTAGCACATTTAATTAAGCACTGTTTGCTTGGTGATGAAAGTTTACGCAAATTATCTTTACTGTCCTCAAAGCTGTCGAAAAAATATTAATTGCTGTGGACTCTAGCCAAGTGCAGAAACCATTAAGTTCTGTAATGGAGTCTCTGAAGCATACACTTTTATAATGTTCATTAAGTGAATTTATTTTGCGGAATACTGCAATAGGACGCTAGAGTTTCATTACCCTCACAAGCCTCTGCGTGAACACTGGACAGTTGAACTAACGCCATCACATGTTGAGGTAATCCCTTTTCTAGCCTGTAGCATGGCTCGAGGGAAAATGGAGGGAGGGAGTCAACCAAAGAGCGTTATACGCATAACCCGACCTTTATCGTTACGTCAAATGAGATCATGGTTGGTCATTAAGGAACAATGTCGCGTGCTCCGAGTGTTCGAGAGAGTTAAGCCCCCTTAATTAAACTGGGCTGAACCAAACCAACCCGCAACACAACGCCCTTCTCGTTCTCTCCCCATTCGCCTCCCATCAGCGCACCTTACTCCAATCTGAGCAAGTTCCTCTTGTTGCCGACTTAACTGCTCAAGTTCGAAGGCAGCACAATCTTGTGACAATACATTTCCTGTCCCAGGTCCTTTTCGGAATCGAAGCAGCGTTTAACTGAATGCCTTGGATGCATTCTAAACCATCTTGGGGAGCGACAAAATGGGTGATCCGGTCATCGCATGACAGAACAAGGAATAACCGAGGACTTTTATCAATTGAGTTAGCGCCAAGGCTAAGTTAGACTGTTCGTCTCTCACCAAGATGATACGAATTCGATTCCAACGGAGTTTTCTCCAGGCCCACTCATTGTTCCTGCCATTGCTCCATTGCCAACATTGCTCCCTCTTCACCTGAATCATCTACCGCCAGTTCCAGGTGCTTGTAATATAAATCGACTGCACTTCTGCACTCTACCGCGCTGGTGCGGAACTCCACTCCACTCCTCTAGTCGGCAAATAAGTTGCTTTAGTGATTCATTTTTAGCAACTATAGCAAAATGCCAGGCTTCACTTCAAAATAAAAGAACAGACGTCGAGTTTGAAATAACATAAGAGGTTACTTGGTATCCAATCTATGTATTCATGTATCAGAAAATGCACCAAAATGAAAGATCAAGAACTAGTTTTCCTTTTGATTCTAAGGGATGATTGTCCTGCTAGAGGCCCAAACTATTCGAATGGGTCGAGAAAACATTGAAGACGAAGAGCATGCAGGTCGGCCCTTGGAGGTGTTCACTCCTGAAAACATCGCTCTTGTGGAAGAAGAGATAATGGAAGATTGATTTTTTTTTAATTTATGGATGCTTTTTAATATCTCAGGTCATCAGCGTGTGAAAATCAGGGTGTGAAACGGCCGACAAATTTTGCTCAGAGGCCTCTCTTACAGGGTTGAGGTTCTTTTTCGTGCCGTAAATTAACGACACGGGACCCACGGCTTTACTCCCCTTCCGAAGGAACCCTTACTTAGGATTTTTACGCCCGAAAAATCCATCGGTCCTGGCCGGGTTCGAACCCGCGATCTTGGGTATAGGAGGCAAGTATGATAACCACTACACCACCAGGACCGAAGATTATGGAAGACCGGCGGCTCAAAATTACAGAAACATCAGCAAGATTAGGTCTTTCTAAAAAAAGGTACTTCGAATTGTTCATGAATATTTAAACATGAGGTTAGTGGTTAGTTAGGTTAGTGCAGGATGGGTGCTTAGACTTTTTTCCTCAGTCCAAAAGCAGCAATGAGTCATCTGTTGTCAGACATTTTTTGGAGCTCTGCCCTCGTAACTAGAGAGAAATTCTGCACATCATTGTTATAGGAGATGAAACTATGGCCCTCTACTATGATTCCTTGTTTTTTTTTTTGAGTAGTGTTTAACGCCCGTTTTCACTACTGAGGCACCACAGGCGATGGACACTGATGATACATGAAATGAAATGATAAATTGGGAAATGATATTTTTTTTTAAGGAAGGAAGCGTTCCAGGCCTAAGTTTAGGTACCTACCCGGCATTTGCCAGTTATGAAGACTGAGGAAAACCTGGAAAAAACCTCAGTCAGGGAGGACGGTCCTGGCGGGATTCGAACCGCAGACCTCCCGCTCACGAGTCCGTGCCTTAACGACCTCGGCCACCCATGGCGGTCTGATTCCTTGTCCAAAATAGAAGCAATGGAGTGGCGTAATTCTGGTGAAGCATCGCCTCTAAAGGCCAAGGTCATTCAGACAACCAAGAAGATCATGACCACAATCTTTTGGGACTGTGAAGGAATACTCTTCATTCACCGCAGTAAATGGAAAGTACTATGCTGGCCTACTGCACAGACTATGTGCAGTGGGCCAGCTGCTTCCATCAAAGAGAAAAAGCCAATGTTGCAAAGGAAATGTGGTTTCAAGGAGATCGATCATCTACCCTACAACCCAGATCTAGCTCGCAGGGACTATTTTCTCTTATCAAAAATCAAGAAGGATCTTTGAGGAAGGAAATTTAAGTGTGGCGAAGAAGTGATGGATGCTGTTTAAGCACATTTTGAAGACAAGACTTCTGACTATATTCGGGGAGAGGGGATTGAAATGTTAATTCAAAGATGTGAGAAGGGCATTACAATAAAGGGTAACTGTATCGAAAAGTGAAATATATTTTTTGTCTTTCTCATACCTAGAAATTGGTTAAGCTGGAAACTTATGGACTTGCCCTCGTAGGTAGAAATGGAATGTTGTGGATAGTAAAGGCGAGCGGTACTTACCTCAAGCGCAGAATTCCTTGCAAATGTGTTTCCTCTTTAGTTGCCCCATTAATCTCAGTTTCAGTACCAATGGTCAGGGTAAAGGTTGTTAAGGCATAATTTGTTATGGGGTGTTTTAGAGAATTAGGTTGCGTCATGAGGTGAGGAAGAGGGCAAGAACTGTCGAGCCTTGTCAAGGTGTGTCAGTCACTTCGAACAGGGCTAAGGGTTCTCCCTTTGGAAACTCTGGTACATACTTTTGCCAGTGAATGCACTCAAGGTTTATTTTGCTGGAACCTGAAATTTCTCGCTCTATATCTCTATAAGTGTTCTTTTTAAAAGCCAATTAGGGCATATTTTGACCCTATTCAGGTTGCTTTAATGTCAGTACAAAAAGATATGGAAAATTTTGCACTACAATGGCAGAAATTTGAAAGCTACTTGACAATTTAGTGCAACCAGAAACAGGATTCTAGCAGTGGCTAGTTCACTCCTACTCAAAACTATTCAATATGCTCATATTCAAATATTTCTGTCGTCTGTATTGTGCTATTGCCGGTAAATTTATAGTTTTAGATATCTGGTTATTTGTACAGTGAGGTTATTTGAGTTGCGATATAGCTACGTTCTGAGAAAACCAGTTTCCGAGGCCTAATGCATATGCAGGTGGCAGTTTGTAGTTAATTTTATGGATGTTTTGTTAACGAATTATTGTGCGTTCGTGTGTTACTCGGTGTTTTCCCCGTGTGTGTAAAGTGAATGTTAATTGTTCTTTGTTAAGTATGCCACTGCATAAGTATTGTATTGAAGAACAGCTTGTTATATATGGTATATAATTATGTGAAAACGGATTCTTGCAGAGAAATGGTAAGACAGTTATTAAAAAAAAATATTCCAACAATTGTGTTCCAGGTGGAGAAAATGTTCGCCAGCAAGTTAAAAAGTTATGAGACACAGGATGTCTTAATGACAAGAAACGTGTCCCGAACCGCCGTGTTCTCACAGAAGAAAAGTTAAATGAGATAAAGGAATTTCCTATCCAGATGTTGGCAATAAATTACCTCTGAGAGGCACACTTTTCAACCTGTGTCACAGCACAAGCTAGAACTAAATAGTTATAATTTTATACTTTCAGTAAAAGATAAGCCATATAATAAAAATATTAACTTTACGCGCGACGACTCTTCAATTGGCTTTTCCCGGCTGCAGCGGCTTCATTTCCCCAGTAAGCGACCGCACTTAGGCGGCTCTTAGCTCAAATGACCTCACTATATTAGCTAAAACATTACATTATGTGAACCGAAACTTTTAAGTGAGAGTACTGATAAATACGAACATGTTAAGGCTGCCTACTTTTGTGATAATCAGGGTGTGACAGTAGCGGTTTTTAAGAGAGTTTAAAACCCATTTTTACTACTGTGACATCAGAGACGGTGGACTGGTGATACTGAAGTGATAAAATGGGAAAGAACCTTTTTATGGGGGAGCAAAGAAACGTTTCACACCTTAGTCTACGGTACCTCGGCGGAATTTGTCATTTTTGAGGGCTGAAGACAACCTGGGAAAAATAAAAACGCAATCTGAGAGGATAGTTCTGGTGGGAATCTAACCTTTCAAGAATCCGTTCCTAGTGGCCTAGGCCATCTGTGTATGTATAGCAGAGGGAGAATGGATAAAGGGAGATCGATAGGCGATGACAACCAGAGGCCCAAAATCTGAAGCAGAGGAATATAAGATATTAAATATAGACATTAAAAATGTCATTTTACCGTAAATATTTAGAAAGGATATACTGAAACTGCCTTCTTGATTCAATGCCCTTGCTTCAGAAATTACTCATTATGTGTCGCGGTTTCGTTTGAGGAATGAATGTGTTGTATTTCGTATGCTATTTCACTTTTTCCATGCTTTTATTCCTACGTCATCCATATTTTTCTCGCTTAGAACGCTATGTCCGTTGAGACAATATTCATGTCTCATGAATCCCCCATTATCATTATCATGTTAATTAATCTCAGAAACTTCCTTTAGGGACATAGTGATTATATCTTTACTAATGACCAATAATTAAACAAAAAAAACTCCTTTTATTAGACAAGCTGTTTCTGAACACATGAAACGTAATCTGATTTAGTTTCATCTGACTAAAACCAACAAGTGGTGATGATGATTACAGTTTAAGGGGCGCAAAACAGCTAGAGTCATTAGCGCCCAAACGCACTAAAACAGTGCCAATAATAAAAAAATAAATAAAAACAATATACATAATATTATTGTTTAACGTCATCAAGTTCATCTCTTTGGGCTATAAAATAAAACCCATAACAAAGAACAAGGGTAAAATAGTCAACAACAAATAGGACTGGTACTAAAAACACAGCAGCTAGGGCTGATAACACAACAGTCTGATAATATTCAATATTCGTAACAAAGAAAACCCCAAAACAAATAACAAAGTAAAACGGTAACAATTAACAAGAGACTGACTATAAAAAAGCAGCCCTAAAATGGACCGACAATGCATAAACCAAACCCCAAAAACAAACAATAGGGTCGTTGGTTAACAACAAACAAAAACTGGTTATAAAACACAGCCTCAAGAGCGGAAAACAGATCAGTCTTAAAATTGTATAAAATTGTTACAATAAAAACCCCAAAACAAATAACAGGGGTAAAATGGTCAACAACAAACAAAAGACTGTCAGTAAAACGTATCAGCAAGAACTGAAAAACTCAACAGTCCTACAATAACTTAAAAATGCCGGCATGAATAAAAGGTAAAAACCCTCACACCTTGCTCCAAAAACCAGAATCACGAATAAAACGGAGCACTCGCTCAACAGCAGCCATATCATCTGCAAGTAACTCCTCAATAGAGGAGGGAAAAACCAGGGAATGTCTAAAAGTTGCTAGATGCTGGTAATCGAGTAAAATGTGAAGCACTGTAAAGAAGAGGTGATAATCAGGCTATTCTACTTAACTTGTGAAAATGACATTTAAAATAAAAGGTCCCGGGGTCTGATATGAAACGCTTCAAGAACATTTATTTTACGTAGTACTTTTCAACATAGTTTTAGAGCTAAACTAAGCTAATAAGATATTTTATATTATTTTTATCAGACATTTTCTAGCTGTCGTGCATTTCCTTTTCTAGGGACAACTTTCTTGTTAGATGGAATCTTAAACATCATGGAAGAATTACGAAAGCATTCACAAAAATAAATGCGGTTGTTTCTTGGAAGTATATTTCTTTGTAATATATTAATTTATCTGCCCTCAATCTACTTGACATGAACTGCTTACCTCTTAAATAAAGGAAACACACTTCTGTACTTTTCGTGGCAAAATCCATTTATCAATACGCCGCCCACTCTAACCAAAAATACTAATTGCTTAACGGGAAAATACTGTGCATCGTCTGGAAAATAAAATTTGTTCCAAGAGCTTATCAGCCTTCATCACACTCCCTTAACACTTCCGGAGTTGGGCACTCCTTGTTTCCCAATGAAATCCTTTACAGGATTAGCAGCTTTCGTGCCGCCATTATTTTTATTCTTGAATAGAGCAACCGTACTTACATCTTTGTGCAATGTAAATTTATGTTGAGCGCGAGGAAAGACGTTCAAATATCACGTAATATTAAAGGAAAAATAATATGTTCTTAGTTCTATAAAATTAAAGTTTACAAATGGCAACCTTAAAAAAAATTTCCAAAGGGGCAGAGACAAATAGCATCAATATTTTTTCACTACTATAGCAGGTACAGTTACGGAAAAATAACATCGGCGGGAAAATAAATGCTGGTTTGGACAGCTGTTCAAAGTTCAGCTGGCAACAGTCTATTGCGCTTGTGAGTAGGGAAAAAGAGGGGGAAAAGCTATTGACAAAAATTCAAGCTCAGAAATGTTTATGAGAATGGGATTCACTTTACGATATATATAAAGAAAAACGAAGCTCTTCATTTTTTTCCCACGAAATTTAAATATATGAGTAATACCCTGCCCTCATTTCATTATGCAATCGGAGGCTATATACACTAAAAGAAGCTAGTTGACCTTCATTAGACGTGCGATTCCTGCTCGGAACTGCAGCCAGATGCCAGTTAACGTCAACTTAAATCGTTTGTGCTGGTTCCTCACCTCCGCCAATCAAGAAACGATAATTGCACTTTGCTTCCCTGTCATGAGCAGTCATTATGAGTCTGGTATGGTGACGCCAATATCAACATTAAAAGCAGTGCTTGCGCGTGCAAATACCTAAAGAGGGAAGGTAAAATATCCGCAGTACTGCCGACTATTACTCAATGTATCATTTATAGAGCTACGCTAACACACACACACACTTTTTTTTTTTTTTTTTTACTTTGACTCCTGTTTACTCGTCGTTCTGAGAGAATTAAGGAATACTCCTTATACTGTAACTTTTATGATCTAAAACAAAAAATAAACATATAAAATAAAAATGCAGTTTCAAATGTCTCAAATGTCGGTTGCAATATTTTTTCTATGTACAGCCATCCCCAAAGAAATCACCCATTATATTTTATTTTATCACAGAATCCACGTTTTCGTAGTTAGCTGGATAGAAAAAGTGCTCTTATAAATCTAAAGCTAATAAACAAATTGAGTATGCATTCTGGAAGTTCAGCTATTCGAAAGGAAGTTGTGAAACTTCCAAAATGGTTCTTTAAGTTTTTCCATTTAAACAAGAAAGTCGATGTTATAATGGTTGCAACAATTAACTTTGGATATAGCTATGCTTTATCAATTTATGAAACATTATTTTATCTGTTCAATTCTTAATGAACCAGATCAGTGTTATAACGTATATGATGGTACTTTTACAACATCCATTCAACATTTCTTGTAATCACTTAAGAGCTAGCACAAGAAAATAAATTGTTTCCAAAGCCATGAAAAGGGATCGTAACTTTAATAAGAAGACGATAGACAGCGTTTAAGGTTGAATGTTTATTTTTTTAACAACTCATACTATAGTATGTACTTTTGTCCCATATTCTGATAATTTAGGACAGTTTAAGTATATTTTTATTTTGGAAATTTTTTTTTAAATTATTTTTCCCTAAGGCATTTTCTGTTTATATGCTTACAACTAAAAACCGCACAATTCAAACACGCTCTCTGGTTTTACAGTTGACTTCGTTTCGACGTTCTAACTGCATCAAAGTAATGAAAGTCATAAATACGTTATTTTTGTTTGACATTTTAATTGTCTCCTAGCGTTGTATCTCAAAACACACACACACAAACAAAAGCAATTAATTGCATTGTGACTATGCCTTTTATAATAAAAATAACTAACAGAACATACCATAACTAATGCAAGAATAACATTTACAGGAAATAAATATAAGATATACAATGGTGACAAATCCTGATTTTTGGTTTATCTACAGATGAAAGTGTTCTAAATGCTCTTGAGATATTTTTCAAAATTATTTTAAACTGTAGAAATTATGTGAATAATGCCGATTTTGCTTAATGTACAGGGAGGTTATTTGAGTTACGGGACAGCAAAGCGCGCCTGCATACTGGGAGAAGCCATTTGTCACGGCCGTATAAAGGGACATTTTATTTTTTCGCTTATTAAAGATCGGAAAACTTCCTTTTTTAGTAAAAATATACGTAAGTTCTAAAATTTTATACAATATAGGTTAAATAAAAGGACAAATGAGTAGATGAGCAGTAAAAAGTGGGCTACGACCTCAAAGACCTTACATCTGAACCAATTTGTTTGGTGAAGTGAACTCATTTGGATTGTTTGGATTAACAGGGATGGAGGAGGATATTTCGATACCTAAGTTTAACTTAAGGGCTAGCCATTTGTGCCTACGCAATGAGGGCATTGCCAAGAGAAAAGGGTGAGCTGGGGAAGACATGGGCGGTCAGGATCTACGAACGGTGATGCACGGACGCCCCCCTCTAAGTAGTTCGAGCCCTACAAGAGGGTCGCCTCCACACCAGACGCCATGGCAGCGCAAGCCGCCCTCACGCCGCACTAGTCCTCCTCGCCTGAAACTTTTGACTTACGACACTTTGTTTGGCCCTAAGGGATTTAAACCCGGCACTTTCCTAATGCGAATTAAAAGCGTACTGCCTTACCACCCCGCTCATTACTTTCAAAATCGAAAAAGTGGCAGAATGCAATAACCTTGACTATTACTGTAATATTACTTTCTTTTGATTTAAGTACCCCCTAATACAGTACGTATTGATGAGAGAGACTGCAAGCAATCTAACAACTACATGCATTAGCCCGCATTTTAAGAATTACATTTAATTTAAACTTAAGCGCCCTATTATCAGCCTCAAATACGCTTCGGAACATTCGAATTACCAGCGTTCGTGTTTAGGAGGCAGTCTAAGAAAAAGTTTCTCCATGGAAAGGCTGCATAGGAGTTAGTAATTTCGTAATAGACTGTGGCTTTCGATAAAAATAGCTATCAAAACATTATAGAGGTAATGGGTGGTTGCGGTTTAATCTTTTATCGTTCGCTTTCGATGTAGCCTTTCCTTTTGTTTTTATTCCTCTTCTACTTCTGTTTCTTCCTTGCTACCAATATCTTCCTGTTCCGTTATTTTCTGCCTTATTTCTTTCGGAAGCAATATCCGTGGGGGTGGCTACGAACGAACGCCGCAGACCACCGCCGTTCGGCGCATTTCAATATCTAGGTCGACCTCGCCCATTCTCCCACCGTGTTTCATAGAATTCCATGTTTTTACTCTTCAGTCCATTGCTTTGGATACAGATCAACTAATAGAAATAAAACGTGATTTTACTTTTTGCCTTCATAAGGAAAGTTGCCTAGATTGGAACAGTTTTTATGTTCTTAAATTAAGTCTTACGTATGTATAAAATTAATACAAACTTTCTTTTGAGAGATTCCTCGTTGTAAACTCTTCAATTAGATCATAGTACATATTGAAATATACCTCTTATTGTATCTAAAAATAGATAAAACGAAAATTAGGTAAATGGTTCATGTTAGAAAACCGGTTGCCTAATTGGCACTCCCGGATGCTCAAGTTGGGCCTTGTTAAAAACTATGTATAATATTAAAATATCATAATAACAAAAGATTCAAATCATTAAATATTCCACTTACAGTCTGCATAGAATTATTTTTTTATGCTGAACTTCATGTTGGCACACCGGGTATGAACCCATGATCTACATTGCATACACTGAATCATGTCTCCCTTTGTCTACCCACACAGAATACAGAACCAATTTGAGACTTTTTCATACTGGTATTCGTTCTTCTCTTTGGAAAATAAGTTAACCATTTTTGGTTTTTGCTCGTTCTATTTTCAGTTTGTGTGGGCTGCTTGTGAATACAACTGTACCCTGAGCTCCATTTGTACCCTTTCCCCGAGCAGAAAGTACTGTGAATGCTTTTGCATGTGATATTTTTTCACAATACTTTTAAATTTCATACATTTGCTGACTTAATCGTCACTAAATTCCTTTAAAGAAAGTTTTTTCCTCGCTATTATTGCTAGCGGGCTTGTCTACAAACTTCTTCTCAATAGTTACGCCAAAGCTATCAGCTGGCACAAAAACAAATTCCTACTTTTCGGAAGGCACCCTCCTGTGTCTCAGCCGTTGTTACTTGTCCTTAAGCTTCATTTAAAAACAACGATAAAAGATTAATTTAAAACTTTAATGAAAGTTTCCTAAAATGGGCCGGTTAAACTTAAGAGAACATTGATGTTCCAAATTAGGCAACTGGACCTCATTAATTAAAAGATGGCAGTAAAATACATTTTTAAACACACTGTAGAATGTTTTATTATTTGCTCTCATTCCATATAGTAGCTTAGGATCTGTAGCACAAAAGTTATAACTCAAACAATGAAAACACAGTAACATGAATCTACACACAGTGAAGCAATGAGCCACAAGCATACCATAGAGTTGCCAGTATGTTTAGTACCAACTGAACTCTAAAATGTTCCTCTATGAAAACAAAGGTGGTCCAAATTAGGCAACGATCCAATTTTGAATAATTTCCCCTAAGTTGCATTTTAATAGTACGTTATTTACTTTCATCTCTGGGATGAATTGGCTGAACAATTTGAAAGGACAGTTACATAAATAAAAGTAATACTATAAAAGGGTCTTAATACCAAAACTTGAAATCAGAGAAAAACTGAAAAAAAATATATTTACACTGAAACATTTATAAACAATTCAGTACACAAGTTTTACAAAAGAATAGATTTATAGGCAATCAAGTTACAGGAAAAACTTTTTTTAAACTTCAGTAAAAATATTTTAATGATAACTGAGAATTAAAACAGGTCCATAATATAGCTTTTGTAAGTATTAATGCTAATAATAATGTCCATACTTGTTTTATCAAATTATTGGTATAGTCACATTTTAATACACACACATTAATAAACTTATTGTTCCATTCTGAGATTAAAATGTATGAAATAAGAGATAATTTCTTCAAGTCACTCTTCATTTTGCTTGTTATGAAATTTATGCAGTCAAGTTGTTGTAGCTTCATAAATGCTAGATCCTTCTGTCGTCTTTCCATTTTTAGAACGCAGCAGCTATTCAGAAAAAATATCGTTAAATTATCTTCTAATCAGACTTCAAGAGTTCATCCGTAGAGCTAAAGTGATGGGCACCTAATGAGACTTTGGTTTTAGTAAGGCTAAGCTTTTCAGCAGCTTTGCTGCAAGGGAGGATTGGATCCAGAAAGACGAACCGGAACCCACTCAAGAACCCCTCCTTTGTGGTTCAGGATGAATCTCTGATGCAAGCAGGAGGTTGGCACTGGTGATTGCAGATTCTTTACCAGGTCTTCGTTCTCTCTTGGCAGACATGCTACAGTTTTCCAGGCAGAGACAAATGCCTTCTGGCCTAGCGTTTTACATCCTCTTCCTGGTTACATAGCTAACTTAAAATATGCACCAACTTTGAAAGAAGTTAGAATAACGTCTAATTTGGTGC
Source organism: Metallyticus violacea (assembly GCA_030762175.1). Taxonomy (NCBI): domain Eukaryota; kingdom Metazoa; phylum Arthropoda; class Insecta; order Mantodea; family Metallyticidae; genus Metallyticus; species Metallyticus violacea. The sequence goes on from CM060832.1 coordinate 116,889,997, forward strand.
GGCAATACCAGAAGACATTGGATAAAATTTGTGACAGTGGGTCGTGTTACCCTCATGTGGTTTTTGGGCCACTCGGAGAATAAATTAGCACATAAACCGGCAAGAAAATGGTGCAACGAGCTGTTTTGTCGGACCGGAATACCTTCTGGAGTATATTTTCAAAAGTCGTGTCACTCCTTGCTCAAACAAGCCAACATCTGGAACTTTGGTACAGCCAGACCGCCCAGACAAGCTCGAGAGCTTATTGTAGGACCTAGCCGCTGGTATAATGAACCTAACTCAAACGTAAGAGGGCAGGTTGTTGGCTTTCTTAGGCTGCAACAGTCTTCTTATCTGCACATCAAGGGAATGTTTCTTCGCGGCTTAAGTTGCAGGAAATGTGGACAGCGTCTTAAACCTCCTCAGCTTAAGCAGCTTTTGCACATTCCAGAAATTTAAATTATTTTTTAATGTGTTTAACGCCCGTTTTACTACTGAGGCACCACAGACGGCGAACACTGTCGATACATGAGATGAAATGATATATTGGGAAATGATTTTTTTAAGGAGGGAATGTTCCAGGCCTAAGTTTAGGGCACCTCCCCGGTATTTGCCACTTATGAGGACTGAGGAAAACCTGGAACAAATCTCAGTCAGGGAGGAAGGTCCTGGAGGGATTCGAACCGCAGACCTCCCGCTCGCGAGTCTGCGTCTTAACGACCTCGGCCACCCGTGGCGGTGTACTTAAATCTGAGACCATACTTTTTAGACCTAGAGGATGTTACAACAGTCAATATAAAGGACGTGAAATCCTCTGAAGGGATTGTGAACCTAGAATAAATTAGTAGAGCCCATTGGGATCTTAATGGTGTACTGCAGTGCCCAACTTTAGCATACATACGTACATACAAATGCTCTCACTAACACATAGCAAGGATTATCCTTTGAGTATTTAATCTAGGAAACTTGGGAAATATTTAATTTTCCAATATTAATAAAGGTTAATTGCAGCTTTACGATACACTTTGAAATATTTTTCTCCTTATTTAAAATAAAAATAATTTGGTTTGCTAAGTGTGATTACATGTAGTAAGCCTTTCGATAAAAACATCCTTCTTTCTCGTTTTTTGTTCTTCTCTCAGTAACAGCACAAATGCGGTCAATGTTACATATGAGATTCCTGTAATCATGAAGTTCGGACTTATTTAATCGAAGGGGCTTTTAGCTATAAATGCACAAAAGTAACAATTAATTTTTATTTTGCCATGTACAGCTAACTGTCAAGTTTTCTTTCATTAGATTGGATGAAATGGGCACTTTTACAAGTCTCATTTCCCCCATGTCTATTTATTCTTTCATTCCATAAGCATATGAACAAAAATTAAAATGAGTAGTGTATTTTCACTGAAAAAAATCTTTCTTTTGGGTTTATGGCATGGAAGAATCTAACTCAAGTTTGCCTTTATGACAAAAGTCCCTTAGCAGTTTGGCCGGCACCAGAAGCCCTACATGAGAACTTCCAACTGTAATCTACTCGTTCAGTAGCATCTTTTTATTACAGTTTACAATTTAGCAATGTACTAAGTAATTATGTTTCAGTCTCAGTTGTGAGGTAAAACTTCCAACAAAAATATGTATTTTCCTTTTCCATCAACGTAGCTGTACGGAAACGGATCGGCAGAGAATCCAGTACAAGGCTCACTGTATCTAAAGTCACAGAGGCCACAAACATCTTTGTCTTCTTTCTCCAATATACTTTCTCCATCTAATTCAGAGATGGGGAGGTGAAGCATCCAATCAACATTCGTGTCCCTTTCTCTGACGGTAGGTTGATTTTCCACCTTGGTAGTTCCTTTCGTTTTTTGTGACCAGTTTTTGCTATCTTGTTTATTTTCTGGAGAAGTTTTCTTTGTTTTTGGATGTGGTGCTGTTTTAATTGGAGATGGTAAGTTACAAAATGAGAGAAAAGTTAATGAAGACGGTAGAGATGGACTCGGATGGTTCTCTCTTCTCGCAAGAATACGATTGTCTTGTTTTTCGTGGCTTAGAAAGATGATGCTCAACTTTTAGTTAAGTATGCACAAATGTAAAATATATGAAAATATTTTTACTATATTCTTCTGTGTTGAAAGTTATTTTCAAAGATTTGCTGTCCTGGAAGAATATTTGTTTAAAAAAATAAACAATGAAAGTTATTGTCAATTCTTAAAAAAATGAACTAATAAAGTGTGGTAAGTTTCCACTTAAAAAAAATATTACAAGTTTTGTGTATTAACCACTTTTGATTCAAAGCCAAGGAACGTTTATGGGCAATTTGATAGTGTGCATTCTAGTACATAGGCAAAACTTTTAAAAGCTATGTATACGACCCAAACACAGTACAAAAATATGCCTCCTATTTATTATCAGACCGTCAGAACGGGCAATAAATTTTGTGGAGATGTACAATAGGTGGACGGAAACTTATGTATTTCTCTAACCTGCGAAATATAAAATTATTTTGAGAACATTTTTAAAAATAACTGTTGCCATAGTGCTATTCATTTCTGAGATATTGTGACAAGGAAGAAGTGTCAGTCTTTCGAGAGACGTGAGTGGGTCAAGATACACGATTCCTCTCCCTGGTCATCGCAACACCACAGCGTCCTATAGGTAGCGTTTGATATAGTAATATCATGAAATGATACTTAAAAAAAGCTGCAGTAGCACCAGCTTAACTCAACTATTAGTTCATTATATTATTTGTGTTCCTCATTCTTTATGTACATGTTACTTTGGAATATTTAGGGATTAAAAGTAGAAGCGTGCCCCCTAGTGTTCAACCTTGTACGAAGTTAACTACATTAAGGTAAAAAGCGAGTATTGTACAGGAGGTTGAGACAACTTCACTATTTCGTTTTACATATTCTTGCAGCCTAGGAATTCAACTACTTCTGCAGCCGCCACAATAAACAACGAAAAGCCGTAAGCAGTTTCTTACAGCTTATGATAAGGGATTATTGAAAAAGAAAATAGAACATACTCTAATGTAAAAATGATCGCTAGATATCAGAATAATTATAACATTTGGTGATTTTCTTTTGGAAGAAATTCGTACCACAGCACCGTTACAACAAATGAATAACATTTCAAAATACTGTGCGTTGTTAAAGTGTGGCATTTTAGAAACTGGCGTCGTTTGTTTAACATTCAAAGCCAAACAAACAATTGAACATAAGCAATAAAACAACAGCTGAAGATTGGTATTAACATTCACATATTCTAGTATCTGTAATGCTGCACAATTGACGCTAAAATGACTTTACAATGTTTATAACCAGAGTATTGTGAATGGTATGCTTGCAAAATAATTTTAACAACACTTAAGAAGGAAATTAGCTTGTCATTTTCCACAGGAACCAAATTCAGATTTCAAGGATGTTATGTAAAGGGCATGTAAATTCAAATATTTTCTCAAAAACCGCTTCAAAGGTTTTTATTCCATTTATCATAAAAAATTATCCCGTAAAAGGAATCGCAAGTTTTCCTTGATCCTATAATACTACAAGGAAACATAAAACGTGCACACTATTTCAGAAATAATCAGCCTTTCAAACTTTTGCTTTTTATCTCATTTCCAATATAAACATAGAGTAATCTCTAAGCCAAATTTTAACATTCTAGCTCTTGACAGGTTACGGCTTATAGTTTAATAGTTTTCGTATTAACGGAAGGGATTCAACTTATAGCACAGATTCAAGACTTAAGCTTATGTGCTTTGAATTAGTATGATGTGGTTTACGTATTTACAAGGCTTAGTCATTTAGCGGAATTGCGATGAGCATGTTTGTATATTAGTTTGTCAATATCAATCTTTTGACTGCTTCCTTGGTCAAAGTTGACCAACAGGCTCTGGGTTTGATCCTCGGTACGCGTTTAGAAATTTTCTAAACTAGTGAGATCTGGAACCTTCAATACTACACTCTTCCCATGTGGTCGCAAGACGAAGACAGAAAGCAGCGGTCGTCTCGCCCTCTGGGGCTGTTGGGCCAAGGGTTAATTTTTTAGTAATAGCATCATTTTAATAAGTGCCAAACAGCAACGCTAACCACTAGACCAAGAAAGTGGTCTGAAATGATTACAGTAAGCAAAAGCACTGAAATATTTTTATTCTAACATTTTAAATGTAACACACAAAAAATAAAACATAGGTAGCTTTGAACAAAACAAATGAGTATTACACATGACATTTAGCCCACAACACGGTAAAATGCAATTACAAACAAATTTAAATTATAGTACACTACATAGTATACATAATAATAGTAGTAGCAGCAGAGTAATAATAATAATAATAATAATAATAATAATAATAATAATAATAATAATAATAATAATAATAATAATATTGTCACATTACCAAATATCTGCCCATCACCTTAAAATTAAATGTATACTATTTAAGGAGCACTCGCGTATTGTCTAAACTTATTAGTAACTAAAGAACGTACCATTAGGGGGTGTATGCAGAGTTCAATCACTTTTAATTTATCACATTCTTGATCTAAAAGTAAACTAATAGGCAAGAAAGAAAGTAATTTTACCGAATAATTTTTGTAAATCAAATTATAATGTTCCTTTCATGTTAAAAACTGTTATTGGTACCTAATTTACATCTTTGACAAATATTATGCCTCTAATCCATAGATGGCTCTGTGGGGAATATGGCTCGTCTGTTCGGCTTTACATTTCACGAAGAAAAGAGAAAGTCGAAAGGATAACACTTAACTTTTAATTAAATTGACCATATTTGGTTTTTAGGCGATAGGCAGATAATTAGTAACGCGTCATATATGGTGGAGACGCTGGGTATAGCATAATATTGTTGGCTATGCGCTGAGCATTGCGTAATATATTCGGTGTTAGGTACCGTACAGAACATATCGTTATATATTTGAAGAAAGCGTGACAAGCCTTTAGCCTTCTGTCCATGAGACAATGTGGCTTTTCAATGAATATTTTGTGAAATTTACCATAACTATTATCTCAACTTTAAAGTAACCTCAGTGAATTGTGCTTCGATGATAATCTTGTTCGATTATGCTGGTCGTGCATTTACTCTGTCGAGACATTTGTTCAGAACGAAAAACATGCACACCAATCTTTAACTGCTAATTTCCCTAAACACATCTCTGCAAACACTCTAACCATACTGCAATAGGTTAAAGAAGTATACCATTTTTGGTTTAAAAAAAACTAATTACACCTAACGAATACGTCCTTCGACGCTTTCATCTCCTATGTGCCATGTTACTTTTTTATTTTCTGAAAGCAACAATGACACAGATGCCAACGCTGCCTATAAAAAACCGCCATAAAAAGTGAGACCAATATCGTCTCTAACGAGAACTGTGGGTAATGCTCTTGTAGATATGTTAGGCTACAAGCGATTTTCGCTTGTCTAAGTGATATTAATAGAAGCTATCTACTTTATTTATCATTTCGTCTGCCTTTATGGGGTGACAAAAAAAGGAAGCTACTGTGACTTTTATTTTTATCGGCAAACTGAATTAGTAAAAAACGAAAATATCATTGAGTATTTCAATGTAATGAAATTCGTGATCAAACGCAAAAACCCAATTTCAATATTGACGCAGTGCAAACTACAATTTTAAAATTCAGGACAGGTTAACAGTACAATATTTCTGATCAAATAGTGATTAACCCATCAGTGACATTTTATTCGTTAGCTTAAGAAAAATTTTACTCCAGCAAGTGAATATCGATTTTAATTATTTATTCATTTTACTGACAGTATATTTCTCACAAATGTCTCATATAAAATTACATAAAATATAAACATTTTTGTTTAACCACAATTGTATTGCTGGTAGCATAATTCTGATCACATCAAGAATAATTCTATCTCCACACATTTTCCATAAAATTAATTGCTTTCCTTTTCCTTTATTGTTTTAAGACCACGCTGTTGGCACTGAATCCATGGTCTATTTGGCACAGGTTTTTTACGGTTATTGTACAAGAAGAAAACTCGATTCTGTTGCCTTTTGATTGTTTATCAGCTTGAGAAACTTCACTGTTTGGTAGTCTGGATATATTTTATACTTTTTATTTCAGTTTCGCGAAGTCTTCTTAGTTCCTCGAGTTTCAAGAGGCTGTTCGGGATGAAGATATGGCAATTCCTTTTTAGGTATCTTTTCAGCTGATGGCAAAATGTTTTATGTAGTATCTGAATTATCCGACATTGAACTAGTTTTGGGTTGTTTATTAAACTGATTAAATATTGTTTGAGTTCTTCAAGGAGTTTCACCAGCAGTCTCTAGAACCTAACACGACAAGCCCTCGTATAAAAGTGCCCTTTCCCACCACGCAATCAGAAATATTCGGAGTGAAAAATTAGATTTTTGTCCGTGGAAGCTACTATCATGAGCTATTGCCGGAAGATAGATTACTCCAACGAATGGAGTTTGGTGAGATCATGCGAGTTTGGTGGGATCATGCTTGATTCGTATGGAGAAAGCTTGTGTTGTGCAGCAACGAGATCATTTTTCGTTTTGGAGAGTTTGTTAACCGACACAACTGTCACTACTGGGCAGTTCTCAAAGCCATCCTAGGGTCACAGTGTGGTGTGGCATAACATTCAACAAAGTTGTGGGTCCGTTCATTCTTCGAGACACCGAGTCATGCTGGAAAATGAAGTTCGGCCGATTGTCTCCACCCGAGATAACATCAATTTTCACGCAAGATGGTGTCCCACCTCATTTTGCACTCAATGATCGTGGCTGACTCGACCAACATTTTCCAGGACGTTGATTCGGTTGCTGTGGTCCTCATGAATGGTCAGCATGGAGTCCCGACCTCATTTCACGTGACTTTTTCTTGCGAGGTTGGGCGAAAAAAGAGGAGTAGCGCATCAAACCAAAAACTGTGGATGAACTGTAGGATCGCATTCGCCATTTCCTCACTAACATATCACAGGAATACTTGCTCAAGTCAGTTGAAAATATCTCCCATATTTACAAACACTGGTGCAAAATCCCGGTACATATGTGGAGTTTTGTTTCACTGCATAGGATTTCTACTATATTAAATTCCACAACAAAACTTGTTTCTTTAAAATAGGCCTCAATTATTAAGAAGGTTATAACCACATTACAACAAGGAGTTATTTCTCATCCACCCAGTATATATGGTAAATTGGAGTTGCAAATCGATTTTTTACTACCTTATCCCACGTGCATATCTTTGTATTTTGAGATAGGAATATATTTAAATAATAGTAAAATCCACGACATTCGTGATTTTTTAACATGAATGCTCGAACTACCTTAGAAATCCATTTATTCTTTTATGTTTTCAATGTAATCTCTTTCTGCTCTCTGTGGTACTTGTTAAGCAATATTAATGGGAACAAATTCTCCATGTGAGATAGTGAACGTTACCGCAAAGTTTTACCCGTAAACTTAGGGATTCGTGATAAATAATAATCATCCATAATGATAAATTACTTAATGAGCATATAAATTAAAGCCATAGGTCCAGAGTATATTTTAGTGACTGATCGGAATACAGGTTGTGACGATTCGCTCTCATCCTTGTTGTAGTGATGTGTTTGAAATTCATTTCCACTAAAGTTGCACCTATTGTTTGTTACGCGTAATACAATATGCAAAGATTTCTGTGCGGGATAAGGCCACTATTTTCTATTCGATCATGGTAGTTTCCCAAATATGTTCTGTATTTATTTATAATTCTATACTGTATGTATTAAAATTGGTAATTTTTTAAATAATCTAAAGCACATTTATCAGAAACTACATACAAACATATTGAAATAAAAATAATGATACTAGAAGAAAAACAAGACCAGTTTCTTTCGTTTTTTCAATTTGGTTGTAGATGGAACAAAAAGTTGGCGTGTGGGTTACAGAGTAAATTGTTTACAAATTATTTTGTGTTTTGTGGGACACATTAATATGTGCAACACAAGCATGACGGCAAAGAACACAAATAGCTTCGTTACCTCATTTGGAGTGTAAATGCCGGGCAACTTGCACCTGGTCACTGTCAACTGCACCCAAACATATCCATACAATGTGTAACTGTAGCTCAGATGTTGAATTTGGTTATTAATTTAGTACTTAAAATTCACAATACCGACCTGCCTGCTGGAACCCACAGAGTATCAGAAATAGTTTTAAAAGAGACAGGGAATCGTAAGTTGTTCACTGCTAAGAATACTTTGCATTATCACAAAAAGGCAGAAAAGTGGAGGGGGAACAGAATCGATTAGAAGCAGGGCAGGCAAATATCCTTTAAGCCGGCCACACGTCCAAATGAAAGTTTTGTAATTATGCTGTTCCTAGTCCACTTTGCGTATTCTACAAAAATAATTGACATGCCTATGTATATGTGTAGAGAATACAAATTAAAAATAAATTAAATCTTGGAATAAAGTATCTAAAATAACAAGAATTAGAAAAACAGAAATTGGTAAAACACTTAAATAGTCGCACAAATGTCGCAATATTTCGAACAGCTTGCATTCTTCAAAGGCAGAAGATAAGAATGTTGTAAAACTAAACATTAAATCTCGAAGGTAATTTAATGCATGGAAACAGAAAAAACAAAACAAACAAGGAGGAAAGGACGGGCTAGGAAAAAGAAGTTGGAGATATTAATGTTTATCAAAGTTACAAAGTAGAAAGAAAATATGTTTATAACATATTTAATATATTTTAACCATTATACATACAAAAATATAATGCAAAATTTCGATTTTTCTTTTATTAGGCCTTGTACTTCTAAGACTGAGTTAGTAATGTTATTCTCTTTAAAGTTGATTCTGGCTTTTTCACATTGACTTGACTCATCTATCAAAAGTTTTGTTTGTATTGGAGATATTAGAAAATGTTATTAGAAACTGCGAATTGGTTACTTTAGTTTGCATAGATAAAACAACATTGCATAAGAAAAATATACTATGAACACTTCTAGTGCCTATAAATTTAGAATCAATATTTTCAAATCTTCTGGTATATGCTCTTGCTTGCTCATGCCTTGGCACACACTGACGTGAACTGATATCGTTTGTTGTCACATCGATCAGCTGCGCGTAGCGTGACTGAAGAGCACATCGGCTGATCTTCAAAACAGCTCGGAACTGCGAGGTCAGAGGGTAACAAATCCCTAGCATGGTTATATAAGCAAACTGTCAACTGTAGTTACGCTTGTCGTTTTTAACTGTATTTAAAAAGCACTCTTACTCTTACAGACAGCTAGTTTAAAAAAGGGTATGTAGATATATCAAATGGCTTCTTTGCATGCTCTTTGGTTTACCCAGCAGTACTATAAAATAATAAGTGAGGCTTATACTCGCAACTAGTGCTTATATTATTGACGATGTGATCTTGAAAGCGATATTTTGTACTAACACCAAAGACACGAACAGGATTAACTAGGTTTAGATATAACTTATACGCCATTATGGGGATACTTAAAAAAATCAAATAAACCGTCTCAAAGACTTGTAGTATTTATATTAAGCAACGAAAAAAGCATAAAGATAACATTTAAACAACAACTCAAATTACTTGAGTACTGCTCACTTTTAACGATTCTAAAAGCCCATTTTAAAGTAGGGTATTTCAAAATAGTCCCCACCCCCATTTCATTTATATTTTTACTTTAAAGTAATATATACAAAGTTTTCATCCCAGAACTTCCCAGTGTGAATAATGAGTCAATTTAGATATTGAGGGGGAAATTTAAAACCAAAATTAATTAACTACCACAGATGGCCGAAGTACGGAAGATCCGGTGTTCGATTTTCACCAAGACTGACAAGGTTTCTCCTGGTTTTTCTCGGTCCTCATAAATTGCAAATGCCGGGAAGGTACTCTACACTTAGACCTGGAACGCTTTCTTGCTTATAAAAAATCCTTTACCAATTTATCAGATCATGCATCATTAGTGTTCATCACCTGTGATGTTTCAGTAGTAAAAATGAACGATAAACACTAATATGTTGATTACATTTTCAGTTTCACCTTCACATCTCCAGCTAACAGAGTGCCTTACGTATAATCCTACCTGTACTGTTTATTCTAGCTTATTCTATTATAGACCTCTGGGTTACATAGCTCATCATAGGACAGTAGCTTTAGGCACACAGAACAATAAGAGTGTTTGGACTAAATATATCCGCAATTTTAAGGGCTTTAACAGACCCATTTTGAACCAATTATAAGATGTGAATAAATTAAGTACCCTGGAAGCATGAATCCCTGTTACAGAAGACCTCTTGCTCCCCCCAAATCTATTTTTGGCTATCCAGAAGGTGTTTGGGTGGGCAAAACACACTAATCACGTGATGAAATTTGTACTGAATGAATGCTCCTGTATGGGTGGGCATTAACCTTGCAACAGTGTAACACCGGTACTTATCAATTTTGTTCATGACCTCTTTACGTATTGTTGTTATGTCTAACAATACGCTGTACTTTCGAAGTGAATCAATGTAAGAGTTCAATCAGAAATTATCTCTGGACACAATGGCCACAACTTCACACAAAAAATATCGCGTATATAACTAACATCAGCTACGCATAAAGCCGCTTTACAACAATTCTGGTTTCATTTTACTACACCTCGCAACTTTACTTTGTATAGGTATACTTAGAGCAGTCTTAAACTTTTCAGGTAAGAGCACATAAAGAAAGGGAGAAAAAATCATAAACTCAGAAGCCACTGCATATAAGAAAAAATTGGATTTTCTGATGGAACGGGAAAACTACTTCGTAGTTTAATTATATTATTAATAAGATATTTTAAATCTTGAAAGTGCCTGACTTAAGTTCTTGCAATTCTGTAAGTAGAGAGTCATACCATTAAGACAACTGTCAACTGCAACAATTTTTAATAACCAGCTTCTTTATAGAAGTAAACATTTTGCTAGCATTTCTGCCTCGTACATTACAAGAATTAAATACGCTATTATTATAATTATCCATTTACATACAAATTATCACTTATTTAGGATTGTTATTTTCTTGTTTTCTATTCCAAAAGCTGCCGTATATAATTTATTTGTAGATGAGAAATGTACGAGGGTCGTCAAGAAAGCTTCCTAATGCAGGGGAAAATTTTTTGTTTCGAAGTTGGCGCTCCTGGCTTGTAGGGTGGATCCTAACGGTCAATTTGTTTGTCGGCCATTCTGTTCAGTCACAGTAAATTCTTCCGATGGAGAGGTCGTCGCGCTCTCCCGCCGCCTTCCGTCCGTGCGAGATCCGCGCGATCATCCATTTTTTTACTTTGCTGAACAACACCGCACCGAATATCCATCGGAAGCTCGTGGAAGTTTATGGTAGTGATGTGATGAGTCGACAACATGTCACGAAGTGGGTTAGGTTGTTCAGAGAAGGCCGACAGGTACTTACAACGAGGCAAGGAGAGGGGGACCATCAGTGATTTCTGACGAACTGGTGGAAAAAATTGAAGAACAATTGCAAAATGACTGCCGAACGACGCTTGACCACCTTCACGAAGAATTTTCTGACATTTCTCCAAGTCTGCTTGGTGAAATTGTGTCGGAAAAACTTCGTTACAATAAGTTGTATGCGAGATGGGTATCTAGGATGCTCACACCGGAGACTTTCAAAAACGCGTGACCGCCAAGCGTGAATGTTTGGATCGTGTTGCACAGGAGGGAGAAGTTTTGCTGGTATCTATCGTGATGGGGAATGAGATGTGGGTGTGTCACTACACCCATCCAAAAGACAATCCCTTCAGAGGCGTCATTCATCTCCCACAGCCACCAAAAGTTCAAGTCGACCCCTTCAACCGGAAAAGTCATGGCATCTGTTTTTTGGGATCATAAGAGGTTCCTTTTGGTAGATATTATGCCTAAAGGGACTAGCATTAATACAGAGGTTTACTGTAATATCTTAAAACACACCGAAGAGCCATTCAGAACCTTAGAAAGGGAATGCTGACCCGGGGAGTCAGCCTCCTGCATGACAACGCAAAGCCCCACACCGGCCGAGTTTCACAGGAAATGCTGGCGTCGGTTGCATGGAATATTCTCAGCCTCCCTATTCACCCTACTTGGCGCCTTCGGACCATCAACTGTTCACTAAACTAAAGGAGTTTTTGGGTAGGAAACGTTTTTCCAACGATCAGGAGGTCGAGGAAGCTGTGAAGAAATGGTTGAAAAAGCTGGCGGCGATCTATGGCACTGACAAACAAAAGCTGATGCCCCGACTACAGAAATGTATCGATCTCGATGGCGATTACGTTGAAAAACAGTTTAACAAATTTGTGAAATATTCTAGAATTTCAAATAAATACAAATATTTCTCGATCCTACATAAATGTCGTAACCTTACTTTCTGGATAGCCCTCATATTATGCAAATACAGTTGGGGAGCACACATATATCTTGGTAAAAGTTAACAGTTACATATTTCATGTTTAATTATGAAAACTGGCGCATATTTATTCATACATGTTGTGCATAACCTGGACGTTAGACAACATTTCGGCGCCAGGGGCATATTTCCTGCTTATTTATAATTATATTTGTTGAGGATATGTTTTTAGTTTCCGGGCTTACGTAAAACATACAACACCCAGGCTAGCAAAGCTGTGTAATAAAGGGTAAAATGCGGAAGTGTACCCAGCAAGCTTTGTCCTGTCCATATGAAAAACAAATTCGGAATGATGGAGGGGGGGGGGGTGATTCAGCAAACATCCTTTACCTCAAGTATTGATAAAAGCTTATTCATACTCATGAATGTTGTACATTTTGCAATTTCCCAGCTACACAAAAAATATATTTGTATGTATGCATTTTTGTAAATGTAATGTTTAATATGATTCATAATTTAGATTGCATTAATGTTCGTTTTTATATTTAATTTTTAAAAAATTATTTGGTAACTTGAAATGTGCTATAATAGTCTCTTTTCCTCTTATTTGGTTGGATTCCACAAAATTTTGCAAATACTCCCAACATATAGGAAGAGAAGCACACAGAAACAAAGCACCTACGAAAGAAAAACATACATTTTCGGCAATTATTTGAAGTTGTAGAACAAAATTGTAAACGTTATCGTCTGACGAATTAGGGGGAAAATTAACAAAATGCTTCAATGAGATGATAGTGAGTGGATACTAATCCTAGCTTGTTATTAGATCAACAGTTTTGTCACCTCGTTTCATGTGACGTGCAAAGAACATTTTATTTGCATTAGCGTATCTAAATGGAGAGAAGAAATAAGTTTGTTTATTAAAACATAGGAAAGAATATTCAGTCACAAAGTTACATACTCACTTACTAGGAATAACTAAAAAATTACAGTATTTACTGTTAAGTATAATAGTTTTAATATTCCTTATTATATGTATTTTTTCCTTATATGCCAATATGAATCATTTTGCACGTTCTTAAGCTTTTAGTTCATACAAAGTGTATATTTTGGTATTTTAGGAGCATATTTAGCCATTTAAAGCGCATATTTTAGTATCTTAAGTGCGTATACCTCTCAACACTATTATTTTAAAAATCTTTTGGAATGTTTGTGAGTTGAGAAACAATTTCTAGAACGATCTGCAAAATTTGAAGAGCCGGAACAATGAGAAAAACTACTACTAGGAACATAATCTAAATTTTGAGCGAATTACACTATTGCAGCGAATTCTTTCTTCCGTTAAGGGGTAAAACTATTCTGAGTGCTCCTACAGTATGGAAAATGCTGTAAAATCTCAAATCTCATTCCACGAGTGATGAAGCTGCAGCAGCCGCTTGAGAGCGTGCGTTATCATGAAAGATATACTTTTGGACAAAGTTCTGCACTGCTGACTTCAGTTTCTTCTGCAGTATTTCGCTTCATCGCATAAATTCACCATTTTTCCTTTTCCTGTCAGTGCTACAACATTGATTCTTTCATATTCCAGAATAGGGTTAACAAAACCTTTCCGTTAGCTACATGAATGAGCGTGTTCTTTAATATTGCCACTTATAAAATACATTATTACAAGACAACCATCCCCCAATTTCATAAACAGTGGATCATTTGGGCAAAGAGATAATTTTGTTCGGCTTGTTAACATAAAAATAATTCAGTTTTTTCCCCCCTAAATTTGAAGGAAACGATTATATGGAAAGCAATAATACATAGAAGATACCAAAAATGTATACACACTTCAAGCAAAGAAAAAACTGTGTTAATATAACAAAACTAAATTTACACAAACAGATACCGATAAGCGCTGATTTTCTTAGACTTTTACAGTTAAATAGTTAACAACAGTTGCTTAAAATGCCCACCATCGGCGTCCATACACTTCTGAGTTCGTTGAACTACTGATTGAGCAACATTTGCGAAAGAGTCCTCAGCGATTGCAGCACATGCCGTTGCAATTTCTTCCCAAAGTGCTACCAGTGTAGCTGGTTTTCTACAGCATACAACATCCTTAAGAGTTTCCCATAGGTAGAAGTCCAACGGAGTTAGATCCGAAGAACGCGGCGGAAACTGAATCGGACCTCTTCGTCCTATTCAGTGTTTTGGAAGATTGTCAGCATGGTACGCACGTACATCTCGGTGGTAATGTGGTGGTGCACCCTCCTGTTGAAAGTACCATTCCTCATTTCTATAGAGTGTATGAATGACGGGTAAGGCGGATGTGCGTATCATGTTCAGGTACACTGGGCCAGTTACGTTCCTTCAAAAAGAATGGTCCAATTAGACCTCTAGATGACAACGCACACCGCTGTTAAAACGATTCTTGCCTCTATTTTGTTGTAGCAATTCTAGCATAACGTAATGTGAGTCACGTCTGTTTACAGAGCATCATATGATAATCTTGGCTTCATTTGTGCATTGTTGATTTACCTGTCACGTAGTAACGCTATCATATTGTGAGTCACGTCTGTTTACAGAACATCATACTACAAATTAATGTTGTTTTTCGGTCTAACTTTGAAATATATTAAATAGATATCTACTGTGAAAGTGTGTATACATTTTGGCACCCTCGGTGTGTGTGTATAAATATATATAAATATATATATATACTATTAATAGAGTAATAAAAACTTCTAAAAAGCATAAAAACTCATAAAAAACACTCAGAGTGCAATATAAAAAGGTTCACATAAAATTTCACACTAAAAACCGTAAAATTGAACACTAAAATCACACTATATTTCGAGCTTGGCTCTTGGTCACGTGTTCATTTTCATCACGTGACCAAGAGCCAAGCTCGAAATATAGTGTGATTTTAGTGTTCAATTTTACGGTTTTTAGTGTGAAGTTTTATGTGAACCTTTTTATATTGCACTCTGAGTGTTTTTTATGAGTTTTTATGCTTTTTAGAAGTTTTTATTACTCCATTAATAGTATATATATATATATATATATATATATATATATATATATATATGGGAACAAGAAATTAGCCAATAGTAGGCTAAAAAAGACAAGATAAGTAGCAGAGATGGTGAATACCCCATCTTACCTTTTCTCTAGTATGCATCTACAGCGTGAAGCGTGCCCCATGCCCTTTCTATGAGGCTCTTGGGACAAGAAAAGCAAGAGGGCACACGAAACAAAGACAAACTGAATTTATGGGTAAGAGCTGGAAGATGCAAAATCTTCTTAGTAAAGCTCACCTACCACCTTTTCTTCTCCCTTTCTGTATACACCTTTTATGTTCTCTCTTTTTAACCTAAAAGATACGAGGCTATTACAGCGTTGTGTACCTGCCCACAACAACATTTGGTGGCGGAGGTGGGAGTGTAACATTGCAATTCTACCATGAAAAGAAAAGAAGGTGAGGAGTTACTGGTATCTACAGCAATGCGGTTTTTTTGGTATCTGCTGTCTTTCTTCATCATCCTTATTCTCTGCCCCTTCCTGTCCCATTACTTTCTCCACGTCGCTTTTCCTTCCTTCCCAGTGGAATACCTAGCAACCATGAGCATATATACGCGTGTGATATAAGAGTGGCCGAATCAATATCGACAATAGAGGCTATATGACTGGCGTTGTACATATAGCTAGTGCAACGGCGAATCATATGGCTCAGTGCGTGCTCTTTGTGAACCATTAGGCGTGTGCATGCGGTAAGGGCGAGGAAAAAAGTATACAAGAAAGCGACGTCACGAATATAAAGGAGCCATGAGGAAAATCTGAAGGGAACACGGAATACATGGCTCTCATGCTGATAAAGTCGTATCGATATTACGGTGTAAAGAACATGATTTTTACTCACTTGGGGAAAATAACCCTCGTGCGAAATAGCTCGTGTTGCAACTTCACACCGACATGCCTGAGATGTTTTCCCTTTCTTTATGAACTGCAAAAGATATTACTTTAACATCATTTCAAGCAATAATCGTCACCACATTGTCGGTATTCTCAAATTTTGTAAGCACATCTACAGATTTAGTTTAGATATGAAAGTAGTTATTAAAACAGTTAAAAAATCAGCAAAAGTCTCTAAAGAAATTTACATATATTGAAGGCATATTTTGATAAAGAGTTTGTTTGTTTTTTAAAGCCTTTCTTCTGTGAAGGAAAAAAAATCCTAGAAATAAATCAATATGATTTTTTCACCAAATATGGCCAGGAAACTCAAACTTGAATTTTTATAATTTGTTTAAACTTTACAGCTCTAACATATCCAGTTTTTCGAGCTATTGTGCATTAAGTTTACGTTATCTTCCTCTAAAAGATATATACTACTACCGCCCGTTCAATTGTATGCTTAAATATGCATCGACCGATAAATTAGCCAGGGTGGGCAGGCGGGCTGAATTTACCAAACTGCTACGTTGGCATTGAGTATCACGTCACTTACTGTCGTTTGAACAGTAAAAACGATAATTCTAGTCTCAGAATAAAGTCTACTGATAGTTCTAATGGCAACTGTAGACCTAATTATTTTATTCCACGGCTACTGTTTATTTAAGTTTCGTCCATCCATACTAAATTCGTTTGTACTGTGAGGAAAGTTTTCTAAGAGAAGTTTCATGTAATCGAATTTCCAAGTTGTAATGCTATTCAAAAATTAGAATTATCCGCACACTCCATACGAACTACAGGAATACATCTGTCAAGGTATCAATTTAATTTCTCAAACAGAATTCAGAGGAGTCATCCTCTGAATTCTGTTTGAGAAATCGGATTAGGCGTATAACATGGCTTATCGGCCAATGCAGTCCCCGCCGCTGTATCGATCATCAGATAATTGGGTGACCCCACATTTTTGTTTATGAAATAATAATTACTAGTCTAGCTAGTTTACACATATTAATGCTGCAAATGCGTTTAAGGGTGACGGTAAATTCAAATGAATGTGTTAAAAACTCGACAATTAATGATCCAAAATTACTAAATTTACAAAGCCATCAGCATGCTTATGAAATTAAAAGAATGATGAAACTAGTATGTTGGAGCAACGAGTATGGTAGTAAAAGAATAATTAATTATGAAAAGTATAATTGTGTTTCTAGATATACGATTTTTACAAAGAATGTGTACAATGTGCAATTTTGTTAGCATTAATAGATCCTTATTTATTAAAAATGGCATCCGATAAATGGCCCCCTTTTTTCATTTCAAAATACTGTAGACGGCTCTGGAAGCTATACTTCAGGCGTATCAGCGTGTCTCACGGAATGGCTGCAATTTCAGCATGAATGGCAACCTGCAATTTCCCATTGTTTGCCGACGAGTGGAAAAGACCCTCGCATTGAGATAACCAAAAGAAAGAAATCTAGAGGGCCACTGGACGTTGCCAAAGTGTGAAATAAGTCACTCCGGAAAATAACTTTTCCAATCTTGCCATGACTCTTTGTTCCTGAACCGGCCAGCGATTTATTGCAAATGAAACGACAATAGATCTGGAATAAACAGATGGTTTCAGCGACATCATTGCCATGTACTGCTTATACGGGGTTATCTGACGTAATATAGAATACGTTATATCTCACCGTACCCCTAGACATTGCCATAATGACAATAAACATAGCATAACCATACATCTGAAATACTAATGGTAACAAATAAGGATTTTGGCAAGAATTGGTAGCAGTAAACATGATAATGGTCATCAGTTCAGAATATAATTTCAGCAATTTGTCGTCACATATGAAAAATTTGAAACCGTTTCAACCTACTTAGTGAAGGCGATATGGACGAAGTGAGGCATATGCTTTATTACTTCAGCAGTTTCCCATGGAGACAGACTGGCCATGGATTTCAAAATCATTATTATTATCATGGCCTCCACGAAATCTCGTTTGATCACGCCAGACAACAGTTTGTGGAGCTACATAAAAATAAAGTAGATGCAAATCAATACCGAACAATCGATAAATTAAAAGATAGAGTGAGAATCGTCTCAATTACCATGACGCCACAAATATTACGTAAAAAGGCGCTAAGTACCTCGAGACACCCAACTGTGCCGAAACAAAGATGAAGCTTACATATACACAATTAAATATGTTAGGTTAGGTTAGGCTAGGCTAGTAGAAGGTACGGCCCGCGCTTTACCCCGAATTCTTTAAAATAACTTAAATTAAAGAATTTGCCTGCTCCCATATCATGTTAAAATTATAAATTGCATGGAAGTTTTATTCTTTTGACTGAAAGATTGCTGAAAATTATGTAGCATCTCGCTGCCGTCTACTGCGTTGCAATTGTAATTTTCTACATTCCTCTAAACTAGGCTCTTTGGCTTTTCATCTAAAAGTGGAAAAGCATGGCAGCATGTCAACAAGATAATCAGTTTACAGGTCCCCATAACAGGTAAAACATTTGTTTTTCATTGTAAGCTGGACATCCATTTAGTCGTCATTATCATCACTGTGTGTGTCATCTCCCAGGTTTTTGACCTTACAGTCTATTTCGGTCACAAAAAATAATAATACTCGTATCTTTATTTCACTTTTACAAAATGGCTTCACCCTTATGTTTGGGAATGAACAAAAACCTTTTAATTCCTCGGAGCATGGTATATATCGGAGTATCTCTATTTGTCTATTATGGGAAATTCAGTCACGGAACACAGAAATCTCATCTTCACTGTTTTAACGTTCAAATTTCATAACTATTACTGAATATAGAAATGCCCATAGTGTGTTTTAAATAATTATAACTTATTTCGTGATTTTATTATTAATCGTTATCATATATCTTACCAGATTTTCTTCAACAAATGCAATATTTTATGTCTGAAATAGAAAATGATACGACACTATTAACTTTAGCAGTTGTTAAGCACTATGAAATGTTACTAATATAAGTTATTAAAATAACGTGTCTACAAGCAATATTTTTAACTGTATTTAGTTTATTTTAACACCTTTAAATTTACAATTCAGTCATTATTATTGTTAGAATATATATCATAAAACTCTGGTGATAGCGAGAAATTTTAACTAGTTTATTTACTAGACGTTTCATGTCGCCTCTTTCACTGCAGCTAGTGGGTCGGCAGATACAGCTGCAACTTCCGGCGAAGCGATATAATATTCGCGCAACTGATTAAAGTTCTGGCAATCATAACTATAATTGCAATAAAATTAAGCATTTCCCTTAGGTCATAAGAATGTTGGAAATGTCCTGTTACATAACGCTTTCTGATATCCTTTTAGAAAATTGTCATTCAAATCAATTTACCTTGCCAAATTCTGTTAATTTATCGCCTGGTATTTCTTACAGTTCTTCTAATATTTTCACCATACATTTAATTTTTCAACTTTCGCCATACATAAATGTGTGCATTTACTGCGCACCATACGCCCATTTTCTCATAATGCAAGGGGTTTCGCGTATAAAGATGGGCATCTTCGTGCTGCAATATTGATTATCTTGCATTGAAAAATGACCAGCTTCATCAGTAAAGAATATCAATCATGATCTACTATTAACGTTCTGTAACTGCCGGTTACCTGCCTGCAATTTCTATGCTTTCAAGTTTAAATTTATTCATTTTCGGAAGATGAACGAATACATGTAAATGAAAAATATTTTTAAAGATGCCAGAAAATTTCTGGATGCAGCAAGTCAACATTTCCAACATCTTCCATAAGATAAATGCTTATTTTAATTGTAATTGCACTCATTATTGCCAGAAATTGAATCAGTTGCCTAGATATTACATCCGCCTTACCGCGAGTTTCCACTCTGACTGCCGACCTGCCAATTTCCGTGAAATGAACAACAAAACTATGAAAGATCGGTAAAATGTTACCCCTTGTTATTGGTTCTTCCTAGGGAAATGTTTTCTAACGTGGATGTACTCCTTGTGACCGAGAGAGAGAGAGAGAGAAAGAGTCATCTCTTGAACGCAAAGTTCTTCTAAATCCTTCTCCTTACAACGCATGAATCACCAGGTGCTACTGCAGCAGTTGTGGTTCACTCATATGACATGCACTAAAGACGGCGACTACAGTTATGTTCCGTTAGCTCTGTGGCAGAGTGTGAAGAGATGCCGTGGTTAAGAGCGCAGGTTCGCCTCTCTGCAAGAAGCACATTTTTTAATAAACCTTTGTATCCCATGGTGACAAATTGATTTCGTAATATTGTTTTCCATGTTATTATTTCATATATTAATAATTGTGTTCATTATGTTTACAGGCAAACGCCCAATACAGTGCGCATTGTAAATACAGCGTTTACGAGTGTCCCCGAAGTTCTTCGATCGACACATAGAATCTGAGGATGTCTTTTTCTTTTCTTTTCTTTCCAAAGGATGTACGTTTATGCTATATAATTAATATACTTGTCAAAATATATTGCTCAGAAGAAAAGCAAGTTCTCTTCTTAGTGCCAAATATAAAAAAACAATGTATATAAAAGCAATATACACCTTTTCAATTTGGAGGTGTAATTATATTGAAAGATACAATCTTTCTCCTTAGACAACGTTTTCATAACGAGGTCACTCAATGTGCATTTATAGAGTTTTATATTTGCTAAATTTTGAACGTGCAACTTTTTCATTGTCATTCACTTACCTATGCAACGTGAAGCATTTAAGTGTACACGATCCAGGCTTAAGATTTGTTGAGCCATTAACCAATGTTTTGTTTAAAAACATGTAGTTTAGTAATGAAAATGTTTTCTTCTATAATTTCTATAACCTCTGTGATAACTCCCTCCTTAAACTTTCAAAATAGTTCATTAACATTAGCACCCATTTGAGATGGTAATTTTAATAGTAGTTTCATTCTTGGACACCTGGTCACAGACATTTATTATGAAGTTCAAATGTAGTTTATTATCATATCATGGTTCCATTTTCTTTCTTTCTATTAATGACACTTTAATTGAAGACATTTAATATGTTCATCCGAAATCTTACCAAATATTTTGGGACAAGTTTGATTGTACAAATCATGCTTTGATATGTCAGAAATATTGTTAACCACTTTTTTAGGTTTCTGATCTATGATTGTTTATAAAATATTTAATTCTAGACATTTTATTAGTATACAATAACCGTTCTGTATTTGCGGATCTATAAATATTCTATTAATTAAATTGGAATTACTTATAGGAAAACCTCTCATGGATGCACTTTTACCTCAAGGTTCACAGCTTTATAAAGTTCGAAGCCGAGTTTAATGTGCAAGGGCGGTAAAAATAACATTTCTTGGATCAATGAGAGACTGGCTCTTGACATTCTTTTTTGCTGGTTTTTGCGAGTGTCGAGCAGGCCAACCCTTCACTTTATAGCGTTCACTTTTTGTACGATTGGATTATTTGAAAAGAAACAGACGTTTGAGTAGATAGCCCAAGTGAAAAATATGTGTGTAGATGGTCACGCACCACGTATATAAGAGTTTTGTTAGAGTAAACCACCCTGATACTGAAGCATATGTCAATATAAATTAATAGTCTTAGTAGCTAAATAGCAAAGTGCCTGAACAGTAACTACTACATGCTTTTGAAGCCGTGTTGGTTTGGAAAAACTTTCTGATTCAGCATTCTTGTGAGAAGCTTGTGGCTGCATTCGTTTGAGCAATGGTAAGTGTGCAAAATAACCCATTTTCTGTGTGATATATTCGCTTTGTAGCTTGTGAATACAATGGAAACAACTTAGTAGAACAAACATTACTGGGTGACAAAACAATAACAATTAAACGTTAACTTAGAGTACAAAAAATTTGATAACTAAGGAACAGGATCCTATGACATGTCATATTTTTCCAATGCCAAATTTTGAGGTTCAAATAAGTAAATAAGTAATTACTATTTCTGTTTACTTCTATGAGAGAGCAATGTTTTGTTCATTTTCGGAGCTGTTTCATACTAATGGAATTTTAATGACAAGTTCTATATAATGACTAAATTTGTTCAGAAACGATTTTATTTTGCAAGTATTTAAGTAAATATATGCAATGCAGGGTTTTTAGTATCAGCAGGAAGGTTTACTTCAATGCACAATAGCAGTATTTAGATATTTCTTCATTAACTCAAAAGGATAACATTGAACGTCTAACTGCAACTTACCACCCGGTGTTAGTACGCGCTGTGAAAGCAACTGAAAGGTATTTAAAGCGAGCCAAGGACTGGAAGTTTGCTACACTAGATAAAGAGTGTTGACTAATGTAAATTAATCCTTAAAACATAAGTGCACTCCATTGTGAACATGAAGTAAAATGTGAACATTTTGAGCCAGAATTCTCTTCAGATAGATTATTATTATTATTATTATTATTATTATTATTATTATTATTATTATTATTATTATTATTTTATTTATTTTTTTACTTTCACCTATAACCTAGAGCAACTTCAAACGCAGTTCCTCAGATATAATATTTTATCTGCCAGAGTTACTTTTGACACCCAATACAGAGAAGCGAACTTGGTACATAAAAGTAAAAGGGGCTGAACTGGCTACCTTGAGTATTTTCTTGTTTAGGCAAGACAGTTCTGTAAACTTGTGCATAATGAATATAAAGAATTTGTGTGAATGTCAGAATTATTATATGTATGTATATTTCATAGTGCGTTTCTTGTTAATTTTGTTGGATTCTTCCATTATTTCAACATTAATTTCAGAAATTAATGCACGATCTTGCAACCCAAGTTAACTATGTACCAGTATATCTAACTTAATTAGAATATTAAATACCAGTGCTACTACTACATCCTATTTGACAACAGAAGAGGCATCCAGTTCAACAAACTGAAAATGCACGTCATCATTCAGTGTAATTTTGTTGCAAATAAAACCTGTCTCGGGATATAAATATTTTATTCTACTTAAATATTATCTCTAGATTTTTTCAATTTCAGTTATCATTCTTCGCCAGTGATAGATATTTAATTGATTTAACTAATGTATTTTTAAGTGGATTAGAAAATTTCATTATTAATTAGCATAACAATTAGCATAACAAGTTGAATAAATGCATTAAATTATACGGCATTATTTTTGTCCTTTTGGATCATATTGAATCAGGTTTTAAGTCATATATACATGCACATTTTAAGTCATAGAAATCCAGCCACAAATACTCTCGATGTAGATAATATTGCAACAGCTGATTTTGAATCATGTGCAATGTATTAAGAATAACTTGAGGAACAAAACCTAAAAAATGGACTATCTAAAATTTTATTATAATAATGAACGTGTGTTGTTTAATAATTCTCGAAAAATTCGACTGTTAAGGGGGGGAGGAGGAATGCAGATCTCAGGATGAAGATTGTAACTGTTGTAACTGATATAGATAAATTAATAAAAATATTACAGAATAAGTAATAAGTAATCGAGGGACAAATACAATTGTAAAGAGCATACATACAACGGAAGAAAAAATATAGTATGGTAAACATGCAATAAACTATAGGCCCACCGAGCAGGGTGGCTCGGGTGGTAATACTTGGGACTCTCATTGGGGAGTCTCGGGTTGAAATTTCTGGGTGCCGGTCTAGAACATTTTCGTAGCTTAGGCAAATGCTACGATATATTTCACTTTCCACGAGCTCTCCACTCTCTCATTTTATACCATTTTATTCGTTTGATTCTGTTACAAGGTAAAAGCGCCAGGCGAGATGGTCTGGTGCGTTGTGGAAGTGACTTGCGCTTTGAAAAATTTTCTACCTCGGGAGATTAGAAACGAACCTTTTGAGGGGATTGGAAAGGGGCTACGTGTATGCTTTACCACCCGTAGGTGCTGGCTGCCTTGTGTCTCTCTCACCCCATCCCATCCTCCCTAAGGTGCCTTGCCTCCAGGGGAGGCATAGGCACAAATGATCAGCCATTAGGACAGCTGCTCTATCTTCCTTCGTTCCTAATAATCAAATCTAATGCAACATATACGCCCTTATAAAAATGCCATTTGGGCAAATCCAGAACATCTGATCAATCGAGGAAGAACCAAGACGGCTGAATATCTAATTCATTAACAATATGGTGGTTAAACCACCATATCTGATAAACACCAGATTCTCCCTCAAATGACAGATACATGAGCGTCCGTGGTAATTAATTGATAGAGGTATTATATAAAAACGCGGCTTAAACAAAATTGTACTATCTAAGAAAGCAAATTTTGTTGCAGTACCACGTGCATCATTCCTAATGTTAAGCTGACTAAGTCCTTGTCAGCAGCAACACCAGCCATTCCTAATGATACAATAAGTTAATATTAGCGTGCTTGGAATTAACTACAATCCAATTATCCTCTCCTTTGAGCTCCCGGGAATGCCGAGCATTACCTAGTAATACGCGAGTAAAATCTGGCTGCATATTGTTAACTCTGGTCGCAACAATATGCCACCGGACCTTTGAGGTGACATAGCTTTTGTTTCCAACTATTATTTACTGCTGGGAGCTGGAGAGATAGCTAGCGACGTACTATCTGGTAAATAAAACTTTGCGCACTGCATGTGTATCATCTATTCAAATACTTAAAGGGTCAATCCATCTCTTTGCATCAACAAAAGCAGCATATTAATAGTGAACAGTTGGTCTTATCAACACATTCCTCTGACTAGCCATCTCTCCAACTCCTAGCATTATCTTTCTTTTATGAAAAATTAACAAAATGCATTTGTGTTCGTATCTAAAGGTTGAATATTAATGTAGCTTCAGTCAAAAGAACTACATACATGTGAAGTTAATAATTCTGTTTTAGAGATATCTTTCAGTCAACCCTGCTCAGTTGATGAAATGTTTTGATTATTTGATTTGATTTATTTACGGACGCCCTTTAACATCACAGGTCATCAGCGTCCCATTCCATTCAGGGCGTGAAACGGCCGACAAATTTTGCTCAGAGGCCTCTTCTTTCAGGCTTGAGGTTATTTTTCGTGCCGTAAATGTACGACATGGGACCCACGACTTTACTTCCCTTCCGAAGGAAGCCATACTTAGAATTTTTACGCCCGAAAAAAATCCATCGATCATGGCCGGGTTTGAACCCGCGATCTTGGGTTTAGGAGGCAAGTATGGTTACCACTACACCACCAGGACCGACACCATGAAATGGAAAACTATTTTTCATGCTTTGTACGTCCTGGTAGAAATCCAGATGGTCTACGTTCATTTCTTCCAGAATGTATCTGAGTATTAAAGGAGGCAATCACCTATAGGTGGAAGAAGAAAGTTTGGGTGCTATAATGAGTTAGTGTGCCCTATAGTGGTTAATGCAGTCATTTCTGGAGTACAAAAAAATAGCAATGTGAGGTTTAGACTCGAGGTTACTTCCATACCATTACTCCACGGTTTTTGTCGTTATAATGGGGAAGCAAATTATTAATGCTGCACAAGTGAAGAATGTCTGCCTTGATCCTTGACTTGTGGTTGGGCTAATTGATAGAATTATTCATGTAAATGGATGTCTAATCACCTAGCACACAGATAAAATAGCAGCAAACACACAACAAAATATCTTACACAACTACTGCGTTTTGAGTGCTCACATGCTTCCTTCCCAAGCCCCGTCATTTGACAGTCTATTTTTAACAAGCGAAACAGATGTTCATTGTTTCCCCAGAGTAGTTAACCGGTTGGAAAATAACAATGACACCATATTGTGGGTAGAGAGTGCTGGTATAAGTTTGGAACAAAAACATTCTGAAACAGTTAAAACAAAAACTGCCAGATTCATAAAAAAGGATACAAAGACTGTTGAGCAAAGTTTAAATTATTATTATTATTATTATTATTATTATTACTTATTACATTCATTATTAACTCACAAGAATTAGGTTTAAGACCAGTTCCTGATCTCATGAACCATAAACTATTCAAATTTAGCTACACAAAATAATGGTAGTGCACTTAATTATGAATACATGCTTGAGGCTTACTGAAGAAAATAAGATATTGAATCAGAAGTATGGGGGGAAAATGGAAATAGAATAATTGGTAGTGATTCGGCCATATTCAAAAAAGGATGAGGACTGATGTTCAAAGATAATATTAAATTGGCGACTAAAAGAGAAAACCCCCCAATTTTATTTATATTATAGGAACAACGGAAGAGTAAAGTGTAATGGAAGGGTATAAAGAAAATCGGAGTTTATGGGAGGAAAAAGTAAAGCACCTATATGGAAAAGATGTGTGAAAAAGAGAAACAACAACAATTTAGTTAACTAAAAGATGTCAAAGCATAGGTAATGAACACACTGCCTTAAGTGTTATATAATGCTAAGGTATTACTTGGACGTGAAAAGCCCGGAAATTTTGTCCAAGAACACGTTTTCAGATGTAAAGTACTTTAACGAACCGTAAATCCCTGACAACTTGCACTTGATATGTTGACGTCTGGGTACAAGGCTTGAACTTAAACTTTGGACCCAGAGAAGAGCGCATTGCTCCTAGACCATCCTGACTAACTGTCATAATTTATCTTGTAAAATTCTATTGACAAAAAAAAAAAAAAACCGCTACTTCCGAACGAGAACGTGCATATTGCACTAAAAGAGTATTCTCTTAAAACAAGGGAAACCAATTCCTTTTCATTTATTTTCCTGTCCTAAATTATATTTTTCCCCTCCTAGAAAACTATAAAATAAAAATGTATTTCATAATTTTAATAATTCTGCTAGCGATATTTCTTAAGCTGTGCAGTCATATTTACTTTTAGGGAGCACAAACAATTTAAGGGAACTTTCTCTAAGTGGCAAATACCTATAAAAAGAGCAATACCCCAACAATTACAGTTAGCTTTGAAGTTCCTCAAAGAGCTGAGCCTGTTTAACAAAACAAAAGCAGTCATTTGACTACACGCTGAGAATTACAATGGAGAATATTATGCCTTAGGGTCACAGCTGTTTTGTCCACAAATGGAAAGCAATGCTCTATATAACCAATAATATTAAAAGTATATCCGATTAGGATCATAAAAGAATGAACGAAATAAAAATGATTTCACAGTTTCGCAATAATAAATAATTTCAATGTTTCACGATTCCTATTGCTGCCGCTGCGTTTTACATTTTTGTCATTTAGCACTGTGCACATATTGGGCACTGTTAAGGAGAGTGTGCCTATAAAACCACGGTATGAGTTGATATAAAAATTGAAATGTTTCCTGAAATTTTTTGCTTTTAAACCTTTTCTCCTTTGTGCTAAAGTTAAAATCGAAAGGAAGTTTTAATTAATGCCCTCGGTTTGGAAGTCGCTATTTAAAGTGACAAGAATATCGAATTTAATACTTTAAAATCATTTGCTTAGTAATAATTGAATACTTAGACGCCATTTACGTCATTTCAGGTTCTTTGAATAAAAGTACTAAATAACCCCTTATGATCTTTGGGGATAATAAAAGCTGTAAAAATAAAATTTGCATACTCAATATTTGATTTTATGTAAAATTCTAAATTAGTTACTAGGTACAAGCTGTTCAATTCATTTTAAGGCTTTTATAAGATTAAAATAATACTAAAAATGTGGCATATACCCGACTGAATGGAAATGAATAAATATTTAAATATATTAAAATATACGACTATTAGTACACAAAATATGGATATATACCAAATATGGCATGTTTCCAATGCTTAAAGTATTTAAATCAAGAATAAAATGGACTAAAACATACTCATTTATTACACAATTTTTTCCTGTAAAATTCCTTTTCTAGTCTAAACTCTTCCCTCATAAAGGACATGTAGGCTCATGCACACTAAGTCTTCAAACTTCCTTTTGCATATCAATCAATAAAATTGTTAAGCAAAAATAATATACTTCTTAATAGTTTTTTGTGTTTCAAATCTATCAGTACGTTCAATTATATTACAGTGCTCTTTCTTTACTTTGCGCATAGGGCGTACAAAAGAATGTTCCAATTTCAAAAATATATAATTACTCGGACATGCATATGCAAGTGCAGTATCTGCCAACGTTTACCATTTAGAGCTACGGCGCCTCAGAAGGTAATGAATCTCCGGTGTCCGCCACTGTCAGCCGCTATGCGACTTCTTGTAAAAGACAATGTTTACGTTCCACCTCTGCCCAGACCTTCGTATTATTCAGAAATGAATTAGAATATCAGTTAGATGTGTGACCAAATATATCCGTATCAAAATACTTAAAGATGTTGATACAACCTTTGGCAATTTATCTATCAAATAATATAATATATTTAACCCAGAGTTAATTTTAACTGGAAAAAGTTAACTTAAATCGCACATTCCTTTATGCTCGTCCAGTATATTTTTCCTGTATATGTAGGCCAAGAAACGATTAGTTTAGACTGTAAAGTATTCATACAAATAAAGATGCAAGACACTAATGTGTTTCACACCAAATTGAAACTTTTAAAATAAATATAAAAGTTAAAAAAAAAAACATCGGCTTTGCAATACATTTTTAAACAAAAATTACATGTGCATAGCTATTTTGTTTTTATACATTACCGTACAGGATCACGTCCAAAACGGAAACGATGTGGACAACACAAACGCACGACATATCACGCACCCGCGCGCGTGCAAACTTATCATTATCATACCACGTAATGACATTCATCACTTTTGCATACTCCATTTGACATAAATGTCGTTTTCTAGTTTGACTTTACTGAGCATCCATGGGGTGATTATGGTAATTATATTTTAAACCACTCTGTCACGATCCTGGCCACAAAAATAGCATCAACCGCTGTGCATCACAATGGAATAATTGTTATGAGCACAATGCACTATCGTTTTTCACCACAACGAGCGAAGCAAGTTCCGTTCTTTTTGCTTTCACGCTATTCCAGCAACCACCTTTTTTTTCCCCTCCTCTATCTGCGTACTGCTCAACAATTTGCGTTGTGAAGTGAGTCGATACTCAAACATGCCACGATAAGCTTTTAACTCGTTGATTAGAGGTTTTTGCTGAAGCATGTGCTCACTTAACAGCATTGTCCTAAATCTGTACAGCTCTCTCGTTTGTAAGCTCTCCCTCCAGGGTTTGCGCCCAATGTCCGCTCTCTAATTTCTTTATCGTGATCGAATATACAACGGTGTATTAACTTAATATACCAAGTATATTTATACCACTTCACCAAAATCTCTTCTGTTACGATTTGTCGCATGCAGTGATAGAATAGCATCCCTCTTACTATACAGAATCCAATTGAAACTTAGATTTACATTACACTTATATAGGAACAAAAAACAAAGCAGAACTTATTACATTGTGCTACAATTTGCTTGGTACAAAATAAAATAAAATGAAATCTGTAATACAACGTCCTGACACCTAGATGCCTGTACCAGGACATCTACAGTTTGTTGTATTTTTTTCTCTCTTACATTATTTTGCATTGTTTTACGGATTATATCTATAACTAATTAAACAAAAGCAATTAACAAAATAACAAAAACGCAAATGAACAAAACAATCTTAATTTAAAACACTCAAACAATTCTCTAACTGGAAGCCAGTTAGCAAACAAAGCTATAACTGGTAGCCAGCTATAATTTAACTACTAAAACTTAAATTCCAAATTAAAAACGAAAACTAAAACTACCATCCTTTGGAAACCGAGGATTACAGTGCTGGTAACCAATGTACACTTGAGTTATTCATCGGAACCTACGACGGCTGTGACGGTTGTCACAAAACCTTCAGAATTCCATATTGTCATTTTATTCCATATTATAGGCAAGGCCAATAAGACATTTATTTATTTTTTTATTTTGTTTATTTTTATTCTGCAATGCTTACATCCTGATATCTTGTTACTACATCAGGACGTAATACTCCAGATTTCATTTATTTATTCCACTTATATTTTCAATACAATTTAAATTACGATTTAAATTCTACAGATTTTAAGATCTACACTAAAAAAAAAAAAAAAAAAAAAAACTAAAACTATAACTAAACAAAATTAAAACTTCAATGAACTATACCGGTACTAGAATCCAGCACTACGGCTTTTTACTATAATTTATGATTGCATCTAAATTGCAACTGGTAACCAGTAGCAACGATTACATTTTACATTTAAACTTTATTAATTTACAATTATTTATCCTATTTAATATATAAGCAAATAAGACAGTTTATTCAAGTAACAACCGCTCATATACACTATAATAGGAATTTTTAAATTTTTCTTTGCTAAAGCGCTTGTTTTGTGGAGTTTGCCATATAAACAATAGAGCATAGGATCTTCGACACAGTGTCAGTGCACAAAGTAGAACAGGCTTTTTTTTTTGTGGTGTTTAACGCCCGTTTTACTATTTGGGCACCACTCTGATGATACATAAATGAAATCATATATTGGGAAAGGATATTTTAAGGAAGGAAACCTTACAGACCTAAGTTTAGGGTACCTCGCGGGCATTTGCCATTTATGAGGACTGAGGAAAACCTGGAAAAAACCGAGTCAGGGCGGGCGGTCCTGGTGGGATTCAATCCCCAGACCTCCCACTCACAAGTCCGTGTCTTAACGACCTCGGCCACCCGTGGCGGTAAGAAAGGTGTGAAATGCTATAACAGACACTGAGGGCTCAGGGTAATAAAAGACGTTTAAGATAAGAAGCGCACAGATAAATTAGGCTTGGAGAGGAACCTAGATATACCAATTGACACAGGTGTGTAAGTTGTTAGGTTGTTTGTAGCGTTTGCAGAACTTTCAAGTTGAACTTGGTACATTCCATATCACATATACAAAGTCATCTGGTATTCGCACTCCCTGCATCAAGAGAAATTACCTTGTTACGTTCCAAAATATTATAAACATTTGTAGAAGTGTTAAATTGCACAGGGAGATGTTGGTTTAGCATAGTATTGATTTTTAAAGTCGAGTGAACAGAAGTATATAAAAACCTACAAAACTAATTAAACTAACTTACTTGAATAAACAAACATGGCATTATTTTTACATTTTACTTTAGCACATATGCTATTAAAATGCTTACACTTTTATTTCAGATGAACAATATTAAACCACAAATGATATTTGTTTAGGATCAGCAGGGCACCTCTTACTGAAGGAAATTCCAAACCATAGCAATAGAAAGATTAAGAAATCATGATGACAGGCAAAACCGTAAGCGACGAAAACAGAAATAAAAGACGATGTGTTTGGCGGAACGTAACAGAAACTTTAATGGATATCGACAGACAGAGAACGCCGAGTGAATGCAAAGGAAAGGTTTCTGTAGTAGAGAAAGAATTTATTTGGGGGCACAGCAGCTACACAAAGATATCGATTAGTGTGTTTCCGTCTGCACCATTCAGAATACCTAGTTCAAAACTGTGGGTGCACTGCAAGGTCTCAGAGACATCAAGGTGGAAGACCTTCCATGGAAAAAAAAATGTGTAGTTTCTGAAAGCTGGGTCTTAAAATCGTTAAAGTTATAGCAGAAGAACTAGAGGTTGGCTTTCAATATAATTAATTTTGGAATGTAAATGTTTACGTTTTCTACTGCGTGTTAAATGCACGTACAATTAGTAAGAGCTTATATCATGAAATTAACGCAATGTATTAAGTAATGAGAGAGAGAGAGAGTTAGAGATAGTACATTTTATTTCTCTTGTAAATAGTAATGAAAGCAATCACTGCTATTACCGTCTCCAAAGCCTATGATAAGCGCTTTCTGCGATTCATTTCCATTATAAATCGCGCATTCACGCATATGCAATATGCAACAGAGGATTCTGTTATTTTATGCCTGAACAATTACAAGCAGGGAATGCGGCTTGATATATATGGCCAGTGATTGTAGCATAGTTACATGTAGTGAACTTGAAAGGCAATTATGACTACGCTGTTTTGCCTTCGGAAGCATATCAAGGCTACCATATAGGAATTACATTATGCACTGGAAACTCCCTTTTCAGATAACCGAAGCATTTGCAATGGCATAATTCTCTTCAGAAGAGTTATGCTCGGTAAATTGTGTTTATAAGTAAACGCGATTTGTCTAGTCTTGAAATATTACAAGGAAATGCAATCAACGTCTATTCAGTCATCCAAAACGTCAAATATTCCAACCCGTGTGTTCTCTTTTGGGGTTTTACACACAGTAGATGTATTACTGTACTCTCGCATTATAACAGAAAGGGAAACGCCCCATCTGGCATTTAAGGGATTTAAACTATTGCATTGTTTCGTTTAAACCTAAGCAAAATAAAGTGTTAAGTTCTCGTTCCGTTAGCTTTTTTACGGATTTAAGTATTTGCATTCCTCACACACACCTACTTCATCATATAACTTCGATGGACGCGAAATAATTTTTCAGGTTGAAAAGGCTTATCGCATCGTATGCTAGCTGATCCGTTGATCTATTCTGCTCATTCTCCTCTCGTTTGTCAGGATTCAGTCCTTCACCCATATCTGAATCTTGCAAAGATTTAAGGAATGATTAACGCTTCGGAAATAGATAGGGGGAAGACAATCTTGCTGGAATTAGATAGTTGAACAAAATGTTATTAAACGGACGCAAAATAAACTATTGAATAATATTAATAATATTATACTTAAGCATGGACTGTAAACGAAAACACTGCATGAAATACCTGAAATAACTGCTCCAAAATACAAAATCAATATTTAAACTTACAGCCACAATATTACATCAAAAACCAAAATAGTTGCCTTATAATTTTAAAAGTCTCATTCAACAATATTAAAACAACAGTTTTAAACATGATAATTAGCAGTGACCTTAAGTTATTTAGTTGAGTTATTTTACTCCTATGTACCAACAGATGTACATGACGAATATACAAACAAAATGCACGACAAATTCACGCTGGAATTATTTAGAGAGAATAATTTTTAAAAGAAAAATTTTACGGTCAAAAATTAAGACTAACGTCGCAGAAATACTCGTATAGTCAAATATACATCCAAGTAGAGAACCCTTTTGCTCGAGGACAGTTGCCCCCTTTCTTACTAAGGAGAAGATAGTCGTAGACAAGAGGAAAAAATATGGTAATAGATACGAAGTGCACATGCTCAAAAACAGAGAAATTTGGCTTGGAGGGAAATCTAGATGTGGCAACCGATTTGTTCTGTGCAAAAGTACTTGTCCTTTGTAGATTGTGCTGTCTAAATAACGGAGCGTAGGATCTTCGATTAAGTAAAACATAACATGCTAAAAATTAATAAAAATATCAAATTTTAATCTGTGTAGATAAAGACGTCAGTGAATCTTCTAATAAATGTACATAATATAGAATGTCTCTGGTATCAAAGGAAATAAAAATACATTTGCGACCAAATATTGCGAGGTTGGTTCGATAAAAATAACATTCATAACATTCATTAGGGAATTAAATATAAATTTCAATAGTAACGTTACTTAATACAAACATTTAAATTGTAAGCGTTCTGTTATTTCGAGATACGGATGTCCCAAAAATCTGGGCCCATTTTATTTGGATAATTGACACCAAATTAGTAGGTATATATAAATGCATTTTTGCTGCTTTAATGTACTATTTATAGTTAGGGACTTCCATTATTTAACATGTTTAGGGTAACACCCAAAAGGTAATCGTAATCAGCAGACATTGTGAAGGAGCAATGCCGAGTGTGTTTCAAGATTGTGTTTTTTATACCTGCCCAAATGCAATTAGAATTTCTATGTACTAATGGAAACCGGTTGACCTCCAGTGAACATGTGATTTCCGACAAGATCAGGGTTAAAGTTTCGCTGACGCAGGTAATTGAACTTGCTCGGTTGTGTTTGTCTTGCCAACTGTTTCAGTTACATTTCTGTATGAGAGAATTTCTTGCTAAGTTTCCAGGAAAGTGCAAATTACAAATTGGTAAATAACGTTTGAATCCAGAGCGTATTTATTGACAAGAAGCCGAGGCCAAGTTGAAGCTTGATGAAACAGGACATCGATTAGAAACTTCTCGATAGTCTTTAACACGATTAGTCCAGTTGGTGTATCTGTCGGCAGTGCGCATAAGGCAACTCAGCTGCTGCATCTTCATTCATAAAATTACTGCTACATTTGAAATAAAACCCTGGAAGTGATGAAAAAATATCAGGGAAGAAGTTTACAACATTCTAGAGGGTGAATTGCTGCTACTATCTCAAAACTTTTTCAAAGAATTCAGATACGTCTCATAGCAGAGGACAGGCGCATGGAATATCTACCATGGTGGTGAAGATATTAATTATTATTTTCCACTAATAAATAACAAAAGAAACAAATATGCCCGTTACGGGTTCCGCCACGTGGCATGTTTTCCATCGGCAGGTTGACGAGTTATTTGGCACAAAAGCGCAGGGAGATGCGGGCACTAACAGAACAGAGGAAGTCCTTGCAAGTTGCAAGGATAGTTCTAACGAACCAATCTAAATGAGCGATTGAATTTTCCTATAATCACAGTAAAATCTCCAGCACAAGGCTGGTAATTATGACCTCTAAAAGGAGAAGTGATAAATTTCCATAGAATAGTTAGAAGAAAATATGTGAAATGCATCATACTGTCATGAAATGTACATAAAAAGAGCATAACTTTAAATTAAAAGAAATTGTGTAAAAAATAAGCAATCCCTCTGGTTGCAATTCTTACAAGCTATTATGTTGATGATGATGAAACGTTTAGCCAACTCTAAATGTTCCAAGTAAATTAAATTGTTTGTTGAAATAGAAATTGCCATAACTTTCACTCCCCAAATGGGAACAGTAAGTCGGGGCCATCTATTAAAAAAGGGTGTAAATTCCGGCCGAGATACTTGGATGCGGCCAGTATTCCATATTAACTGTGCAAGATGCGACTTAATGCTTTTCCTATATTAAGGGATGTTGGTTAACTAACCAACAATCTCTTTCCATTTACAGGCTTAGAATTGGCATAACACAAACGCATTAATATAAAGTAGGTATAAGGGAAAATATAGCATCTGTGTTGGCGGGATGATTAACCATTTCATTAACCATTAACAAAAGGAGACGCGATTTAAATTAGCGGCGAACACAGAACATGTTCAGTCGGAGTGTTAGACAGTAAAAAGGGTAATGACATAAAGAATATGACTCCATACATTGAAGAAAGCTTCACTATATGGTTATATTAATGTTAAAAATTAGCACAAAGCCACCTAATGAACATAACAATAATAAATAGTTAACCATTTGGAATTTGAATGAGCCATTAAAGTTTCAAATAGAATATTTGAAATTCATATGATTATTTATATATTTTTTTTAGTATTACAGTTTTAATTACCGCTACATCTTTGAAAAAATCTACGTTCCATACAGAAGATTACCATGTTGCAAATAGAATCAATTTGGCTACTTCAACATGAATTATTGGTTGAAAGAGACAATATTCAGAAAAGTTAACTGCCCTTTTGACTGATTAATCAGTTTGATTAATCTGATTGATTAAATAACGAGGGTGCCAAAAATGTATACACACTTTTACAGTAGATATCTATTTAATATATTTCAAAGTTGAACCGAAAAACAACAGTAATGTGTAGTATGTTATTCTGTAAACAGATGTGACTCCCATACATTATGATAGCGTTGCTAAGTGACAGGTAAATCGACAAAGAACAAATGAAGCCAAAATTATCGTATGATGTTCTGTAAACAGAAGTGACTCATATTACGTTATGCTGGCTTTGCTTCAACAAAATGGACCCAAGATTTTCGTTTGAAAAACGTAAAGCAATGTTGAAGTGGTATTGGAAAACCGAGAATGTTGTTGAAGTTCAAAGGCAATGGAGACGTGTGTACAGAACAGAACCGCCAACGCGAGTAACAACTGCATGCAATTTGAGACTCATGCTTCCGTATGCGGTGTTCACAACGGCAGATCTGAGAGACCCGGCACAGCAACAAGCCCCGCGTTCTCGGTTATGGTTTTGGAACGTGCTGCAATCGCTGAGGACAATTTCAAAAACGTTGCTCAGTCAGAAGTTCAACGTTCTCAGAAGTGTGGGCATTTTGAGTAACTGTAAAAATATAAGATGATAGGCGCTCATCATTTTCTGGCTTGTTATGTTAACACAGATTTTTCTTAGCCTGAAGTATGTATGCATTTTTATCTCTATATACGTATAAGGAATGAGTTGATATAGTAAAACATGTAATAAATTAAGTTCAGACAATGAAAATAAAACATATTTTAAAGTCGTTTTAAGACAGTTCTCTTCTGCTTACACAAACATCAGTTACAATAATTGCTATTCATGTTTTTATAATTATTATTTCTGAACTCACGCCTCTGTCCAACAACATCATAAATAGACAAACGCTTAGAAAAGCGTTCGTATCTGTATTTGTAGTGTTTACGGGAATAAAAAAGACGCCAGTTACAGCAAATCTCTTTAAGTTTCCAGACCTCGTCAATCCCCCCCCCCAAAAAAAAACACGGCATTTCCAATCATTTCATTGGATTGAACAAAAAATATGCTTGCAGAAATAGACTGGAACAGCCTTGATCTTGAGCAGCACAGTTCCAATTAATTCCTTGAATATAAAATGTTTTCAATTTATCAGTTTTTATTCATTTACAAATGCCAGATAACCTCCAACGTTTTGAAAGAATATATAACCTCCAACGTTTTGAAAGAGTATAGTGCTAAAATACTCGTCAAAATATTGAACACTGCATACAAACATACTATCAACAGACAATATAAAGTTTTCACAGATCAATAGGTTCCCATAAATTTTGCAGAAAGTGCTATTCATTTACTGCGATATATACAGTATTTGTATTAAATAGAAACATCAACGGTTGTGTAAACAATCATGTGATTGATGACGTTATGACAGCTAATAAAATACAAGCAGTGTATCATTTAACCGTTCTGGCAGTCAAACAGAATGTAATTCGATTTATGAATTCGTATACGGTTAGTATGTACAGAAGCATCAAATAAACACAGACAAATGTTTAATTTCCAATCAGAAGCTAAAATAAAAAGTATTTTCACAAATATCTCACTGCACTGCATATATCTTGCTTTCCTATTTATTGCGCATGCATATTGCAATTAGGTTGGCTGCTACAACATTTTAACATGGTTTATAAAGTTTTATGTTTTATTACCTAGTTGCCGGTTACTAGTTTTAATTAAGCCAAGCACAAATAATTCAAACCTGTCACAATTCTGCCTTATTGGATATTTTTCCCCCTGGAAGACATCTATGTAAATGTCGATACCAAATTAAATATACTTCGCTTTTACAGGTTATGATTATTGCAACGAACTAAAATTTGTGTGAAATATGTCGAAAGTGTTTCAAGCCCAGTGGGATGTTACTTGGTTTACTTATACAACAGAGGTAGGTGGGTGCAATATGTGAAGTATGTTGAAAGTGTTTCAAGCCTAGTGGGATGTTACTTGGTTTACTTATACAACAGAGGTAGGTGGGTACAATATGTGAAGTTGTTGAAAGTGTTTCAAGCCTAGTGGGATGTTACTTGGTTTACTTATACAACAGAGGTAGGTGGGTGCAATATGTGAAGTATGTTGAAAGTGTTTCAAGCCTAGTGGGATGTTACTTGGTTTACTTACACAACAGAGGTAGGTGGGTACAATATGTGAAGTTGTTGAAAGTGTTTCAAGCCTAGTGGGATGTTACTTGGTTTACTTATACAACAGAGGTAGGTGGGTACCATATGTGAAGTTGTTGAAAGTGTTTCAAGCCTAGTGGGATGTTACTTGGTTTACATATACAACAGAGGCAGGTGGGTACAATATGTGAAGTTGTTGAAAGTGTTTCAAGTCTAGTGGGATGTTACTTGGTTTACTTATACAACAGAGGCAGGTGGGTGCAATATGTGAAGTATGTTGAAAGTGTTTCAAGCCCAGTGGGATGTTACTTGGTTTACTTATACAACAGAATGTGCAAGTCTATACATCTGTAATTCTTCCCCATTTATGTCATAACGCCACGGGTGGCCGGGTTGGTTAAGTCGCGGAGTTCTGGGGTTCGAATCCCGCCAGGACCGTACTCCCTGACTGCGATTTTTTCCAGGTTTTCCGCAGTCCTTATAACTGGCAAACGCCAGGGAGGCACCCTAATATTAGGCCTGGAACGTTTCCTTTCTTAAACAATCCTTTCCCAATATATCATTTCATGTATTACCAGTGTTCACCGCCTGCGTTGCCTCACTAGTACAAACGGGCGTTAAACACTATTAAAAAAATTATATCACAAGTTTGCCTCATTTAGAAACGATACTATTTTATATAAGTTGATAGCTACACTGTGGCTAATTAATCGCAATACAGTTGCTCATTTACATGAAATCGACATATAAATCAATAGCTCGCATTTATTATAACACAAATGTTTATGTTACGTTACCAAATAAATATACATGATATACTTGTTTATTTTTATAAAAGAGTGGTGTTTTGCATGAGAAATGTATATTACAGAAACCGGGAATTTATGTTTCATTAGCTCGGTCAAATATACATACCAACCCACGTAACTCAGGCATCATTGCTGTTCCCTGTGGCAGGGTTTGTAGCTGGTGACCAATTGCACTACTCTCACCTGTTGTCTACAGTCCAGGACCAACATACAAGGGTAGGGTTCATAAGTTTCCGGTATAGATGTGATAAAGACAAAAACTATATTTCACTTTTCAATATAGCTATCCTTTGTTGGAATACAAAAATCACATTTTTACATTTTAATCCCCCTCCCAAAATAGTCGGAATTGTCTGCAAAATGGGCATAAACAGCATCCATCACTTCTTCGTCACATATAAATTTCTTTCCTCGAAGGTCTTTCTTGAGCTTTGAGAAGCGGAAATAGTCACTGAAGATCTGGGCCGAGCTGAGATGACGGATCTCCTTGAAGCTACATTTCTTCACAGTTTCCTTTGCAACAGGAGAGATGTGCGCAAAGGCGCGTTGTCGTGAAGAAGGCGCACATCAACACTCAGCTTTCCTCGCCTTTTCTCTTTGATGTAGTCATTGCAGTAGGCCAGCAGGGTACTTCCCATTTACTATGGTGTTCCTCTCCTTGAAATCAATGAACAGTATTCTTTCACAGTCCTAAAAAATTGTGGCCATGATCTACTTGTTGACTGTGTGACCTTGGCCTTTACAGGAGGTGCTTCGCCAGGTTTATGTTAACCGTTAATTCTGTTTTGGACAAGGGAATCACAGTAGAGGATCATAGTTTCATCTCCTGTAACAATGGTTTGCAGAACTTCTCTCTCGTTGCCACAGCAGAGCTCCAAAAAAAAAAAAAAAAAAAGATGACAACAGATGACTCGTTACTCCTTTTGGGCTGAGGAAAAAAGTCATCATGTACTAACCTATTATTCATGTTCATGAAAATGAATAATTTGACAGACTGTTGTTTTAGAAAGACACAACTTTGCTGCTATTTCTATAGCTTTGAGTCGCCGGTTTTCCATAATTCGTTCTTCCACAAAGCGATGTTTCAGGAGTGAACACCTCCAAGGACCATCTTGCACGCTCTTCGTCTTCAATGCTTTCTCCACCCATTCGAAAAAGTTTGGCCCATTCTTTTACAGTAGAATATGAGGGGGATACTTCCTCATATACACCGACCAATCCCTGTTTAATTT